>CAWUFW010016294.1:0-317040 GCA_963921515.1 Calotriton arnoldi
GGTTCTTTCTCCAAGGGAGTTGTAAAGGTGTGATGACAGGAGTCATCAAAGGGGGAACTGATAGAGCGCCATGTTCTCGTGAAATTTGTAGGGGTGCATCATAATCACCTTTAGTCCGCACCCGCATATATCCAATTGTGTATTAATGAATAGCCAGTAAAATGTAGTTCTAAAACATATTATTAGAGTGAATAAGAGAGTAGTTGTGTTATTAGAATCACGTAAATGTAATGCTTAATTTAAATGTGTTTAAATTGATGCATAGATGATCTAGTTCATGTGTAGTTAAAGATGCAGTAGTTAACCTGTATGATATTAAGTTGCACGTGCAGTTTATTTTTTTGCATATGCAATGTATGAGCCTATGTTTAAAGAAGTAATTAAGAATTGTGTGTTTAAAATGTGTAAAGGCCTGACTGCATATACGTCAAGGGAAGGCCTGTTCGTTTTTATGTTAGCTTATTTTAGGCAGAGAAGGTGTTCTCTTGGAAAGGCTCTCTGGGCACAGTTGGTAGATTCGTACAGAGGGAAAGTCTGTTGAAATGTATCTTCTGTTGCAGGTGCAAGGACACATGCCTCGCTAGCGAAAGACTGGCTCTTTGTTTTAGGAGTTAGGGTGGTGGGAGGCATTGAGATGGGAGTATACTGGAATGTAGGGATGATACTTTCAGCGGAGAAGGTGCCTGGGACTCAAGGTCATTGTAACCGTCCTGGATGAAGTAAGAGTTTTGATGGAAAAGTACGAGAAGGAAGACCTGGCCGAAGAGGTGTGACAAGGGCGTGTTCAATTTTATGTGGATTTTGTATTAGGGACAGTGCCCTGAGGGGGGAGAGCAGAGTGGAGGTAGAGGAGACCTGAGAGAAGGGCAAAGAGAGAGATCTATTAGGAAGGAGCATCTTAGAACGAGCTCGAAATGCTAAGTGAGTGCACTTCTTAGGAAGTCTTCACAGCTGACACCTTTTTCTTTTACTCTTGCCTGGGGAAATTCGTTAAGTAGGTTTGTCACCTTAGTGGTAGAGTAGGGACAGTTTAATGTTTTACGCTTATTTAGGTAAATAAAGAATAATATAGAGATTGGAGCAGTTATTGTTTGTTTAATACTTCTGGAGCTAACCATTCTTCTTATTCTGAGTCGGATGAGACTCCTGCGTAGGATGATGTTTGTATTAGTGCCCATCTATTTCTTTAACCTTGTGTTGAGGTGCTTGCATGTGCAGTTATTCTTGGCTGTAATAAACCAACAAATCTGAATTCAGAGTCCGTGATTATTGAAGGTAACTGGATTCTAGATCGTTGCATAACTGAATTGGATTTCTTCCCTTCACACTATTCAGCAGGTAAAAAGATTCTGGCGACCTGAGGATTCTTAGTGATGAGGAGATAAGATAAGAATCCCGCTTTATCAGTTCGTAGCAGAGTAGGATGGTTTCCTCTGATAGTAAGGGGAGATCTAGATTAGGATAAGAGATTACTTGCCCCATAGAGCCCGAGTGATGATGATCCAGTGGATTGGAGGAAGACGGCGGTCGCTGAAAACTGACGGAGAGTGACGGTGCGGCGGAAGTAGCAGTTCGTGGTAGAGTGAGTATGAACAGGGTGATGCTTGTCAGATTGCGGTGTTTAACTGTTGTGTGATGTCTTGCGGAGTTGGAATGAGAGTCGTGTGATTGAGGATCGGACCGTGAGCGCGCGCGGGGCCGAGAGATTTGATTCGATATCCCGGGATAATAGACTGTGGTGTAGAAGACACCCAGAGCTGAGATTGTTGACCAGAGGTTGTGGGAGTCATGAGACGTCGTTGATTAACCCACTGAACATAGGGAGCGTATGCGTGAGCGTGTGAATAACCGACGCTGGTCGTAGGTTATAGAGTGTAGAACATTGAGTGTTTGGATCCTATCGATTGTGTCAGAGGTGATTGTCCGGTCGGTCGCGGACAGACAGTTGCCAGATTTGAGGTCAACAGTTTCGAGAGGTGGTTCGGTCGTTGGTAGACCGACAGTCAGAGAGGTGATTGTCCGGTTGTTTGAGGACAGACAGTTACTTCAGAGTGTGATTGGGACACGTGTGAGCGAGAGAGGTGAATTGTGAAGGAGGGGAACTGCTGCGAGCGGAGGAAGAGTGACGTCTGACAGTGCCGCGCTGCGATAGGCCGGTTGGTGAGAGTCACGCTGGCATTGGTGGATTGAAATCAGGAAGTAAAAATGAAATTTTGTGCGCAAACGGAAATCTGCTTCATCATGAAATGTTTTAAAGTTTTACGAGAACTCTGTAGAGGTGATAGACATGTGGTTACTCGGGGAGGAGAGGAAGCTCCTCCCGAGGATACGCCAGCACATTACATGGCTAAGAATGTAGGATTACATACTATAATTTGGCTTGAGAATTGGCATAAAATGACAGAAGGAGAGGGAGAATTGACTTTCCCACGCTATGGTACTTTCAGGTTGGAAGTGTTGTATCAGTTGAAATCTGTGATGTCTTCCTTGCGACCACCACCTAGACCCACACAGTTTGAGGCGCTACATGCATGGATTAGAGCAGCATATGACAGGAAGAGAGACAGAAGTCAGGAAAGGGTGAAGAAGTCGATCAGGGCATTTCAAGATGCGAGATGGGATGCACTGGAGAAAAGGTGGAGAGTGGAAACAATTGAGGGGGATAGATTATATCCGTTGATAGAGAAAACGGGAGGTACGCAGGAAAGGAGTGCAGAGGAAGATGACAGTGATACAGATGACAGCTTGTTAGACAGACTGCTGTCAGAGAGACCACCTCCATTAAATCCAGAATATAGCGAAGGAAATTCGATTGTGGCAGGAAGGATGGGCGAGTCACAGAATCAGACAAATGTGAGAGTAGTGGGAAAAATCTCCACAGGAACAGAGGGAGTAGGAACCCAATCTTTCATGGGGAATATGCGGTTGCCGGACTCCCTGACGGTACCTGTTACCATTGGTCCTATAGTATCGGTGTATGACCCAGACTGAGTAAGTGAAGGAAGTCTAATGCAGACGACAGGGAGAGAGGGGATCAGCGTTGGAGGGAATGCCGTAGAGGAACAAATGGTCCGTTCTCCGAAGCCCATAGAAGCGAGCACGTCACTACCAGCCACCGCAGACTCCTCTAGTGGACAGGTGGATGTGAGACCGGTAAGACCAGGGTCTTTGGTTGAGTCCAGATCAGCTTTGAGAATGTGGGTACCACCTGTAAGGAATCAGAGCGATAGAATGCCAGGAGATGTGGAGCAAGACAACTTAGGAAACAGACCATGTTCTAGGAATACGACAGAAGAGAGCAAGCCACAAGAACAAAGCAGTGATTATGGCGAGCGGAATGGTGTGGCTTGTCGAGAAATGTTGAGGAGTGCCGTGAAGGCAAGGTTGCTGGATGTAGTGAGACTAAAGGCAGAGGTAGACGAAATGATTAGTGGGAACCTGCCTTTGGAGAGAAACGAGATCCATGAGCCAGACGAGCTGCTTTTTGTAGCAAAGGATGTGACTCGTAAAGCGAGGGCCACACATGAGAAAATGACAGAATTGGCCAAGAAATATGAGGTGGATACGAATAAAACTAAATTGTTGCAAGGATCCCATAGGTTGCAATATAGTGATCAAGAGCTGGAGGAGAAAAGGGGCACAGGATTAAGGACGCATACTAAAGACCTGATTGTAGGGATGCGTATATGGGTAATGCTAAACAAATGGGAGGATAGGTGGTCTAAGAAGAAGATTGCCAAAAAGACTGTAGGAGAAACGCCGCCTCCGGGGGGAGGGGGGACGGGCGTAGGGAATTATCCTTTACGAGAAGTACAGAACGGAGGGTACATGCATGTGCCATGGAGTAGAGGTGACTTGGCTGCATTTACAAATGATTTTCCTCGGCTGAGGGAAAAACCCGTAGAGTGGTATGAAATGAAATGAAATGAAAAAGGCTTTTGTATAGCGCATGGCTACCCGGAGGCATCCCAGCGCTGCGGAGGCGACTAAAGGAGAAGAGAGATTAGGGGAATAGCCAAGTTTTCAGGCGTTTCCGGAAAGTCAGGTGATTAACCTCCTTGCGGATAGGAAGAGGAAGAGTATTCCAAAGCCTAGAAGTGATATAGGGAAAACGGCGACCGCCTGTTCTGGCCTTCTTAATTCTAGGGACCTCGGCCAGGGAGAGCTCGTCCGAGCGCAGACAGCGTGTAGCCTTGTAAGGTTTGATCAAATTTTTAGTTATAGGGGGGCCTCTGCCCTGCAGACCCTTGTGTGCAATGCATAGGGCTTTGAAATGTATTCTCTCCTGAACCGGCAGCCAGTGGAGAGCGCGAAGAGAAGGCTTTGCTGAGCAGCGGTTATTTGTGCCTGTAAGGAGTCTTGCTGCAGCGTTTTGGACCACCTGCAGTTTGGCGATAACCGATTTAGGAGCACCCAAATACAGAGCATTGCCGTAGTCCAGCCTAGAAAGAATAAGTGCCTGGACCAACAGCTTTCTAGATTGGCTAGGTAGGAGAGGGAGTATTTTCCGGGTGGTTCTGAGCAGGCCATAGCACGTGGCGGCCGTTTTCCTTGCTTGGACTCTAAAGGTAAGATCATGGTCGAGCCAGATACCCAAGCTTTTTATCTCCTTTTTTGGAGAGGGAGCTGGGCCCATGCAGATTGGCCACATGATGTTTGGATGAAAATTTGCTTGGTTGCCCAGAAGCATAAGCTCCGTTTTCTCGCCATTGAGCTTCAGATGAGATGAGCTCATCCAGCTAGCGACTGTCTTAAGGCAGGAATGCAGGTCCGTGGGGGACTGCTCCGACTGATTCAGTGCCACGATTAATTGGGTGTCATCAGCATATGTGACTATGTGGATTCCGAAAGGGGCTACAATCTCCGCCAAGGGGGCCATATATATATTAAAAAGAGTGGGACTCAGAGACGAGCCCTGGGGAACACCACATTGCAGCGGGACTGGCTGGGAGCGAGAATTCCCTTCCAATACCTGATAGAACCTTTCTTCTAGAAACGATTTCAGCCATGTTAGAGCCGTACCTGTCACTCCCGCTTTTTTTAAACGATGGACCAGTATGCCGTGGTTCACCGTGTCAAAGGCTGCGCTTAGGTCTAGGAGGATAATAGCCGAAGACCCTCCGGTATAAACAGGTCGAGCGTTTTGTTAAAATTTCGAAGGTATTGTGGATTGATTTGAACTCCTTGTTTGATATAGTAGTACCAGGAGACTTGTGGACAGCTTGTAAAATTGCAGTTGAGTGGCCGACCTTCGAACCTGAAAGGGATGCTGATACAAATGGAAGATCTCGCATCAAGACATTGATTGGGTTAAGATAGATCCAACTGTGCAGGAACCCAAGGAGACAGTGCATGAGTATTATGAAAGACTCTTGCAAGCCTTTAAACAGTATAGTGGACTAGACACCTTAGACCCCAAGGATATGGGACAGTTTGTCTCAAAGTTTGTCCTAGGATTGAGATCAGAGGTTAGCCTCATGATACAGCAACATTTGATCTGTTGGCAGAACAAGCCGGTAGACGAAATCTTGCGGTATGCGAGGTACTGTAGTGATGAAGGGGACTCGAAAAACCAGAAACAGAAGGACAAGTTGATGCTTGTTCAGATGCAACCATCTCAGGTCCAACCTAACGGAGGGACGCTGGGAAGAAGGCAGGGAAACTACCAAGGGAACCAAAATGGGCAAGTCCATGGAAAAGGGAAACCTATAGATCCTAAGACGGGGATGGATGTGGCTACCTTGAAGAAGACCACTGCGTGTCATCTTTGTCACCAGATCGGACATTGGAAGCGCGAGTGTCCCTTGAACCCAGCCAATCAGGTGCAACAGGAGGTAGAAGTGGTTCAGGCACCCATGCCGGAGGTAGTCAATACCGTGACAAGGCCCAGATTGATGAAAGGGGGGACGTTTAACCCACAGGTGCAGGTTCCCCAACCACCGAGAATTTCGCAAGGAATGCGGACTTACCAGCAGATGCCCCTTTTCGAAGGGTATGATGAGTACAGCCCAGACCCGTTAGCCTGACGGTGCCTGAGGGGGGAGGAAGACTGCACACTTGGAGCAGTCTTGGAGGTAGACCAGAGAGGACCTTTTGTGGAGGCAGACATTGATGGTCATCCTACCACTCTTTTGGTTGACACTGGCGCTACCCGGTCTACTGTAAGATCAGCAGTAGTCCCCAACCTACCCCTCTCGGGACAATCGATCCAAGTTGTTGGAGTGGCGAACAAGAGGATAACTAGCCCATTGACCGAACCGATTCCAGTGAGAATAGGCCCTTTCCGAGCTAGACACCAGTTCGTGGTGTGCGATACGAGTCCAGTTTGTCTGTTAGGAAGAGATTTATTGTGTAAATTGAATTGCACTATCTATTGCACACCTAGGGGAGTGGAGGTTCAGACGAAGGATGACGAAGCCACCTTTAAAGTTGCCAATCAGCACCTGTGTATAGAAATGTATCCAGTGGTGACAGTGGAGGAACTTCCACTAGATTTGAGAGGTTCTGTGTCACAAGAGGTGTGGGATTTCACGGGAGAAGAGATCGGACTGATCAAGGGGGTTGAACCTGTACAGATCCAGGTTAAGCAGAATGCCGAATTACCTAGGACGCCCCAGTACAATTTGTCACCCGAGACGATGGCAGGGATTAGACCTGTAATCGAGTCTATGATCAAGCAAGGCATTCTGAAGGAGATAAGAGGTAGCCCATGTAATTCACCCATCATGGGACTACAGAAACCGAGCGGGAAGTTCAGGATCGTGCAAGACCTGCAAAAGGTCAACACGATAGTTGTCCCATGTTGTCCAGTGGTACTGAATCCATCAGTGATACTGTTTCAGATCCCATGCGAAGCCGAGTGGTTTACTGTCATTGATTTGTGTCAAGCATTCTTCTCAATACCGCTCCACGAGGAAAGCCAATTTCTTTTTGCTTTCCGGCTGGAAAATCGTGTGTTAACGTGGTGTCGTATCCCTCAAGGGTATACAGAGAGTCCATCGATCTTTAATCAGATCTTGAAGAAGAATCTTGAGAGTCTCGTATTGCCACAGAACTCAGTTCTTGTGCAGTACTTAGATGATCTACTTGTGGCATCAGAAACAGAAGACGCTTGCAGGATAGACACGATAGCCCTACTGAATCATTTGGCAGAGAATGGACACAAGGTGTCCCCGAACAAATTGCAGTACTGTCTGAACGAAGTACAGTACTTGGGTCACAGATTAGAAAAAGGCAAGAGGAAGGTGTCACCAGATCGAATTGAGGCAATAATGAACATGGCTGTGCCCACCACTCAGAGGGAAGTCAGGATGTTTTTGGGAATGATCGGCTATTGTCGTCAGTGGATTCCCAATTTTTCCTTGAGAGCAAAGCCTTTACAGAGGCTCACGCACAAGGATGTGAGTGATCCGGTACCATGGGACTAGGAGTGCTTGGTGTCATTCCTAAGACTGAGAGAAGGTTTATGCAGTGCACCAGCTTTGGGAATGCCCGATTACAACAAGGCTTTCTCACTGTTCTGTTGCGAGAGAGAAGGTTGTGCATTAGCAGTCTTAGCTCAGAATCATGGAGGGGTCCGTAGACCAGTTGCTTATTTTTCAGCTACTTTAGATCCAGTAGCTTCTGCGTTGCCCAGATGTCTAAGATCCATTGCTGCAACAGGTGTCAGCATTGAAAGATGTGAAAGCATTGTAATGGGTCATCCTCTGACAGTTTATGTGCCACACTCTGTTGAATTGTTAATGACCAGAACCAAGACTCAGCACCTAACGAATAACAGGTTAACGAGGTATGAGCAAGTCATACTTGCCGCAGAGAATGTGACTCTGAAAAGGTGCTCCGTCTTAAACCCTGCGACATTAATGCCCATACCGAATACAGATGATGAAGATTGTGCGGACCATGATTGTCTTCATGTGACTGAACTGTGCACCAAACCGAGACCTGACATTGTCGACGACCCACTGACTGACCCGGAGGAAATTTTCTTTGTCGATGGTTCGTGCCTAAGAGATAGTGTTGGTCAACTGAGAGCAGCGTTTGCTGTATGTACCATTTCAGGAGTGGTTGAGGCTGCTTGCCTAGAAGGAGTACACTCCGCACAGGTAGCTGAGATCATTGCCTTGACTCATGCCTGTTTGGCCGCTGATCAAATCCGAATCAAGATCTACACGGACAGCCAGTATGGGTTCGGTGTGGTTCATGACATCGAACAGTTATGGTCACAGAGGGGATTCTTGACATCATCTGGTTCACCCATTAGGAATGGAGAACATGTAAGACTGCTGCTAGATGCATTGCAATATCCGACGGAAATCGCAGTTGTCAAGTGCACTGCGCATGGAAAGGGGGATGATTTTGTCTCTCTGGGAAATAACTATGCGGATGAAGTTGCCCGTTTCTGTGCAGAACAAGGATGCATATTTATAGAGGGTTACACAGGAGAGAGCCAAGAAAGAACCGAGCTCAACATGATGTTGGCCATGGCAGACACTTGGGAGGAACTCAAGCGACTGCAGGATGAAGTTTCAGACCAAGAACGGAATGGATGGGTCAGAGCAGGATGTGAAAGAGGGGATGTGGATGTTTGGGTTTCCAGTGATGGGAGGGCGGTATTGCCAGAGAGTCTGCTGAGCCCGATGGCGAGACTAATACATGGGCCGATACATCTGGGTAGAGATGCAATGATGCGTGTGTTTAGACAGACGTGGTATAACCCACGATTTAGTGCGATTGCTGAAGCAGTTTGTCAGAGGTGTGTTACGTGTCAACAGATGAATGCTGGAAAGAAGACTGTGGTCACATTGAGTCACATTGGAAGGTCAGGAGGACCCTTCAATAGGATGCAGCTAGACTTTGTAGAGATGCCCAAATGCAATGGGTTGAGGTACATTTTGGTGGTGGTGTGTGTATTCTCACGGTGGGTGGAGGCTTACCCAACACGCAGGTGTGACACCCTCACAGTGGCTAAGTTATTGTTGAGGGAACTCATCCCGAGGTTTGGTTTTCCAACCTCTTTGGAATCGGATAGAGGAACACACTTCCACAGTGAAATCATGAAGCTGCTTTGTGCGGCATTGAATGTAGATCAAAGATTACATTGCAGTTATCGACCAGAGGCTTCTGGGATAGTGGAACAGGTTAATGGAACCTTGAAGGTAAGAATGGCAAAAATGTGTTCGTCAACGTCTCTGAAGTGGCCTGATGCCCTGCCACTTGTGCTTATGAGTATTCGCAGTGTCCCCAACAGGAGGACTGGGTTGTCTCCCCATGAGATCTTGATGGGGAGGGCAATGCAGTTGCCAGCGGTACCAGCTACAGCTTTGATAAACATCACTGATGACTTGATTCTCGATTACTGTAAAGGACTATCTGATGTGGTCCGTTCTGTGTCCCAGCAGGTACAAGCTGCAGCTGTTCTGGCCTCGAGTGATCTGTGCAACGACCTGTGTCCAGGAGACTGGGTGCTTGTTCGAAAGCACGTGAGGAAGAGCTGTCTGGACATTCGGTGGCAAGGCCCGTACCAGGTAATACTGGTAACGAACATAGCAGTGAAGTGCGGAGGATTGCCGAACTGGGTGCATGCTTCCCATACCCGCAGAGTTTCAGCACCCTCGGAAGAAACAGCTCCTCTCGTGAATGAAAATCCAGCTGATGTGGCAGGGCCACATGAGAGGACAAGTCAAGCTGTGAGGGCCGCTGATACAGCTGGTTGTGCATCAGAGCAAGCTGAAGAGGGTTCCGACAACTAGAACATCGACTCTGACTCGGAGGACGGAGGTGTTGCTGTGGGTGGAGTAGAGTCAAATTCAGCAGAAGAAGGAAGTGGTGCACAGGGTATAGAGGGGGAAAGCGAAAGAACAACCAGAACTGAGGAGGCTTGGCCTGAGAGACAGAGGCGACCGAACCTGAGGTTGGCACCCGAAAGAGATCTTGCTCCAGTGTCTGAAACGTCTGAATCGGAAGTGAGTGACGGAGAGCAGGCTCAAAAGGGTTGAAGAAGGTCGAAAAGAACGAGAGTACCCTGCCAGAGATATGCTACCCCGGAGTGGACTTATGCAGTGACTGATGCCGGAGGTAGTGAGTTCGGGGAGGCTGAGGTCCGTGCAGGTGGTCAGCAAGAGCCCGAACGTGGTGTTGAAAGTGGTGCTGTTAGTGCCAGGGCTCAAAGTCGAAGGAGTACTGACCCTCACGGTTCCGAATCCCCCGCTTCTGAGTAAAGTCCGAGAATTGGTTCTGCATCGACTCGAATTTCCGTCATTTGGGTTTGAGCCGCCTTCACATGAAATGATAATTCTTCGTCTTGAACTTTTGTATCATGTTCTAGAAGAGCTTGCAGCTGATCTTATTGTGGATTGAGTATAAACTGTTGTAAATAAAAGCCTAAAGAAGAAGATAACCTAGGTCCGAGTGGAAGAAGAATAAACTTAGGGACTTTCCACAGAAGAGGAACGAGAGCTTAGGGAAGTCTTTTTCTGGACTATGTAAATAAGGAAACTGTAGTTGAAAAGGGGATTTCCAGAGGTTTCGGAGTGTTGCTCGAACTGGTTAAGCAAGTCACGTGCGGAGAAGACAGAGACTTTTGAGTGCTCGTTGCTGAAACCAAGAACTTTGAGAACTTTCGAGATCATGGAGGCTGGAGATCCACACCGTAGATCCAAAGTGATTGTAGGTACATTTATAGGGGGTGTGATAGTTTGTATAATCATAGTAGTTGTAGTTTCATATGTGGTTCCACTCGAGCTAGCAGTGAAGGAGGTGCAAGGGACTCCTACACCCTCTACACCTAGCCAAAAGGAGGGAAACATAGGAGCTGACAGAGCTTTGCTAATAGAAGAGAGTCGTAGGTTGCATGTAGATTTGTCTAGAAGTGATTTTAACCTTAATGCGTATGCCAAGCTGCTATATGAGTATGTAGATGCGATGGATGCAAAAGATTGTTATGTGTGTATGCAGTTGCCAGCTTCAGTGGACGAGGGTATTAGATATCACCATCTTCCACTGACTTATGGAATTTCGTGTAGTTTGTTATTGAGTGTGTTTTATGGGAGAGGTCACTATGAGTACTTCTTTTCCAACTATGACGCCATGCTTTCAGAGGTTCCTGCCCATAAACATTTGAACAAGTATGATTATTACAAGGCGGAAGATAGACTTGGAAAGTACTTCATACCGACTTCGACTTTAGATACAGCTTATGCCCATAGACATAATTTAACATGTGCATTAACAGAAGTAAAGAAGAAGTTTGTAGATCAGGTAGAAGATAGATATAGAAAGCTAACACAAACACGTCACACTGGAGATAGTCCTGTAGATTGGACAGACGAGGAGAGATTGTACCGAACAAAAGGAAGTTATGGTCCTATAGCATTGGATATGGGCCAAAGGGGAAAGTTATGTGTGAGACGTGTGCAGACTTATTATGATAAGGTCTCTGTGGGACAGAGCGAGTGTGATCATGTTTTCACTATGGAGGATTCAGCAAAGAATTTTCTGCAAGGTCCTGTACAAGTGATACCTACGGTGTATTTTGTGTGTGGAAGGAATGCTTATGTGAGGTTGCCAGGGAACTGGTATGGTACGTGTTACTTGGGAATAATATTTCCAAAGATCTACCATGCAGAGGATTTGGAGCTTCTGGAAGGTGGAAATAATTCGAGAGTGAAGAGAGGTACGAGTGCAGGAGCGGTAGTAGGAGAAATCTTTGAAGCGATGATACCAAGTTTGGGAGTGATCTTGAATGATGTGAAGATCCGGAGATTGGCGACTGTGGTTGATGAGTTATCAATGAATACAGCAAAGTCGTTGATACTTGTGGATGGAGAGATGTTGTCGATAAGGACAATGGTTTTGCAGAATCGTCTTGCTTTGGATGTCCTATTGGCAAAAGAGGGCGGAGTCTGTAAAATGTTGAAGGTTCAAGAGTGCTGCACTTATATACCAGACCACAGTAAGGATCTGGAGAAATATATAAGTAACATCACTACGATCCATACGAAGATAGCGGGTTTGACTGAAGAGGGAGTTTGGGAGAAAGTTGGCAAAGGATTTGGTCAAGTGGGAAGCTGGTTTGCGAATTTGGGAAAGGGATTCCTTGGCTATGTTCTGAGACCTCTCATCATTGTGGTGGTTGGTGTGGTTTGTCTGTGGGGTCTGATCAGAGCATACAAGTGGTATAGAGCAGGCAGAGCTGAGAGAGCTTTGAGAGAAAATGAGACGAGAATGGCTAGACTGCAGGACAGCCACTATCGAAATATTAAGAGTCTGGAGAGATTCCGACAGGGGAGAATGGCAACAAGTTCTGTTTAGGTCGGTTCTTTCTCCAAGGGAGTTGTAAAGGTGTGATGACAGGAGTCATCAAAGGGGGGAACTGATAGAGCGCCATGTTCTCGTGAAATTTGTAGGGGTGCATCATAATCACCTTTAGTCCGCACCCGCATATATCCAGTTGTGTATTAATGAATATCCAGTAAAATGTAGTTCTAAAATGTAGTATTAGAGTGAATAAGAGAGTAGTTGTGTTATTAGAATCACGTAATGTAATGCTTAATTTAAATGTGTTTAAATTGATGCATAGATGATCTAGTTCATGTGTAGTTAAAGATGCAGTAGTTAACCTGTATGATATTAAGTTGCACGTGCAGTTTATTTTTTTGCATATGCAATGTATGAGCCTATGTTTAAAGAAGTAATTAAGAATTGTGTGTTTAAAATGTGTAAAGGCCTGACTGCATATACGTCAAGGGAAGGCCTGTTCATTTTTATAATAGCTTATTTTAGGCAGAGAAGGTGTTCTCTTGGAAAGGCTCTCTGGGCACAGTTGGTAGATTCGTACAGAGGGAAAGTCTGTTGAAATGTATCTTCTGTTGCAGGTGCAAGGACACATGCCTCGTTAGCGAAAGACTGGCTCTTTGTTTTAGGAGTTAGGGTGGTGGGAGGCATTGAGATTCGAGTATACTGGAATGTAGGGATGATACTTTCAGCGGAGAAGGTGCCTGGGACTCAAGGTCATTGTAACCGTCCTGGATGAAGTAAGAGTTTCGATGTAAAAGTACGAGAAGGAAGACCTGGCCGAAGAGGCGTGACAAGGGCGTGTTCAATTGTATGTGGATTTGGATTAGGGACAGTGCCCTGAGGGGGGAGAGCAGAGAGGAGGTAGAGGAGACCTGAGAGAAGGGCAAAGAGAGAGATGTATTAGGAAGGAGCATCTTAGAACAAGCTCGAAATGCTAAGTGAGTGCACTTCTTAGGAAGTCTTCACAGCTGACACCTTTTTCTTTTACTCTTGCCTGGGGAAATTCGTTAAGTAGGTATGTCACCTTAGTGGTATAGTAGGGACAGTTTAATGTTTTACGCTTATTTAGGTAAATGAAGAATAATATAGAGATTGGAGCAGTTATTGTTTGTTTAATACTTCTGGAGTTAACGATTCTTCTTATTCTGAGTCGGATGAGACTCCTGCGTAGGATGATGTTTGTATTAGTGCCCATCTATTTCTTTAACCTCGTGTTGAGGTGCTTGCATGTGCAGTTATTCTTGGCTGTAATAAACCAACAAATCTGAATTCGGAGTCCGTGATTATTGAAGGTAACTGGATTCTAGATCGTTGCATAACTGAATTGGATTTCTTCCCTTCACACTACCTTCAGCACTGGAGGGCGCTGGACTTAGGAATAGTATGATTTTCTATTCCAACTCCAGCCTACGTTACAGTAGGGAAGGTGATGGAATAGTAAATCATACTATTCCTTAGCTTAGAGCTCCATCCAGCGCAAGTCATTGTAATGACTTGCGTTGCAATGCCCGCATTGTAAAGGTATTGCGGTGTGAACACCGCGATGTAACCGATGTTTCCCGGTCTGCACTGATTAAACTTGACATTAAAAATTTCCTTTCGGGCGTCTTGTAAAAGGGGCAAAAGAACAGAATATGGTTGTCTGAGAGGATAGACCATCTCACTGAGAAGGGCTCAGATCAGATAAAGTGCAAACAATTAGCTGGATATCCCACCATAAGGGGTAAAAGATTAAAACAGAATCTGGTAAGGACAAATTGCAGCTGTCTATTATGGATAAAAGAGAAGTAATATTAAAGCCCTCATGGATGCGCACCAAGCTATATGTGATCACCGAAGGTTTGTGATTATTCACCACCATCCTCTTCCTCATTGCCTTATTGTTGGAGTGGCTCTTTCTTCAGGGTCACCCCCAAACGTTTTGCCTTCTTCCTCCCCTTTTTGCTGACCTTGTTTTTGTTGTTTTTAGGACTCTGGGCACTTTACCACCTATAACTAGTGCTAAAGTGCTTGTGCACTCCCCCTAAAACATGGCAATATTGTTGTATCCACAATTGGCATATTAAATTTACTTATAAGCCCCTAGTAAAGTGCACTATATGTGTCAAGGGCCTGTAAATAAAATGCTTCTAGTGGGCCTGCAGCACCAATTGTACCACCCACTTAAGTAGCCCTTCAAACATGTCTCAGGCCTTCCACTGCAGAGCCTGTATGCGCAGTTTCACTGCCATGTCGACTTGGCATTTAAAACCCCTTGCCAAGCCTTAAACTCCCCTTTTATTACATATACGTCACCACTAACGTAAGCCCTAAGTTGCCCAGAAGGCAATGTGATGTGTAAGTAAAAGGTAGGACATGTACCTTTTAGTTTTTCATGTCCTGGTACTGAAAAACTCCCTAATTTGTATTTCACTAATGTGACGCCTACCCCTCTCACAGGCTAACATTGGGGATTATTTAATACCTCTATTAAGTATAATTATTGATTGAGAAGGATAGAATAGTAGTGTGTGGTACCTATTGACTTGTAATGATAAACTCTCTTTAATGGTAAAGTGGGATTTATGATTACAACTTTAAAAATGCCACTTTTAGAAAGTTGCAAAAAGAACAATTGATGGACGGAATGCTGAACAATGCCAAACATTCGCCCCAGTACAAAGATCTGGGCCTAAATCCATTCTTTTTGTGACACAGTTGATGGACAGAATGCAGAACAAATCAAAACATTCACCCCCAGTCAAGAGATCAGGGTTAAATCCATCAATCTTTTGCTCACCATGCCACCCCAGTTTAGACCTGGCCATATGCAAATCAGTCTTGACCCTGTGCCTCATGGGAAGAGTCCAGCCCGAACTGTCAAGCCAGGTCCTCCCTGGACCAGAAACAAGCATCCTAGGACCGGTTTCAGGGTTTCACCCCTCATCAGCCAGGATAGCTTGAATCCAGTGACACAGTGAGCCCGGGACCCACGTCTGGGCATACCCGGCGCACTTAGGGCGAGAAAGCAAAAGACACACAGTTAATGGACGGAATGCAGAACAAATCGAAACATTCACCCGCAGTCAAGAGATCTGGATTAAATCCATCATTCTTTTGCTTACCATGCCACCCCAGTTTA
Source organism: Calotriton arnoldi (assembly GCA_963921515.1). Classification (NCBI taxonomy): domain Eukaryota; kingdom Metazoa; phylum Chordata; class Amphibia; order Caudata; family Salamandridae; genus Calotriton; species Calotriton arnoldi. The sequence continues at coordinate 15,419 of CAWUFW010016294.1, forward strand.
GACTTGCTATATGCAAATCGGTCTTGACCCTGTGCCTCATGGGAACAGTCTAGCTCGAACTGCCAAGCCAGGTCCTCCCTGGACAGTAAACAAGCATCCTAGGACCGGTTTCGGGGTCGCTAGCTTTCAAAACAAGATAAGCCGCCTAGCATTCCAAAAAGTATTTAACTGAAAAACGTATCCCATACCAGCCAAATAGATCCCTACATTCAGGAGAGAAATCCCTGCTTGTGACTCCCCGTTTTAGAAAAGCCCGTACAGGTGGCAAAGCCTTCTTCTATTTAGCCCCCCTTTATTGGAATCAACTCCTGATCCATCTTCAAAAATGCTCAGAATCTCTTCTTTTCAGAAAACTTCCTAAAACAGAGCTTTTCTGAGTCTTTCTCATCTGGTCTGTACCGACTGCTATGTTTCCCACACGCGCGGAGATACCCCTATGGGGGTGATTCAGGTGCTTTATAAATTAAATAAATAAATAAAATAAATATGGTAACGAAGGGACATATTTATTAGAGAAGTAAATATGGGGCAGCGTCAAAATCAATGGGTGATGCAGTGGAACACCCACCGTAACACCCTTGCACACCCCTTTCACGCTGCGTTGTGCAGCACACATAGAAACAGCAAAAGGCCATTGATTGTTTCCGATTGCTTCCCAACACTTGTAGCTTCCAGTTCCTTTACATCTCCCTTTAAGTCAGTAATGTTCTTAATGTATTTCCTTATCTTCTCAATGATTGTTTATGTGCAGGAAGGTGTCCCTTCCTCCACATAAACAATAATTTTAAGCAGCACACATAGAAGTTACAAAACGCCATTTAAAGATTGTTTATGTGCAGGAAGGGACACCAGAAGGGACTCCTTCCTGTACATAAACAATCACTCCCCTCAAAGCAAGCTAGCCTGGCTGAGAGATACCCTGAAACCAGTCCCAGGAAGCTTATGTCTGGTCCAGGGAGGACCTGGCTTGGCAGTTTGGGCTGGACTGTTCCCATGAAGAACAGGGGTCATGACTGATTTGCATTGGTTGGGTCTAAACTGGAGTGGGATGGTGAGCAAAAGAACAATGGATGTAACCCAGATCTCTTGACTGGGGGTGAATGTTTGATTTGTTCCACATTCCGTCCATCATTTGTGTACCTTTTACTTTTAGAAAGTTGGCATTGTTTTGCTCTTAAGCCCTGTGTACCCTGCCTGCCTCCAATAGATGTCTGGGTTGGGTGACAGCTAAGCGTTGTGCATTCCCTCTTGACAGTCACACAAAAAGGAGCTGAGGTGTGTCATTCACATCCTGATTGCCCATTACCAGGCCGATGGGCCTCTCTGAGCCAGATGGGTGGGAAGAGCTGACACTTGCGTCTGAATAGGGCTGTGCCTGTCCCCATAAAGAGAGTTGCATACCCCCCTGTAGTGTGTCTGGACCCTCAGAAGGGAAGGGAAAACCTGTGTGCACTTCAAAGGACACTTTCAAATTCTTCTCCCTCTCCCAGAACTAGGGCACCAAAGTATAAATACTGGACCTAAGACCCCACCATAGTAGTACACTTCTGAACCTGTGGATATTCTGCCAGAAAGGACTGCTGTGCTGCTCAAGGACTGCTACTCTGTTGGACTGCTGCTCTGAGAGAACTGCTTTTCTGCTGTGCCACTCTGCCTGCTGCCTGCTGCTCTTTGCCCGGGTGAGAAGGACTGGACTTTCACCACTGGAACCCAGAGTGCCTCAAATGGCTTGACTACTTGCCTCCTGTTCTGCAGTCTCAGGGACATCAAAGACTATCTGCAACTTTCCATCCAGCACCTTGATTCTGCCAGCTGTGAGTCCAACCCTTGCCTGAGATGCCCCCTCCGGTCCAGGACCTCAGACATGAGGTTCTGTTCTGCTCTACTGAAAAGCTTACGCAGTCCCGACTGGTTGGAACAAATACATTTGCGGTCGGCGCCGATGTAATGCCGATTCAATGACGATGTGGGCCCCGACTTTGAAGTGCAACGTCAATGCAGCACCAATCCGAAGACACTGCGGCGAGGCTCGACTCCAGTGCATCGACCGACTGTGTGAATCAAAACCAACACATCGAGTCTTCAACATCGATGATTGCTCCATACAAAGGTACTGTTTCAACGTGGCCTGCGTGACTTTTGTATCCGACCCACGGTCAGCTTGATTTTCAGATTTGACACAGTCCACCGCAACCTCAAGTAACCTTTTAGCGCTATTGACCTTTAAGCACTGGATTTCAAGATAATTTTAAAAAATGTTATAACTCCAGTTCTATTTATTGGAGTTTGGTCATTTTGGTCTTGATTTGTTCAACAGATCAAGCCCAATTTTTCGAAACAGTTGTGGAATATTTTTGTGTGCACAAATACTTTACACATTGCCTCTTAAGTTAAGCCCGCCTGCTCTGTGCCAAGCTACCAGAGGATAAGCACAGGTTAATTAAGGAAGTGTATCAGATTTACTCTGACTAGAGCGGTGGCCCCTACTTGGACAGGGTGCATACCTCTGCCAACTAGGTACCCCATTTCTAATACTTATCGAGAAATATATATGCTTTAAATTAAACTTTTCACTACACATACATGATTCTGGGGAGCCAAATAAGTCAGGATGCCCTATCTCCTCACAGACAGATTTCACATAGGCAAACCACTCTAAGAATGTCTTTTATAATGAGTTTTTTGTGGACTGTTTTTCCCCATCTCCAAATAGAATGCCAAAGTAGTAGGAGAGCTAATTTAATTCTGTCCTTGATATAAGGAGTGCCCAATACTTCATAGCAGATAACGTTGGTGCAGCTTCGTAGCACTGCCAATAAGTTTTTCATAAAAGTAATTTCTACCAGTTGAATCCTTTGCGCATCTACCGTGCCCCAGATGCCTGCCCCATAGTAAGCAATCTCCATACTTTTATTGGCATAAACTGTTCATAGCTGTTAGAAATGGGGGTCTCTAGTTGGCAGAGGTAGATACCTTTGTCCAAGTAGGGCCCCTTGCTTCTAGTCAGGGTAAAGGGGATACACTTCTAAAATAACCCCTGCTCACCCCCTTGGTAGCTTGGCACGAGCAGACAGGCTTATCTCAGAGGCAGTGTTTTAAGCATTTGTGAACACATACAGTAATACAGTGAAAACACTACAAATGGATACCACACCATTTTAGATAAATAAGTAATCTTTATCTAAACGAAAACAAGACCAAATGACAAGAATCCACAATACAGTTATCAAGATATCCTCAAAAATAGGTTATTTACTCAGTTAAAGTTTGTAGCAACAAATAACTCCACCAGGAGTTATTATGACGTTGTGACAGATGAAAATCCCAAAGTACGGCGCTGACCGCGAGGTGCGTGGCGTCGGGTAGGGAGTCAAGCAGACCCACAAAGAACAGTACCTTGGAATTGATGAAAGCAAAGACGGTGCACGGAGTCGGGGAGGTGATGCTTCGTTGGCACCCGGCAGCGCCGGTTCCTTACGACCCCAGGGGAGGTGAAGTCTCGGTTCCTTACTGCGGTGCAGGGGAAGTGAGACGTTGGTTCCTTACTGTGTCAGGGAGGTGACGTCACGATGGCGGCGAGACGGCGGTTCCTTACGACGGTGCAATAGCGATGGATTCAGGAGTCACCCACGTCGAGGATCGGCTCCGCGTTGATGAAGCACAAGCGTCGGTGAAGTCAGGGCCGTGGTGCGAGTCGGGACGGGGCATCGTTGACGTCACAAACAGTGTCCTCGGCTCCGGTGCACTCAGCGGCCTCGATGATGACTTCGGAGTCGGTGCGGCACGGCGTAAGCAGGCGTCGGGCCTATGGTGCAAGTCGGGCGGTGCGCCGTGCTCTTCACGAGTGGTGCCCACGGCTTCGGTGCAGGTTACGTCGTCGCCCGCCGGCGTCGGTGGTGCAATTTACTTCTGTGGCAGCTGAAACAGCAGTTCCAGATGCAGAGACACAGAAGAAATGAAGTCTATGTGTCCCTGAGACTTCAGAACGGGAGGCAAGCTCAATTTCAAGCCCTTGGAGATCTTTTTCCTCAAGCAGGTGACAAAGCAAACAGCACAGTCCTTTTCTCCTTTCCTTGGTAGCAAGTAGCCACTGCAGGCCAACCCAGACAGCAAACAGCACAGGGGCAATATTCCTCCTCAGCTTCTCCGGCTCTTCTCCTTGGCAAAGGTTCCTCTTGATTCCCAGAAGTGATCTAAAAGACTGGGGTCTGGGCCCCTCTTTTTATACACACAAATCCTTTGTTCTCTGAAGGCAGAGAATGTCTGTACCCAGCCAAAACCAGTTCTGTCCTCTCTGGTGCAGCTTCCTGGCAGGAGGTGGAGACAGCATTGTCCTTGGCAGACCAGGCCCATTCAGGTGAAAGGAAATCTCCTCCCCCTACTCTAAATGCAACCCAGGTCTATTCAGCCCAGCCCTGACTCATCAGGCTCTGTGGAGCCACTGCCCCTCTCCAGCCCATGTCATCAAAAAGCCAGACATGCAATACACAAACCTAGCAGAGGCGTACTGGATGGTCAAGCAAGACAATACCTACTTTCTAAAAGTGGTATTTTCAAACACAGAATGTAAAAATCATCCTCACTAAAAGATGCATTTTAACATTCTGAGTTCAGGCATACTAAACTTTGTTTTCCTACCTTGTTCCCAGGGATAGTTATGTTCATAAGATGTTATAAACAAACTCCTCATTCTGTCCTATGAAAACAGGTAGCCTTGCAATAGTGAAAAACGAAATTGGCAGTAATTCACTATCAGGACATGCCACACACACTAGGGCATGTCCTACCTTTCACATACACTGCACCCTGCCCACAGGGGTACCTTGGGCCTCCCTTAGAGGTAACTAATATGTAGAAAATGGAATGTTTAGGGACTGGCAAGTGGGTACACTTGCCAAGTCGACATGGCAGTCCCAGACTGCACACAGGCTCTGCAATGGCAGGCCAGAGTTACATTTTACAGGCTGCTTCTGTAGGTGGCACAATCAGTGCTGCAAGCCCACTAGCAGCATTTGATTTACAGGCCCTGGGCACACATAGTGCACTGTACTAGGGTCTGACTAGTAAATCAATATGCCAATCATTGAACCACTAATCCATAACAACAATTTACAAAGAGAGCATATGCACTTTAGCACTGATCAGCAGTGGTAAAGTGCACAGAGTCATAAAACCAACAAAAACAGGTCAGGAAAAATACAGGAGGAAGGCAAAAAGTCCTGGGATGACCCTGCAGAAAGGGCCAAGTCCAACAATAGCTCTTTCACTGGGTTGACGCCTGGTTTTTGAAGAATCCTTGCAAACCAATGATACATTTCTCAAATAAAGCTATCTTATTTAATAACATAGATTTCCATAGATGTTTGTTGGCAAATAGGATACTTAAATAAGAAAAAGAGGCAACCTCAGAGACCTTAATGTTTTTAATAAAATGAGAAGGTCTTTTTGCCATTCTGGCCCCACATTTCATAGTAAACGTTGTGCTCTCATTCACCCTTAAATCTAAATCATACAAAAAACAATAAAATCATCAATTAAACCTTGAAGCCCTCTCCCCATTCTGGCCACACTAGGACTGCATTATCAGCTTATAAGAGAATGGAGAGAGGTCGGGTCCCAATATAAGGACTATCCTTTGCTCTCATCCTTAAAACTTTTTCTACTCTGTTAATATAAAAAGAAAACAAAAATGGGGCTAGAACATTGCCTTGTCTTACACCCCTTTTTATAATAAAATAATCAGTGCATTCTCCATCCTTGTTAAAGCAAACACACTCATTGGCATCCTTATACAGTTGTCTAATAAAAGAAGTAATGCCCTCTTCCACACCTAACTCATTCAAAATGGACAATAGTTTAGAATGTGACACAGTCAAATGCAGCTGTAAGGTCCATAAAAGAAAGATGAATAGTGCCCTTCTTGGCCGCCATGTATTTACCTATGATTAAACTCAGATTAAGGTATAGGTCCACAGTGCTCAGGCATTTTTTTAAATCATATTGAGTGTCTGTTAAAATGCTGTTCGCAGATGCCCAGTCCTCCAGCTTATGCAACAGGATGCGCCCCATGACCTTAACTGTGGAACCTAAGAGTGATATAGGTCTATAGTTCTTAGGCTGTGTATAACTCCTTTTTTCTAGATCATTATTATTACAGAGCTGTTCCAATGTGGATGTGGGCCGACCATAGAGATGGCATTAAAAACATTAGTGAGCAGAGAAGCCTACAGATCCTGACAATTTTAAAATACATCTAGGTGTACCCAGTATGGGACTGGGGCTTTCCCCCTTCTACTTTCTCTCTGGGCCCTTTGATCCTCTTTAAAATCAAACACCAAAGGTTTGGTCATCTCCAGGTACTTCCTTTGTCCTTCGTCAACTGGGTCCATTAAAGGGTATTGGTCGGAATAAATATTGGAAAAATATTCTATCCACTTATATTCCTGAATGTGAACTTCTTAAGTGAGGTCTGTGGTTTCACTGAAATATGAAGCATTTATCTCCCTCCAAAAGGCTGCACTGTCTTTTGGAAGGCTAGCCATCTGAAGCGCATGACAGGCCTCCTCCTTTACCTGTTTTTTCTTGGCTGCTAAAGCCAACTTAGAAGTGCACGTGTTTTCCTAATTAGTGCCACTGCTTGAGGCTTACCTGTATGGCCTTATGTAAGGCCTTATGTAATGCCTTTAGTGCAAGTGCTAGCAAACCACTGGCACAAATTCCATTCGGAAGGGAGGCTGTCGGATGTTAGAGATTGCCTGATGGAAGCTGTGATTTAATCTCTGAGGCGTCAGCTTGAATATTCAGGCATGCTACAAGCTCTGCATGCTTATGTTGAATGTTAGAGGACAGAATATTAATATTATCCACTATTCCATTTAGTAGAAAAAATTGTACTAGCCAAGACTGGTTTATAAATAACTTTAGAGCAATTTTTAGTCATGCCCTCTAACCCGACTCTCAGAGTTAGAGCCACATGGTCACTGTACCCAGTAAATTTCATCTCAAACTAACACAGTTACTCAAAGTGCCAGAGATCAAAATAAATTTGATGGTTGAGGAACAAGCATTACTCATAAAGGTGGGGGCTAAAACTGCATCTGTTACCCCCAAATCATAACGTGTATTTGTAAAGTGCACATTCACCACCAAAGGGGTATCTTGGTACTGAAAAGCAGATGCTTATTATTACCCAAATCAATGGTACTCATTTTATCGACCTCAGAAAGGATGAATGGATCGCTGGGAATTGAACATGTTACCATGAGGTCAAACAAAGGCCCCTGCAGTGGATTTATTAGTCCACTAAGCCACCAGACCTGGCTTCATTTGCAGGAGCTAGGCTTAACTTTACCAGTAGATTGTTTAGTGCATTCCCACAAACATCATGAATAAAGTGGGTTAGGGGCTCCTCAATGATATCCACAATCCCACAAAATGAAGGGCGTTAACATCACCAGCCTAAATCACATTGACAGGTTTGAGATGAACATTAAAACTTCTCTGAATAGCAATGTCCAGATCCACCACCACCTGGGATCTCTTCGCATCCAAACAATTGTTATAAAAGTTAACTAAGAGCAAGTCCCATTCTTCCGACATATCAAACACAAGTAAATGGAGAAAAAAATAGAATCAATATTAAACTTAACCACCTCCCAGGGAAAGTGTTAATAATATAAGTAGTCAATCCTCTCTTTCCTGTGGTTGACAGCACTACTAGGGTGCGGTACACTGTATACCCATCAGCGAACCTTTCTTGAACCTCCTATGTTTCCTGAAGACAAATAATATGATATATAGAGATAAACTCCCTCCAATCAACCATCACCAGCTTTTTCCATAACCCTGCAATATACCATGATTAGTGCAAAAGAAACAAGTGATGGACGGAATGCTGGACAATGCAAACATTCACCCCCAGTCACAAGGATCTGGGTTAAATCCATCATTCTTTTGCTCACAACAACACCCCAGTTTGGACCCAGCCATATGCAAATCAGTCTTGACCCTGTTCCTTGTGGTACAGTCCAGCCCGAACAGCCAAGCCAGGTCCTCCCTGGACCGGAAACAAGAATCCTGGGACCGGTTTCAGGGCATCACCCTTCATCAGCCAGGCTAGCTTGAATCCAGTGGTGTAGTGAGCATGGGGCCCACGTCTGGGCATACCCTACCCACTTAGAAAAGCAGTTCTCTCAGAGCAGCAGTCCCACAGAGTAGCAGTCCTTCAGAAGCACAGCAGTCCTTTCTGGCAGAGTATCCACAGGTTCAGAAGTATACTACTAAGGTGGGGTCTTAGGTCCAGTATTTATACTTTGGTGCCCTAGTTCTGGGAGAGGGAGAAGAATTTGAAAGTGTCCTTTGAAGTGCACACAGGTCTTCCCTTCCCTGCTCAGGGTCCAGACACACTACAGGGGGGTATGCAACTCTCTGTATGGGGACAGGCACAGCCCTATTCAGACGCAAGTGTCAGCTCCTCCCACCAATCTAGCTCAGAGAGGCCCATCAGCCTGGTGATGGGCAATCAGGATGTGAATGACACACCTCAGCTCCTTTGTGTGTGACTGTCAAGAGGGAATGCACAACGCCCAGCTGTCACCCAACCCAGACATCTATTGGAGGCAGGCAGAGGCACACAGGGCTTAAGAGCAAAACAATGCCAACTTTCTAAAAGTAAAAGGCACACAAATGATGGACGGAATGTGGAACACATCAAACATTCACCACCAGTCAAGAGATCTGGGTTAAATCCATTGTTCTTTTGCTCACCATCCCACTACAGTTTAGACCCAACCATATGCAAATCAGTCATGACCCCTGCTCCTCATGGGAACAGTCCAGCCCAAACTGCCAAGCCAGGTCCTCCCTGGACCAGACATAAGCTTCCTGGGACTGGTTTCAGGGTATCTCTCAGCCAGGCTAGCTTTCGTTGAGGGGAGTGATTTTTTATGTACAGGAAGGTGTCCCTTCTGGTGTCCCTTCCTGCACATAAACAATCTTTAAATGGCGTTTTGTAACTTCTATGTGTGCTGCTTAAAATGATTGTTTATGTGGAGGAAGGGACACCTTCCTGCACATAAACAATCAATGAGAAGATAAGGAAATACATTAAGAACATTACTGACTTAAAGGGAAATGTAAATGAACTGGAAGCTACAAGTGTTGGGAAGCAATCGGAAACAATCAATGGCCTTTTGCTGTTTCTATGTGTGCTGCACAACGCAGCGTGAAAGGGGTGTGCAAGGGTGTTACGGTTGGCGTTCCACCGCATCACCCATTGATTTTGACACTGCCCACTCTCTAGTAAATATGTCCCTTCATTACCATAGTTATTTTATTTATTTGTTTATTTATTTAATTTATAAAGCGGCTGAATCACCCCATAGGGGTATCTCCGCGCTGTGGGAAACATAGCAGTCGGTACAGACCAGATGACACAGAAAAGCTTTGTTTTAAGAAGTTTTCTGAAAAGAAGGTATTCTGAGCATTTTTGAAGATGGATCAGGAGTTGATTCCAATAAAGGGGGGCTAAATAGAAGAAAGCTTTGCCACCTGTACGGGCTTTTCTAAAACGGGGAGTCACAAGCAGGGATTTCTCTCCTGAATGTAGGGATCTATTTGGCTGGTATGGGATACGTTTTTCAGTTAAATACTTTTTGGAATGCTAGGCGGCTTATCTTATTTTGAAAGCTAGCGACCCCGAAACCGGTCCTAGGATGCTTGTTTACTGTCCAGGGGGGACCTGGCTTGGCAGTTCGGGCTGGACAGTTCCCATGAGGCACAGGGTCAAGACTGATTTGCAAATGGCCAGGTCTAAACTGGGGTGGCATGGTAAGCAAAAGAATGATGGATTTAACCCAGATCTCTTGACTGGGGGTGAATGTTTTGATTTGTTCTGCATTCCGCCCATCAACTGTGTGTCATTTGCTGTCTCGCCCTAAGTGCGCCGGGTATGCTCAGACGTGGGTCCCGGGCACACTGTGCCACTGGATTCAAGCTATCCTGGCTGATGAGGGGTGAAACCCCGAAACCAGTCCTGAGATGCTTGTTTCCAGTCCAGGGAGGACCTGGCCTGGCAGTTCGGGCTGGACTGTTCCCATGAGGCACAGGGTCAAGACTGATTTGCATATGGCTGGGTTCAAACTGGAATGGCATGGTGAGCAAAAAAACGATGGATTTAGGCCCAGATCTCTGTACTGGGGTGAATGTATGACATTGTTCTGCATTCTGTCCATCAATTGTTCTTTATGCATATACCATGATTAGAGCCCAACTTTGTTTAAATTACTGATGTTACTACTACCAACTGGCAGTTCAAAGAACCTGGAAATTTTTGGGGCAGAATCTCCGACATTCCCGGAGTCGAATACTTAAAACAAGGACAGGTGAATCTGGCACAATGGGAGCTATCGGCAGAAGGCTGACATCATGCTGCATACTGTTTAAAGAGAGTCAGTCCCACTCATTCAGCTCACTCAAGCATCCAAAGCGATTGCCCCTCCTGTAATCATTATCAGGTGGCAAGGGAAGACTATCATTGGTTGGATGGAGATTGCAGTTCTCAGATATAGGGTGAAAGCCCCTTGTACCCTGGGATAGCTGCTGTTTCTCTATAGGAATTACCTTCCTAGATGGTCTGTAAAAAAACCCTAAGGGGACAAGCTTGATAGATTTGAGCGGAGTTTGTTTGGAGGAACAGACCTGGAGAATCTATTCAAACAATGCAGGCTCATGGAAATCAACCACAAAACAATCCCTGTCATCTGACTGTCTCTGCCCATTCAACTAACCTGCCTAATCATCATATTTTGGAACAGCGTATTGGTCAGACCTGATCTAGAACCCAACCATTGAAAACATTTGTTTTTGGGTTCCCTCCATGATTTGTGCCTATTTTGTGGGAGGGGATGGACCCCTACCATCACTGTAACATAAGGGGCTGACTCAGGTGGAAGGTCCAGATTGATCAGAGTAGAGTTAGTGGGTCTGTCCACCCGAGGCTGGGGGGATAATACGTCCGTATTCAATATTGTCTCTGAGGAAGAAACGTAGCTCCTGCCGGGGGGATATTATGATCTGCACCATCACCCTCCCATCCACTGGCCAAATCTTTCATTTGTACCATAGATGAAACTAAACAGTTGCAATTCATACTTGTCTCCACCTTAACTATCTGACCCAGGGTTCCACGACAGGACTCTGAAAGTGTCTCAACTCTTGTCAGTCTTGTTGTGAATGACTGTGCTATGATGTTCCTTTGCAGAGAATAGGGCCATACACTGTTTCATGGCCATATCCTTCGAAACATGCATATCAGGGTCATCTGTAAGCTGAGCTCTTGAATTGGTGTCCCCCAAAAGAGCGTATCCCCCATGATTGTGCATGTACCACCCTTGGATTAAGTCTCTTCTTAGGGGGGCTCAGGACCTGCATGGGGGAGATCAGAGTTACTAAGGGCCTTATTACAAGTTTGGTGGTCTGACTGCCGTAGGACTGCCCCTGCCCCCTCCCCCACCAGCAGCCCATGGCACTGGCAGTCCAAAGACCATTCTATTATGAGTTGACGCGGGGCAGGCAGTGTGGAGGCAGGGATCTTGCAGCGGTGGTGGGTTTTTTCACAAATATATCGATGCCTGTGTTTGCATTTTGACTGCTTCTGTGTCTGATGTACACATATGCATGATATATGTGGAAAAATACCATATATCCATTACCGGGATTCAGCCCATATGTGGGCAGTCCTGGCAATGGGTATACAGTTCGAAAAGGACTCACCTGAAGATTGCGGTAAAGAAGGTCTTAATCCTCAGGGTGAAGATCCTGCTGTGAAGGGGGGACCTGGAGAAAGTGATCCACGTCAGGAATCTGCCTGGAAGAAGAAGAACGGGGTAAGTACGCACCCCAAATCCGTAGTCACTGCCACCCTGAAGCAGGCTGTCAGACAGCCACGGTCCGCTCATGGCTCAGGTAACTCGTAATACGCACGGCAGTGCAGCTCCCCTGTACCACCCTATGACTGCTGCCTTTACCCGACCGCGAACCTGGCAGTTGGCAGTCTGCTGGCGGTCTCTGCGGTTCAGCAGCGGTCTTCGTACAGCCGATCTGCCCAACTCATAATACGGTGGTAGGACCGCGGAGCTCACCACTCTCAAACCACCACCACCGATACAGCAGTTCGCGGGAACATCAAACTCGTAATATGGCCCTATGTCTGCTCAGTCTGCAGTGACGCTGTTACTACTTGCAGTTCCCCTACTTGGCTCAGACTCATTTGATAGTCCCTCTTTTGCTACCGATATATCTGAGTTATCAAAGGTCTCACACTGGCATTCGACCAGCATTGAAACCGATTTCATATTCACCTTGAGTTTAGCCTCTGTGCTACTGATCTCCTTATTCAATGCTCCCATGGCACCCGACATTCGTTTTCCAGTGATCTGGCCCCCCATAGCAGTTGTTTGTATGCTTCCTTTTGCCCATGCTAGCCATTTCAAACTTTCAGGGACACACCAATAAGCCTTGGACCAATCTTTCCCTCTGACCAGGCTGACGTAGCCACAGTCTGATACTTCCTCGCTATCTAATAGCCCCTCTAGTTGCTTTACAGCTTTTCGTACTCACGGATCTTGAGAATTGGCGGGTTCCACACTTAACATCAGATAGAAATATCAAGAAAAAGGATCCAGATGGGTTTGATTGGTGCTGAATTACAGTACCAAGGGGGATGGCCCTGCCCTGCCTCATCCTGGCACTGACGGGCGTAGGATAAGCTGCGTTTGGCGCAGCGTGAGTCCCACACAGTGGGAGTGTATGGGACGCAATATGGAACTGTGGGGAGGTGACTCCCCCCCCTTCTCTCAATTTGGCTCCTCCTGACGCATGCAATTATGGGACTTGGAGTTCATTGTGAGGCCACAAAAGGTGGTGTTAAGTCCCACTAGTGTGGCGAGTGTATGTGGAGCTATATGGCGCTGTAGGGAAGCAACTCTTCCCCTTGCCTTCCTTCACTTTGGCGCGTCCTGGCGCATGCAATTATGGGACTTGGAGATCCCTGTGAGGCTGCAAAAGGTGGTGGCAAGGCCCATGCTGTGGGAGTATGTGCGGCTTTATATGGCGGTTTTGGGAGGCAAGAGTCAATCCTAGTCAAAAATATATGCAAAAAGTCTGAGGAAAGTAAAATCTTCAATTGAATATCAGTAGTCCATATTACCCCAAAAAATCACTCCCCCAAAATAGAGGCTTGTAGCTTAACGTTTAAACATGCAGGCAAACTTGTCACAATAGCCCTTTTCGACAGGTAATAATACTACTTTTAAATATTAAATATGTTATCCCTAAGACGGCCTTTCAGGGCCCACAAAGTGGGGTACCTAGGATTTAAAAGAGGTACATATAAGAATTTAGTGTTGGCATATACCCATAGTGACTAGCCCCCCAAAACTATTTTCACTTTGACGGGCAGCTATCCTATCAGAAAAAAGTTCAGAATAAAATTATAACTTTGCAGACTTTGTTTTGGGACAGGCCACAAGAATGATCCATACAAGATTTTGACTGTTTAGTAAAACTCAAATTCAGTTCAGAAGTCAGATGTGAAATAAATATTTAGGAAAAGTGACTTTGAAAAAGTTAGACTTCGTCTGCCTGAACCTTCAGGTTAGATTGCCTACAGCTTCCCCTTATTAACATAGTGTGAAATCTGCTCCAAGAGTAGAAACAATGACTAAGGCCTTTTTTGCAGGAAGACTTGAGTGAGGATGTGCCACATATCAGCTTAGGAAGGGCAGCTTGGGATGGTCCAGGAACTTCATTAACTTAAAAGGGACAACTCATTCATAGTTAATTGTAAAGGGAGCCCTAAAGAAGAGAAGCCTTTTGTCTGCTGTTCTCTCTGTAGTCAGTTTGGCACCAGTCGAGGAGGAGCAGTTGAGAAGGAGGGGACTTCTTATTTCCCTAAACACATTCCTGGCTGGAACACAAGCAACCTTCAAGGGCAGAAAGCCTATGCCATCTTGGATTTTACTTAGAATAGTGCACTGTCAGTTAGTTTGCAGTAAGGCATCAAAAGTGGTAAGATTTGTCCTTGGGAACCTTTTCCTCATTGGGTAGAGAGAGTATAGGAGTCACACCACCCACTGGCTAGTCAATTCTGCAAAAGCGGCACCTTACTGACAACTCATCATAACAATCTCTAGACATATGGATGAAGAGAATAAGACTGGACTTGCTGTTTGAGATATGTGTGGAGTCCGGAAGGGCTGGACCTGCTCCCACTTGTACCCAGGACTAAGAAGTGGATGCCAAGGGTCAGTTGGACTACCTTCCATGTGACTACTGGGGTACAACAAGCTGTAAGAAGTATTTTTCCTGAAGTGTTCAGCTGAACCCTAGAAGTGACAAAGAGTAGCTTCTTCAAAACTTCTGAAAAGTTGTGACTTCAGCTGGACCTTGCAGCAACAGTGGTAAATTTTGAGAGGACTTCGCTGAATACAGCTCTCGGTTGTCTTGCAGGATGATGTTGAGCTGATATATAGTTGTCCATCAAACTTTTAACACATTGACAGTAATGGCGGTTCCTGTCAATGTTAAGATATGTCCTCTGAGCCAACAGAGATCTCTAAATTTAGTGGACGGAGGATCCTCAGTATGGTGGGACTAAAGTACCCTGCCATACCAAAGGTTTAACCACCATCCACCAAACTCTAAATTAGTCCCTAAGTCCAAAAATAGACATTTTTAATGGGCAAAGACATGAAAATTATCTGCCCAATGATAGAACGTTGGCAGCCGGAAATTTTGAAATTCCCCCACTCTGAGCTTTTCCTGTTTTCCCGCCAAAACAATGGCTCTCCGGATTCAAGAGAACATCATCAGATACAGCCTGGAACCTTGCCCATATGGAGGATCTTGACTTCTATTTCAGAGACTTTGGGCCTGATTAAGATACTGGTGGTTGCAAGACTGTCATACCGTCGGATGGCAGTCTGCCCACCGCCATCCCAGCAATCCCACCGCCCGATTACATTCAGGGTGGTGAGACCGCCACAAGACAGCCGATTCCGTTGGGATCTCCATTTCCACCGTGGAGATCAAAGCTGCCACCTATGGCGGCAGTGCCGATGCTAGCACCATCGTCCAAATTACAATTTGCTTTCCCACCGACCTTTTCATGGTGGGGATTCAGCCATGAAAAGGTTGACATGACAGCACTGGGTCACATGCATGACATGGTGCATGCCACACAGTCCATCCAACGTGTGCAACGCTCTGTACTGCAACAGTATGTTTTGCAGGCTCTGTCTATGTGCCACAACATGCTGCCGTAGTAACACTGCCGCCGCACCCCCTGCCCTGGATTACTGTTGTAATCCAGCCGGCGGGAATGCCGAAGGGTTGGCGGTGTTCCTCGGACCACCACAGCGGCGGTCCAGCAGGAAGACTGCCAAAAGTCAGAATAAGGCCCTAAGTCAGAAGGTAAATTCTTTGACCGGGATGACTCGCTTGGTGTATTCTTCCTCTGCTCCAACATAATCAGCCTGAAATCAAGCATAGGTAACGGTCAACTGTGAATAGTGATTACTGATTGGCACTTTACTTTTTCTTGATGATTTTTGCCTCAATTCTTTACAAATTCATGTACCTGGTTCCCCTTATTGGTTTTCTGTCATTTTGATGTCAGTTTGCTCTTTAAAGATTTCTCTATTTTTAGAAAATTGTTGTATAATTTTTTTTATTGTGTATTGAATTTGTAACTGTTTTCTTACTGATAAACACTTTATTCATTTGCCCAGGTTAATCCTGTGTGCTGAGTGTTATTAGCTATCTGGGAGTTGAACCCAGATTTTAAAAAAACTGAAACTATCTATTACCCTTTGACGTTTGTGGTCTTAGTCATTGTGATGAATTCACATCGACCCTAAATATTAACCCGCTTTCTTACACCCCGATATGGTAAAGACATCTGAAGAGTGACTAAAAGGTTCCAAACGTTTGTCTAATGATTGCTTGTGTACGTGTGTGTGCCCTATTGCACCTCTGTTGAGGTTGTACTGTTGGATGATGGAAGAGTGTGAGGAAATGTGGAGAGAGAGTATACCTGGCATCACCTGCAAGAAAGATGTGATATTTCTTAAGATGTGTTTCTATCCTAAATGTACTACATCGAGTATACATGCATGTATTGACTGTTGATGCAGTGGCTAATTTGTATCTATTATGTTGTAATTAATGAGTATATTTGATTTACCATCCCCAAGATATACATGCAACCTCTGTACTAGGTGTTATAACTTATCAAGTATCCATGTGTCACCAAAATTCCCAGAAACCAGCTGATGTACAAGAGTTGGCAGATGAAATATATAGCTGTTGTGTGTATCAGAGAGGCAGCCCTTGGCATTACAGATAGCTTGCAAAATGATGGAGGGCCAACCCTATTCCCTGTGGTGAGTTGGCATAAGTTCCAACCTGGTACAATCAATGTCATTAAATACACAAAGGAAGTGGGAAAAGACATAGAATTCCCATGCCAACGTCTGCCTTTCCTCCAGAGACTGGCAAGGCAATAAATTGGTGCATTTTCAGGTGATACATTTTAGTACCTGCTGCAAGCATCAAGACTGGCTTACCTGTGAGATGCCTGCAATGTCAGCATGGACCTTTTGGAAAGAGACAGTGGCCATAAAATGCATTGAGGACAGTATTTCTACATTAGCAGGTATAGCATGGAAGCAGGCTGTAGGTGAATCAAGCTCCTGGCCACAGGCTGCAATTCTGTCAAGGATCACTTCATGTGAGAAGCATATATGGTAGTGACTGCTTCCCTGGACATGCAAAAGATGTTGATCCTTTGCTTGTAAACGCTCTCTCTCCTCCTCAAATAATTGTTCCTCAAAATGAGGGCCAAAACTGACATTGACTGACACAAGTAACCCATAAAGGTAGTTGGTGTCTGAGTTCATTTGTGCGGTAAGAAGCTCAGCTCCCTTATTTGAGGGGATGTAATATGTAAATCCACACCTAGACATAAATCTCCACTCTGAAATTGTGAACAGCAAAAAGTGTACACTTACGCCTAGTGTAGGAGACAATCTACATGTTAGTAGATCTACTCATGGAAAATTATCTTTGTACATTGGTCTCTATATCTCTTCACAATTGAAAGCCTCTTTGCTACTACTAAGCATGATAGTGCCTCTCCCACAGCTTTGTTATGATCTTGGATCATAATCTTTGATTCTCGGCCTTGTACAGTGCACTGTGTAAATACCCACCTATATGTGTTACTGATTAAAAGCATGTCTTTTGAGCTACAGAAACACTGTAGCACAGGTTAACGGTATACATGTATTAATTTGCATTTATTTCATTTTTTCATTCAGTTGGGAGCTGCTCTACTCAGTAATTGAATGACGAGTACTCCTTCAAAATATTGTCCTTAACTGGGGACATTAATATTTTTAATTGGAGTCACCGCATTTTGTTGGGATTTTCTTATATTTGTTTCCATAAATTTAGCCATCCCTACAAACTTGCTGTTCCCCTGCCTATTTGGAGATGGGGCTCCATCTGCCATTGGAAACCTCTGACCTAATGGCCCATTAGGTCATAGTGACAGACTGCCCATTTTGTTTAGAGCACCCCAATAATCACAAGGGTTTCCTGCCTTGCATTGCCATGGAGCCAATAGCAATCCTGGACAGGGAAATCAGTGACCCTAACACACATGGAGAACACTCCATGTGAATCAGGGCCATTGATTTTTGTTTCCAAGAAACAACTCCCTCATTAGGAGGTCATTTGCTGAAAACAAAAAATGTTTGCTGAGTGGGTGCAACATACATGATAACTGTCCTGCAAGTGTCTTCCTTTTCACAAGAGCCACCACACCAGAGACTCCAATGAAGGCACAGCAATCTGTGCCTGCCAAGTGGAGATCTCTAAATTATGGGAGCTGCCTTCCTCTGATGGGAAGGCTCCAATGACCTGGAGGGCCAGTTGGTCACCCAGCAAGGCTTAAATGAATGTGCTATTGTTCTGTTTGTGCTGCAGTACTTTACTGTGTCTTGGTTGGTGTTTGCATACCAAGAACCTATGCTTTAACAGACACCATATTGTAATCGCTTCAATGGTACATCCATGCAAGCAGGCAAAGCCTATGTAAGGAATACCGGGGGAAACAGGCATGGCAGGTCCAGGATTCCTATGTTTTTTCCCAAAAACTCATAATACTGTTATTTTCTTAAGCCCTGGAATTATTTCAAGTTCTGGCAACAGCAAATGTGGGGCAGGAAATAATGGGAATGTTTACAGGACATACATAATAAGGACCTTGGAGGCCAATGTTTAGATAACGCATATTTCATTGTTAAACTTCAGGAAGAGTCAGCTTGTTTGGAAACAGGTATCAATATAGAAAACGTATAATTGGGTAGTTTTAGCCCATCGTCTCAGTGAGTTAATGTTCTGTATTGTTAGCTTCCATTTTAGAGTTGGATAGTGCGAAATATCTGGTGACCAGTCAATGGTGAAGTAACAGATTATTTTTTTAATGCATTTTATGCATCAGCTTATGCTAGGTTAACTAACTTTAAAACACTATGGGGCATATTAGCAAAACCGGCGATAAAATTATCGCCGTTTTAGCGGCAGGAAACTGCCGCTAAAACGGCAATAATGGGCTTGCTAATATGCGTTATAGAATTCCAATAGAAGCCCAGGTTAGATGTCCTGCACATCTAACCTGGGCTTCCATTGGAATTCTATAACGCATATTAGCAAGCCCATTATCGCCGGTCTTGCTACGGCGATAATTTTATAATATGCCCCTATGATTCCAATTCATGTTTTTAAAAATAGTTTTTATTGAGTTTTTCATTTTCCAACCACCACCACAGCTAGTGACATACCAAAAATACACGCCATAATTAATTCAAAATTCCACAAATAAATTACAATGTATGTTATCACATTCATTATTGTAAACACGAAGAAAAAAATAGGCCCACCGCCTCCTAAAGTGCATAGTGCAGAGCAAACTGTATATAAATTATTATCTTTCTAAAATTGATTGGCCCTCACTCCTACCAAGACCTACCAACCCACACAGATACAGAGGCCCAGAATCTCAAACCCTTTCATCATGCACGACTACCTTCCCGCATGTATATGACCTTTTCTAGATTATAAACTGCCAAAAACCTAGCCAACCATTGTTGGAACCCAGGCGATTTAGGATCCAGCCACAATGAAGCAATGCAGAGCCTTAAAATTGCCATAGAAATAAAAATCAACTCATGCCTATGTTCCAGCCGATTCAGCTCTGATACTCCTAATAGGATTACATCTGGTACTAAAACTACATCGAACTTCAGAACCTCTGAAAGAAAGCTGGACGTTTCTTTTTTCAGGTTTTCTAACTCACCATATACTGCAAAAATATATGCAATGTCTGCTTTATGTAGTGCACATCGCAGGCAGCATGTCCCTTTACCCTCCCCCATTTTGCAATCTCATCAGGTGTATAATATAAGAAAAAGCGGGTCTTATAAAACTGTGCTTTAATCGCGCAGACATTAAGATGGATTGTGCCAAATCAAACGATTGAAAGAATGTTCTATCTGATATCTCCACCTTCTCACCATTTTTTGAGTGTTTATCCAGGTCATTGGTCATGACAGAATTAAGACACCCATAAATGTCCCCAATTGAAATTGCTCTTGTTCGCAGTATCTTCTCTATAGTCTCTGATCTTACAAATCCAGCTGGCCCACCCCCTTTTCCCAGCAAAAAATCTCTCACTTGCAAGTATTTTTAAAAAAAAGCCTTCCACCCAAAATTAAATTAATTTTTCAGATTAGCCCAGAGGAGGAAAAAAAAAACCCAATCGATACACCCCTCCTAGCACCCAATTATTCATAAGTGGCTCTCTAAAAATCTCTGATAGATTTAGGTTATTAGTCAGGGGTGTATAAAAACGTCTGCCGATCTCTAATATTCTACGCATGGCACTCCAAACCTTAAATACACCATGAAGGGTCTTAAAAGCACTTTTTTATAGTAACTGTCATTTAATAGCTGCTATTGACAGCCCCATGCCTCTTTTCCCATCACGAGTTCATGCAGGGAGGGTACTTGCTCTATTTTCCCACTATCAGGATCTTCTTGTTACAGCACTAAACAATGTATCAGTATCGTTGCCCAATAATACAATTTCAAATTAGGTAGAGCCCACCCTCCTCTCTCTCTGGGTAGTGTAAGAAATTTAAATGCCTGTATGGGTCTGGAGTATGACCAAATAAACTGGGAAAATAAGTTTTCCGTTGTCTTAAACCTTTGGGATGAGAACTCTAGAGAAATAGCCCGAAAAAAGTATAACATTTTTGGGAAAAAAGCATCTTAATCACATTACATCTGTATCCTAAAGATAAATACAGATTATTTAGTCTGCCAAGGTATTGCTTAATTTTACACAAAAGAGGTTCCAAATTATCCCTGACGACATTAACCTTTCTAGCAAACAAACTGACTCCCAAGTAAATAGCTTTCTCCACAAGCCGACTATCAGTCACCTTAATTCCTTAGTTAATAACTATCTAGGTCTTGTTTTTATTCAGGGCATAGCCAGAGAATCTCCCATATTGTCCAGCTTCCTCTTCCACTGCCTTATTAGCTAATACCAGGTCAAAGGTCACAAGTGCAATGTCGTTTTGGCATAGGCAAGGATTTTTGTCTCCCAGCCTTGAGTCTGAATCGCTGGAATTGAAACATTGGTCTCCAATCTGTGGATAAAGGGCTCAATATAGATAGCAAACAACAACGGGGAACAAGGGCAACCTTGCCTAGTCCCCTGTGAGATTTCGAATGACTCAGATAAGACCCCATTCACAGCAGCCGTGGCCATTGGGTCAACAGATAACATTTTAGTCGCCTGGATAAAACCCTGGCCAAGCCTGACTCCTATCATCGCTGTCCAGAGAAAGTGCCAGGAGACCCAATCAAAGGCTTTCTCTGCATCAAGCAGAATTAAAGCCATTGGGTCCCCTGTCACACTGGTAGTATCAAACAGTGAAATAACCCTTCGAACATGGTCAATTGTAGATCTTCCGGGGATAAACCCATGTTGCCGCACTATAATAATTTTATGAATAATTGGTGCTAGCCGAGTATCCAAGACTTTCGAATAAATTATGGAATCACCATTGATCAGGGTTATTGGGTGGTAAGAGCCCAGTTCAAGCGCTGAATGATTTTTTTTTTTAAAACAACCATTTTAACAGAGGACCACGAGTTTGGAGGCCGACCTCCCTTAAAAATATGGTAAAATAGCTTACTCATACACTCCTTGAGCTGGGGAGCAAATATATGGTAAAATTCGGTCGGGATACAATCAGTACATGTGGCTTTACCCCTTGCAAGGGCATTTATAGAAGCAAAATCTCACTGCGGGGGACTATCTAGTTGTTCCTGATCCTCACTAGGGAATTTCACATAAGGAAGTGAATCTAGGTATTCCCTGGAAAGATTCAGTTCCCCCCACTGTTTTCCATATACAAGGTTTGATAATATTGCTTAAATGCTTCTCTGATCATATCTGGGTCAGTTACTCGACACAAAAAGACAATTCCAGTCCCTGGAAGACCTATAATCAGTGCAGAAGGGGGCTTACTAGAAAAGATGTCAGAATATGTGGACTTTTATCTACAAGATCTAGTAATTTCACTTCCCTCCTATATAAGGGACACAAACGAATTTTTGGAAAAAACAAAGGATATACAATGGACAGAAGATTGTCTGCTTGTTACCTTAGACATATGTGCATTGTATACTAGTATTAACCATCCAGATGGTATAAATGCAGTACAATTCTTTCCAAACAGTAGATCTATAGAAAAGTACCAACATGGGAAAATGATAGTTGATATGATATCTTTCTGTCTTCATAACAACTTCTTTATGTTTAATAAAGACATATACCAGCAAATTAGAGGAGTCGCTATGGGAGCCTGCTTCTCCCCCAGCTATGCGTGTTTACACGTAGGTTGGTGGGAGGAGCAGGTTCTCAAAGTGAAACATAGGGAGATTTGGGCTGAACGCATCCTTTGTTGGATGCGTTTCATCAACGATATCTTTTTTGTCCGGAGGGGATCTAGGGAATCAGCCAATATGTTCATTGAGGCGTTAAACACGAACAGTCTTAATCTACAATTCACAGCCACAGTAGACAGTGAATCTATAGACTTCCTAGATGTACATATTTACATTAAGGACAACAAATTAGAGACAACCCTCCACAGAAAGAGCACGGCAGGGAACTCCACGCTTCATGCGTCGAGTTTCCATCCTGAACATTTAATTAGGAGTATCCCCTACGGGGAATTCCTTAGGTTACGCAGAATATGCAGTACCGATACTATGGGGCCGATTCCGATCTGGGTCGGAAAGCTCTCCGACCGATCCGGATTGTTTTCTGACCGAGCCGGACCCCTGCAGTCCGACCGAGCGAGTACGATGCGGCCGTATGCTGCCGGACTCGGTTCGGTCGGACTCCCATTGAAGTCAATGGGAGCCGGTCGTACAACATGTACATAGGCTCCCATTGACTCAATGGGTACGTTGCGCACAAGGGGGCCCCCTGTAGTGGGTACGCGTTGGTGCCATCCGCACCGTACACGCATGTATAGGGGGGACCCATGGGTCCCCCCTGTGTCCGACTCGTATGGCAACGGGTGAAGGGGGGTCCGGCACGGACCCCCGAAGTCCGCATCCAAGAGCTTTTTCGTGTCGGAGGCTCCGACTCGATCCAGCTGTCCGGATCGTGCATCGTACTGGCTCGGTCGTAAAACGTCTCCATTGCGCACCACGAATCGAGTGCGAATGAGTCGGACGGAGCGGGTCGGACCCGGAAACGAGTCAGTCGGTGATTTCGCGTTCACTCGCATCGTACTTGCTCGCTCGGACGACTGTACGAATCGGTCGGAAACAAAGCCTCCGACTCGGATCCGGTAAAGCCGAATCCGATTCGGAGCCCGACCGACCGAGATCGGAAATCGACCCCTATCTTTGAAAGCTGTGTGAAAGATAGTAGTAGCAGATTCGCAGCCAGAGGTTATAGTAAAAAGATCATCCAACAGGCCTTGGCTAAAGTAAGAACATGAACACGCGAGGATCTGGTATGTAACAAAGAGATATCACGTCAAGTACTTACCAACTCCCGCGACGCCACAAATATAGTCAATACAGAAATGAGATTCATAACTACGTTCAGTAGTCAACACAGAAAAATCAGGGCCATAATAAATAAACACTGGCCGATTATACAAACTGATGCTGTCCTAAATAACCTGTTTCCTACTCCACCAGCATTGACATTTAGAAAGTCTAAGTCTATGCACAATGCCCTAGTTAGGTCTAGACCAGAAGTAGTTTTTAACAATTCTAAATCTAACACCATGTGGCTAACACCACAGAATGGGTTCATCAAATGTAGTTCATGCCGTGCATGTAAATTCGGGATCAATACTACCCAGTACACCACAATATATGGCCCCAGTACGAGTAAGCTGCAGGGTAGATACAACTGTCGCACTGAATATGCTGTCTATGTTTTGAGTTGCTCATGCGGCTTGCAGTATGTGGGCAGCACAAAACTGCAAGTCCATGTGCGTATCCTCCAGCACATAAGAGCCATAGTGAATTCTGACATGACCTATCCTGTGACCAGGCACTTTAGAGCAGTACATCGTAACAATCTTAATGACTTTAAGTACTTTGTCATCGCTGCCGTGCCCCCTATGAGAAGAGGTGGAAATAGAGAGAAACTTTTAAGACAATTGGAGTCAAAATTTATATTAGAGCTAGACACTAGAACCCCAAATGGATTAAACAATGGGGAAGAACTTTATAATTATTTATAGAGAGAAATAATTTTATCTCTATAATTTAGCCTCTGTAACCCTATATACTTACATTTGAGATATGAATGTCTCCTATACTGTAGGATTCGATTCCAATGTGAAATTGCTGATAACCATTCCCGTCTGTTTTTAATTAAACAGATTTTAGTTTTTTAGCACCATATTTTATTAATTGCACCAGCACTTTCAGCACTTTTAGGTTTTTTAACAGAGTTTCCACGTATACATGAATGACAATGGTAATTCACCCTAATGTTTTACTACCCAATATTTTAGTGGCTTTGTATTTATTAATTCAAGGGATTACAAATAAGGGAACTGTAATATTCACACTATATGGGGACAATAGATTATGTACCATGTGTTAAAGGTTTACATTATTAGTGCCTTGTTCTTTGCCATTGTTAAGTCATAGGTTTTGAACTTCAAACCCTGCTATATGTTTTCTTGAAGCTGGTCTTTGCCAGAATTCTGCCCAGCACCAGTGTATTTATACAATGAGAGTTTTTTTTTATGTGTTTTTTTCGCTCATTCATAATCAATTTCAAGCATTATGCCGAAATATGAAATTGTTTGCACTATGCACTTTATTGCCAAAATTGCACATTGCGTTAATTTGCACCGTGCAGTGATAGTTTGGTTAATTCAAGCGAAGCTCGAATGTAAAGTATCATGTTAATCAAGCATATTCTCTCATACATCGATTCAGATGCAATATAATGTTGGGGCATGACTCATATGATAGTAGGGTTGTTTGGGTATCCGAGCAGGAAAAACTGCTTTACGAACCTTTAACAAATATGACTTTGTGGTATTTGCACATGGCGAACCTTTGCACAAAATATCAATGTTATTATGATCGCACTCTGCACTTTAGATTCATGAATATATTATAGTATTTCTAGTTATTTATTTGATCCAGGTTGCCATATTATATTTATGCAACAGGCTGGTATCATTCCATGTATTTATTACTATTTAAGGCTACTATCATTGATTTTAATTTGGGTATTTGTAAAACTACAATACAAGTGGAGTCTGTTTTCTATTATCACTGTGTCACGAGGTAATCACATGGTGTATGGTGTATTTAAGCATTGACAGATACCATTCTCGTCATGTGAACAAGCCCAGGAAGTGGGCGAAACGCGTCATCAAGCCATGCATAGCAAAAGCAAATAAACGAAAAAAAGCACTTAACTGGTGTCCGTGTCCCGTTTTGCAGCCAGCAGCTGTGGGAGTTTGGTGAAGATCTCATATATATATATATATATATATATATTGTATTAAGTTGTTTACACATTTATATCTATAAATAATGTATTTAATATATTCAAACAAATATTTAAAATGATTTTGTAATCAAAATATTAGAAGCTGCCTCAGTCATTCAATGGAATAGAGTTACATTGTTTATTATAGGTGAATTTGTATTAAGTATGCCTGCACATTTACATTATTTGTTTCTTGCTTAAGTATGTACTTAAATTAATTGCATTTCCCCTGCGCTTGGCAAGGATCCTTGTATGCAGGGGCCCCTGTTTTCTAGACTGAACGTACTGCCAACCCTCCTCCAGGGACCAATCGCTTGGCAGATTAATGTTACAATCTCCACATAAAATAATGGGAAGAGACCATAATACTAGTTCCTTAGAAACAACTTCAATTACTCCAGGGTCTTCCACATTGCTCCCATACATTGTACATAACCTCATTTTCCGCCCGGAGCTTGATTGGCATTCTACAATAACCCAGCGGCAGAACTTATCAGCCCGCATCCGAGTAAATTGGAGCCCACCCTGCGAGCCAAAATAGCCACTCCCCGCATCCACACACTTTGAGTCAGCAGATGCTTTGGTGCCTCTTCAATATGGGTTTCTTGCATGCAGATGATATCTGCTGCCAACAGTAGTAAACCCGCTGCTACTTTCTTCCTTTTTTTAGCATCATTAAGCCTGCAAATGTTGATAATTGCCACACACACTTTACCCATTGCAAGTCTGTATTTTTACCTGCACATTTACACAAATACTCCAAAACATCCAATTATGTTGCCCCAACCAATTCCATAAAACCTACATATGGAGTGATTTAGCCAACTTCCCACACCACCAGCATGTGGATCCCCCTCCCCCTCTATCTCTCCCCCAAAATCCCCCCAGCCACCACCAGAACCAAGGCAATCAGGCCCTAGCTTGAACCTGAATGAGGACATCTGATGCCATCCCATTTCCACCCTTCCCCCCACCCGGTCCTTCAGCCGGCATGCTCACCCAGTACCCATAATTCTAACTGGACTGCACAGGGCTCTCCCTTATTTAATGCCGGACCCCTCGGCATTACATTTCTTTTAAGAATGCTTGGGCTGGAATCTCTGAGGTAAAACTATGGCTCTGGCCCTAGAACACAACTTTTAACCTAGCGGTATTCTGCAGGTACACCACCGCCCCCACTTTCTTAAAAGGGGCAAAGAACTGTCTGAGTCACCATCTCCTTTCCACTGTGGCATGAGCAAAGTCAGGTTTTGAAAAAAAGATATTCCCTCAAAGTCTCTTTTAACATTAGGACGTGCCAAGTCATACACAGCTTGCCGTAAAAGAAAGTTCCCAAAGTACACCAACACTGCACGAGCCAAATCACTGGTGTTTATTTTTGCCAACATCATGGGGAATCTATGTGCGCACTGGACTACCTTATCCCAGTCCCAGGAAGACAGTTCAGGGAGGGCACCTTTCAGCAAGGTTACAACATACTTCCTAAGGTCGCTGCCCTCAACTCCTTCGGGAATCCCCAACAATCTTAAATTATTACATCGTTGTCGGTTCTCATGGTCTTCCAGCTTCCACATAACACCGGTAAGGACACCCTCCTGTAATAAAGCTTGGGTCTTCAGAGCCGCCAGCTGATTTTCCAGTACTCCTGTCCGAGTTTCAATCATACACATTCTCTTGGCAATGTTAGAGCAAGTTTTACCAATTTTCCTCACGGATCTTTGAAGTTTTTTGACAACCAACCGTGCCTGTCAGTTAATCTCTCTTCACTTCCTCCTGAAAAAACCTCAAAGATTGCAAAATCAATGCCAGTGAGGGTTCAACTAGTTTCCCAGCGCCTTGTGACTCCTGCTCGCCCTCCTCATTTTTTCGTCCAGGATCAAAAATCTCTTTTCCTCCTGTTTTTTGCTCTGGAGGCAGCAATTGTATGGCGGAATAATTCCCACTTAATTCCCCTGAGTTATCTTTTTCACATGCTTCTAAAGGGGATTTTGTCCCCCTGTCTTCTTCTTTCTCCCTCTTTTAGTTAGAGATCTTCTCTGCTGGGTGGAACCTGACACATTTTCCTGCATACTACTGCTGCTTAACTGTGAGGCCCCTTCCCCACTTGTCGCCGAGATGCTTGAGTCCGAAATATCTGATTCCTCTGTTAGGGAGAAAAACTTTTCCATTGAATTTGGGGTCAAGCACATTCCCTCTGTGCCTTTTCCCTCACAGTTTTTATCCCTCACAAAGCAAGAATCCTTAGCCATTAACTCCCCCTATTTGAATCCATTTCCCATCTCGGCGACCTTAGTTAGAGGTACTCCCCCAGATGCCATCTCTACAGTAGTGTCTAAAACTGTTACTGTCAGAAGTGCTTCCAGAATAGTTACCTCATTTTGCAGCAGCCAAGGACTGGCAGCAATTTCAGAGGCATTACCTGACTCTCTGCTTTCACTTATGGAAGTCAGGCTATTTAAGCCATGCTTGTTAATACCACCATCTAGTGCCCCCAGGAGTCCTTCAAGCCCTTTATCACTTCCCATTTTTGGCCCGGGACTCAAGCAGGGAAAAACAGACTTGTAATTGATGGTTGCAACCTCCCCGGTTCCCGGGTATTCCGTAAAGAGGTTCTCTTAACCTGCTCTACTTTGTCTAATTTGTCCTTACAGGGTCGGAGTTCACCTTTCTTCCCTCCGAGTTTGCTTTCCATGGCCGCCTCTTGCCCCAGTTAGGAGACCATCGAGTTAGGTGCCACCAGAGGCACCGGTCGTTGCTTACCCCCTTTGCCACATCACGTGGTCATACCTTTGACCGTAACACAACACTGGGTCTCCTGAGCAGACTTAACCGCAATGAGGCAGCACAAATGTTCCACAGCTGTAGCCCCAGCAGCCGCCGATAACAAAAGCTGGACGAGCACTTTCCACCGTCATAGCCGCTTCCAGCCTTCAACCACGAATCTGACCTCGGTGTTCCGCATACAGGGTCCTAGTGCCGGGGCAATCTTCATGCCGCATATTCATCACTCCAACATCCAAAGAACGGGATGTAAGGGAGGAGAGGTGGATAGCGACCTCACACAGATGCCATCTTGCCTCCCATGGATCCACTTCATGAGGAAAGAAGGAATTCTGATCATTGTCTCATATCTGATTTCAGAGTTACCACTTTTTGCAATTAACAAACATTCACAGGCATATGCTAGGAAAGCTACACCAATCGCAGGTTTTCAGGTGTACTTCTGGAAATGTCATATAACAGGTGTATGCTAAAGTATTAACCACAAAAATATTGTTACAAAAATACCAATAGCCATTTTATCAATTTTCTAAACCCTCTGTGAAAATAACTAAAATATCAACTAGAAAAATATTGTCATTCAAACACCAATATTGAAAACAAAAATATAGACTCTCTAAACATCAAGAAGACATTTTAAAATACAAACCAACAAGAATATTGGCAACCATAGTATTAACTAGTGATAATAGTACTATAAAGATGAAA
This sequence comes from Calotriton arnoldi, assembly GCA_963921515.1. Classification (NCBI taxonomy): domain Eukaryota; kingdom Metazoa; phylum Chordata; class Amphibia; order Caudata; family Salamandridae; genus Calotriton; species Calotriton arnoldi. The sequence goes on from CAWUFW010016294.1 coordinate 44,094, forward strand.
TACACCACCAGAACACACACTAATAAGAAAATTCAACACAAAATAAAATGGAAAAATCCACAAAATATATAATAAACACAGCAATAAACGTAAGTAATAATTTAATTTGTTCCCTTGAACCTCACGCTACATGGAAAAAGGTCCTGCTCCTAGAAAGTAAACAATTCGCTACCTTTTTAAATTGAAAGCATGTCCTACAAACCATGTAAACTACAATTAAAAATATTAGGCATTAGAAAAAATTCCTAAATGCATTTTATTCTTTTTAGTATATTTCCAATACAGAAGATGACTTGCAAATACTGAATACCAAATACAAAATGTATTTATGGGACATACCAAAGACACAGCAAAAAATAAATAAAAGTCAGTTAACTTTAAACCTAATAACCCAATAATCAAGTTTACTTTAATTAATTTACATTTATGTCTATCAAATTTATATCATTCACACATTTCAAAATGTTCAGTATAGCTACCTACACGAATTCACAGTAGAAACCTCTACTTATATATATGGTTTAAAAGTGCACGAAAGAGAGCACTACCAATTAATAAACTCCCTACAAGTGCAGCAAATATTCAAATGGCTGTTATGTTCATGCAACTACCATACATGACACTGTTGACTATGTGAATGAACACAATCTTCCACCTAATATAGCTGAAGTACACATTTGTATTGTATCCTAAGACTTGAAAGAAGCACTAGGTCATCAGCACTAACATAAACAGTTCTTAAAGACTAGGGACCTCATTTAGAGTTTGGCAGGCAGTGCACTCCACCACAAACTTGGTGGAGTACCATGTCTGCCAAAAGTACAATACACCCACTCTATTTAAAGTTGGGCAGACATTCCTGTTTCCGCTTGCAGCACCCCTGCTGACTCCACTGGTGGAAACTTTACCAATGGACTTGGGGCTGTCAGTGTAAACACATCAGACCATCTGCCTTATTTAGGGCAGATGTTATGATGTACTTTTTTCTGTTCTGGACCCCCAGGAAATGCCTGATGGTCCCAAAAAGAAAAAGGAAAATGACCCTTACACCCTTTGAGAAATCTTCCAGGATGTCAAAGTCTTCAATTGTTTGTTTTTCAAAAGCAAACTCCCATTTTGTGAGTTGGTTTTCAAAAAACAAAGATGTGGTCACATTCTGGTAGTCAGATATTATAAATATATCTCATTTTATTATATAATCTGTCCACCCTTGAAATGGAGGATATGGCGGTGGAGTGTTACCTTCCCTTTAATGACTGATTTGGTTGACTGGCCCAGTATCAGGACTTAAGACTAGCCACAGGAATTGTGTGATCCCCAAGTTAAATGAGATTGTACATAATTATACTAATTTCAGATGGAGCTGCCTTGAATGATGGTTGTCGAGCTGCATATGGAAAAATGCTCTTTAAGAGCAGGTGACTTGAGATTGATCAGACATTAGTCTACTTGCTTAAATATATCATGAGTCAGGCTTCCAAGTTAATCAAGCTAGCTGTGACACCGCTCTGCTTGTAAAGGCTTTCTTAAAACATCCTCCTTTATGCGCATAACTGCATTTGTGAGAGAAGAACTCCTTAAGGCCAACACAAAAGTTTGTCAATGGCACCAAACATCGACCTTTTGCCATTGATTGGATAATAATTATAAAATTGTCTATTCCACATTTTTCTTCAGGGGATGTGCTGAACTGTGATTAGTTCTATACATGACAATCTATTGATGGTAAACTTTATGGACCATAGTGATTCCTTCGGTGTAATTTTGTTTTGTTAATATGTACATGACCCAACCTCTGGAGGTAGGCTGGGGAAAACCTGATGTGTTGAACAGTGGCCACATGAAACATAGAAGCCACTCTGAAAATGTATAATGTCTTTAGAGGATCACTCTATGCCCCTTGATGACGTTAGATGCCTGTTCTTTCTCACCTTTCCAAACAATGAAAAGGTCGTCTATGTAAAGTGTCCACAACACCACATGTGAATTGTAATCCTCCAAGGCTTCAGATACCCGCTGCTCCTACCACCCCATCAAGAGTTTGGCAGAGCTTGGAGCAAAGCAGTGGATTGAAACATTTATGTATTTGTAACTATGATATCCATTATAACATGTTCCAAGATGGCTTTTCAGTTGTAAGGGGAATGCCTTTCACCCTCTTTTATGTCTATGTATCAATGCACTTTAAAAAGATGCCGGCAACAAAACTTACTCACCCATGGCCAAGGCGAGTGGATGCCAAAACGCGTTGGGTATTTGGATTTTGGCATGTCTGCATCAAAATATGGATTTTCCTAACTAATATATATATATATATATATGTATATTATCTACTGGCGGTCGCCACTAGATAGTTATAGTTAGGACCTATTTTCCATAGGAAATCCGCAACATTCTATTTGAAATAACTCTTGCGTCGGTTGACGAATCTTCGTGAAATTTTCAAACTTTGTGGCCCGCTCCGGTCCGCTCCTATCCTGAAAGTCTTGGGGTGATTCGTCAAGCGGGGGCCGAGAAAAAAGGGGGGTCCCAAAACGTGTTTTCTCCATTCATTTTCCCATAGGAAACTTTAGCCACGGCTACAGCCCGAACTGCTGAACGGAATTACACCAAATTTGGCAAAGAGGTAGTTCTTGGTTCAGAAGGAACCCTTTTGGTTAAATGGTGTAAATACGTTCAGTAGTTGCTGAGAAAATCAAAAGTAAAAACACATATATATCTATGGCCGCGGAGGGTCCTCGCACCCTCCCGATGACCAGCTGTATGCTAATTGGCTGTCAACACTCCAAACCAGGAAGTGTTGGCAGCCATCTTGTGCCTTGGTAGAACCGAGGCACAAGAAAACAGTAAAAACAATCACGAAAACCGCAAAAAGGGGGCAGGGTAGAAACACCCTGACCCCCTAGGCGTGCTCAGGGGGTCCTACAAAGACCCCCAGGGCCAAAAACTTTTTTTACATTTTTTTTAAAAATCGGCAAAAAACGCGCTGGGTGCGCGGATCTTGCCGATAAAAAAAAAAACGAAGCGCGGGCTCCCGCACTTCGTTGTTAATTGGCCCCCGGGTGGGCCAAGTCCCGGGGGCATGCGTGGTTTTCAATTTTATGATTGGGGGGCCTCTAAGGCCCCCCCAAGCCCCGGGGACCGCCACCCCCCGGGGCTTTGAAATTATAATGCTGGCGGGGGGGCTCACGGCCCCCCGCAGCCCCGGGGACCGCAACCCCCCCGGGGCTTCTTTTTTTTAATAAAAAAATAACTGTGTGGGGGGGCTCCAGCCACCCCACATGCCCCGGGGACCGCCACCTCCCCGGGGCACTAATTAAAGAAATGTGGGAGTCCATTTCAGACCCCCGAAGCCCCGGGGACCACCACCTCCCCGGGGCTTTGTAGATGGTGGGAGGGGGGCCGTGCGGCCCCCCTCCTGGAGCCAGTGATGGCCCTGGGGACCGCCACCCCCCAGGGCCGGCTCCTGCAGTGTCCCGGGGTGCCTACCCCCGGGACACTGCTGTTTGCAATGGCAGGGCAGGAGCCTCACGGCTCGTGTCCTGTCATTGCAAACATGCTTTGCTTCATTGAAGCAAGAGCAGGGAAACCTGCTCTCGCTTCAATGAAGCAAAGCAGAATTGCTTTTCCATAAGGGGAGCTGCATGTCAGCAGCACCCCTTATGGAAAAGCAATGCCGGCTCCCGCAGGACGCGGGGGGGCCGGCGGGACCGTGCGGGGATTGGGGACCCCCCACGGTCCCCAACGAGTGGCCAGCCCCCCTCCCCAAAATGTAATAAAAAAAAAATAAAACAATTAAAAATACAAAGGCCGGCCCCGGGGGATGGTGTCCACAGGGCCATAAGTGGCCTGAGAAGGGGGGCAACGCAGCCCCCCTCCATAAGTTTTATTTTAAAAAAAAGAAGGCCATGCCCCAGGGGATGGGGTCCCCGGGGCCAATTAAGGCCTCGGGAGGGGGCCACGCGGCCCCCTTCCAAATTAAAAAAAATAATAATAATAATTAGGGGGCAGGCCCTGGGGGATGGGGTCCCCAGGGCCAATAGATTAGAAAAAGAAGGGGGGCCACACAGCCCCCCTTCTTAAAAAATAAAATAAAAAAAGACCGGCATCGCACCGGAGGCCACGCCCCCCTGCTTGCAGCACTATGTAAACGCGCCCCCTGGCACGTTTGCAGAGGTGGAACGAATTCCCCTTGAATACTGGGGGTCCCTGGGGGCCAACTAGCCCACCAGGAACCTCCAGTATGCGCCAGGGGGCTGCGTTGCAGAGAGGTGTACAGAGGCCACGCCCCTTTTTACACCTCTCTGCAACGCAGCTCTGTGGCGCTTTTTGGACGTACATGGTGGGCTAGTTGGACTCCAGGGACCCTCAGGATTCAAGGGGACTTAATCCACCAACTTAAAACACGCCACGGGGCGCGTTTGCACAGTGGTGAACGGAGGGGGCGGGGCTTCAGGTGACATGTGTGCAAACAGGCCCTGTGGCGCGTTTTAAGATGGGGAATTAAATCCCCTTCAATCCTGAGGGTCCCTGGGGGCCAACTAGCCCACCAGGTAAGTCCAGAAAGCGCCACAGAGCTGCGTTGCAGAGAGGTGCAAAAAGGGGCGTGGCCTCTGAACACCTTTCTGCAACGCAGCTCTCTGGCGCATACTGGAGGTATCTGGTGGGCTAGTTGGCCCCTAGGGACCCTCGGGATTGAGGAGGAATTAATTCTCCAACTTAAAACGCGCCACAGGGCGTGTTTGCAGACATGTCACCTCAGGCCCCACCCCTTCCTTCACCATTGTGCAAATATTCCTCTGAAATCAGCCGAACTACGAATTCCGATTTACTCACCTGTTATCAGGAGAGACCTCAGTGCTGCATCTTTGAGCCCAGTACTGATCCTGAAAAGTAATTTTAACTGTACTTACCAGTAACTTGAATTTCCTTCCATAGGCTAACATTGACTGGTTTCATTTGGAAATTCTTCTAAGTGTGGAGTTTTGGAAATTTATAATATTCCTCTAAAATCAGCCGAACTACGAATTCCGATTTACGGACCTGTTATCAGGAGAGAACCCAGTGCTGCATCTTTGAGCCCAGTACAGATCCTGAAAAGTAATTCTAACCGTACTTACCAGTAACTTGAATTTCCTTCCATAGGCTAACATTGACTGGTTTCACTTGGAAATTCTTCTAAGTGTGGAGTTTTGGAACTTTATAATATTCCTCTAAAATCAGCTGAACTACGAATTCCAATTTACTCACCTGTTATCAGGAGAGACCTCAGTGCTGCATCTTTGAGCCCAGTACTGATCCTGAAAAGTAATTTTAACAGTACTTACCAGTAACTTGAATTTCCTTCCATAGGATATCATTGCCTGCTTTTTGCTGAAAAAGTTTCTGTGTCGATTTTTGAAAGATACAAATATTCCTCTAAAATCAGCCGAACTACGAATTCCGATTTACTCACCTTTTATCAGGAGAGACCTCAGTGCTGCATCATTGAGCCCAGTACTCATCCTGAAAAGTAATTCTAACCGTACTTACCAGTAACTTGAATTTCCTTCCATAGGATATCATTGACTGGTTTCACTTGGAAATTCTTCAAAGTGTGGAGTTTTGGAACTTTATAATATTCCTCTAAAATCAGCCGAACTACGAATTCCAATTTACTCACCTGTTATCAGGAGAGACCTCAGTGCTGCATCTTTGAGCCCAGTACAGATCCTGAAAAGTAATTCTAACCGTACTTACCAGTAACTTGAATTTCCTTCCATATGCTAACATTGACTGGTTTCACTTGGAAATTCTTCTAAGTGTGGAGTTTTGGAACTTTATAATATTCCTCTAAAATCAGCCGAACTACGAATTCCGATTTACTGACCTGTTATCAGGAGAGAACCCAGTGCTGCATCTTTTAGTCCAGCACTGACCCTGAAAAGTAATTCTAACCGTACTTACCAGTAACTTGTATTTCCTTCCATAGGAATCCATTGTCTGGTTTTCAGCAGAAAAGTTTCAAAGTGTCGATTTTCACAAACTACAAATATTCCTTAAAAATCGCCTGTATGACTTAAACGCATTCTTTCAACTGTTTACAGGAGATGCACCAGTGCTGGATCCAGGATCCACCACTGAGTAAGAAAAAGTAATGATAACACTACTTACCTGCTAAGTGAATTTCCTCCCGTAGGATAACATTGGTGATTCTATGTGAAGAAGTTTCTAAGTGTCAACTTTTAAAATACAATAATATTCCTTAAAAATCACTACTGTAACCAAAACGCTTTTACTCAACTGTTTACAGGAGATGTCCCAGGACTGAATCTAGGATACAGTCCTGTGGTTAGAAAAGTAATCCATAAAGTAACTAATTGCATTTAACTAGAAATTCACATTGAGCTCAATGTTGCATTGTGTTTGAAATTGCCCATTGCAACAACTGTAACTACTGTACTTAAAAGTCTATTGCCTATTTTCAAAGTATTTAAACTAAAGTAATTCATTCTGAGAAAGTATATTTTGTAATGTAATGTATAATGTAATTACAATGTAATTTAAAAAATAAAATATCTAAAAATAAATAATTTTAAAAAATGTAGTAAATCAGTATCAAAATATAAATATAACAATTAATACATTTAAAAATTGTCATTTACAAAACCTTTGAAATTCACTGAAAAAAACCATAGGTTTCAGACATGTTATAGTTAGGAATTAGCATTTAAAAAACCTTTGAAATTGTGTATATATATATATATATATATATATATATATATATATATATATATATATATATATATATATATACATATATATATTACCTACTGGCGGTTGCCAGTAGGTAGTTATAGTTAGAACATAGTTTCCATAGGAAAAGCATTTTTTGATTTGCTAATAACTTTGGCGTCATTTGACGAATCTTCCTGAAATTCTCCAAAAAGAAATTCTATCCAGGTCAGCTCCTATCCTGAAAGTTTGGGGGTGATTCGTCAAGCGGGGGCTGAGAAAAAAGGGGGGTCCCAAAACTCGTTTTCTCTATGTTAATTTCCATAGGAAATTTTGCGACGAGCTACAGCCCGAACTGCTGAACGGAATTACCCCAAATTTGGCAAAAAGGTAGAGCTTGGTTCAGAAAGCGACCTTTTTTTTAAATGGTGTTAATCCGTTCAGTAGTTTTTGAGAAGTTCAAAAAATAAGAGTCAAAAAATCAATTTCCCATAGGAAACTTTGTGCAAGGCTACAGCCAAAACTACTGAACGGAATTACTCCAAATTTGGCAGAAAGGTAGTGCTTGGGTCAGAAAGCGACCATTTTACAAATGGTGTAAATCCGTTCAGTAGTTGCTGAGAAATTAGAAAAATAAAAGTTTTGATATCTGGGCAGAGCCTAAGTCGCGTGCGTGAGCTTCACTGTGATTGGCTGCTAGTACTCCAAACCAGGAAGCGTTGGCAGCCATCTTGTGGCTCGGTAGAAGCGAGTCACCCGAAAACGGAGAAACAAAGGTATAAAACAAGAGAAGGGGGCAGGGTAGAAAAACCCTGACCCCCTAGGCCTGCTCAGGGGGTCCCAGAAGGACCCCCAGGGCCCCAAAAAATCATAAAAAAAAAAAAATCGGCAAAACATTGCGCTGGGGTCGCGTGTTCTCGCGTTTCATTTTAATGAGGCCCTTGGGTGGGCTAGGTTCCGGGGGTATTTCTTAAAAAATAATAGCAGGGGCTCGCAGGGGTTGCGGGGGTGCGCTGGGGTCCGCGCAGCCCCGGGGCTTCACTCACGTTGGGAGGGGGGTTGCGCGGCCCCCCTTCTGGAGCCTTCTATGTCGTTGTAACTTTGGCGTTGTTTGACGAATCTTTATGAAATTATCCAAAAAGTTTCTCTTTTTTTGATTAGCTCTTATATTGAAAGTTTGGGGGTGAATGGTGTAGGAGGGGCTGAAAAAAAGAGGGTCCTAAAACGTGTTTTCTCCATGCAATTTCCATACGAAACTTTACAAAAGACTACAGGTGAAACTGCTGAACGGAATTACGCCAAATTTGGCAGGGAGAAAGGTGATGGTCCAGAAAGCACGCTTTTGTTTAAATGGTGTAAATCCGTTCAGTAGTTTTTGAGAAATATCAAATTTTACAGATATCGATATGTGAGAATTCTGACATGTGATTGGCTGAGGGGTTACAAGCACCAGCTTGCGGCTTATTGGCTGTGAATGGTTGAAACTAGGAAGTGTTGGCAGCCATTTTGTGATTTACTCCGTCAGTTCGCATCTCTCCATGTAGAAGCCATCGGGTTCGTAGTTTTACCTCTGCGAGGCAACACTGGCATCTGTGTCTGTGTGAGATATGCCTTTCACGCTGCCTCTCTTCATATCACCAGGTCGCGGCTATGCCTTTAGAAGCCCGTCCGTCGGCTCGGAGCTCTGTGAGTCAGTCTGTCGGTATGATCCCCTACACTACCCAAACACCACTGCACTGTTGTAAACTCTAAAACACTATCCCCAGCACGATCCCCTACACTACCCAAACACCACTGCACTACCCTAAACCCTAAATCTACCCCCAGCACAACCCCCTACCCAAACACCACTGCACTACCCTAAACCCTAAAAAACTACCCCCAGCACAACCCCCTACACTACCCAAACACCACTGCATTGTCGTAAACCCTAAAACACTACCCCTAGCAGGACCCCCTACACTACGCAAACACCACTGCAGTACCCTAAATCCTAAAACACTGTCCCCAGCACGACCCCCTACACTACCCAAACACCACTAGACTACCCTAAACCCTAAAACACTACTCCCAACATGACCCCCTACACTACACAAACACCACTGCACTACCCTAAACCCTAAAACACTACCCCCAGCATGACCCCTACACTACCCAAACACCACTGTTCTACCCTAAACCCTAAAAGACTACCCAGGCACAACCCCCTACAGTACACAAACCCCACTGCAGTACCGTAAACACTAAAACACTACTCCGAGGACGACCCCCTACACTACACAAACACCACTGCACTACCCTAAACCCTAAAACACTACTCCCAGCATGACCCCTTACACTACCCAAACACCACTGCATTTTCGTAAACTCTAAAACACTACCTCAAGCACGATTCTTACACTACCCAAACACCACTGCACTACCTTAAACCCTAAAACGCTACCCCCAGCATGAACCCCCAAACAGTACACAAACACCACTGCACTACTCTAAATCCTAAAACAGTACTCGCTGCATGACTTTCCACACTACACAAACACCACTGTGCTACCCTAAATCCTAAAACACTACTCTCAGCACGACCCCCTACACTACACAAACACCACTGTACTACCCTAAAGCATAAAACAGTACCAGTCTGTCGGTTCGCAGGTCTGCGTGTGCGAGCCGTCGTGTCCCTAGCTGTACATGTGCGAGCCAGTCCGTTAGGTGATAGGTGTGTCTCTGCTAGCAGGGCCGTTGGCCCATTGGTGTCCCCTTGCGAGTTAGACCCGAGCTCTCCCTCTGCGAGCCAGCACGCTGGTGTGCGTTTGCGAGCCGACGGCCCGTAGCTCTCCCTGTGCGAGCCGACGGGCCGCAGGTCTCCCTGTGCTAGCTGGATCGCAGCTGTCACTCTGCGAACCGATATTGGGAATATAAGGCGGCTCTAAAAAGAGCCCTTGTGTTTATTAGTTGGAGCTACATAAAAGTGCGGATGCACAGCTTCAGGTTATTCAGAAAAACTCGATTTCCCTGATCTGTGAAGTGTACTGCATCACTTCTGTAGATATCAGCCATATCAAAACGTATGTTGTTGTTGTAGATCGACCCCATTCTATGGTCTCTGAGGTATGCAGACACAGCTTTGTTGACATTCTTCCTCGATTTTTCAATCTGAGGACAAAATTGGTTTGACCATTTCCACTTCTGTCTTTGGCATATATTGGAATATGCAAAGACAGTTTGAGGCAAAAGCAACATCAATTGTCGAAAGGTGTCTTTCATTAGCATTTCCAAACCTACACCAGTCAATGTGCCTAGGTCGTTTCCACCAGAGTGCACAATCATGAGGTCAGGGTGTTGGAGATGCAAACAGGTTTTAACCAAAGGCAACAATTGGTGCCACTTCAATCCTCTCTGTCCAAACCATTTAATGTCCACATTTTGTAAACCTAGGTCTAAGTCAATACGTCTCTGTTCTGCATACCTCTTGCACCAGAAAACATAGCTATGTCCTACGATCCACACTAGCATTTTGAAGGTATGGCTGGGAAGTATGGATAGATGTCTGTAGCTCATGCAGTCCGTTCGTAGAATAAGAGATATGTTTAAAGGTGGGGAACTACTTTTTTCTCATTCAAAACGATAACTGATTGGGAGATGAAAAGCATTGTTTTTTAAAAGTAGGGTGCACATTCGTTTTGTGGAAAAGCATCTTTGTGATTGGTTAAGAAAAAGCAGTTTAAACGTGGAGTACATATGATAGGATAAAATTTGGTCAACTCAACCACACCTGCTACTTGCATTTGGAAGGCACTGTTCGAACTTAAAACAATTGTGAACTTTTAACCTGCACGTGCCGTTAAATGTTCGAGAAAATGTTGCAAAAAAATATCGTTAGGTTTAAAAAAATTGATGAACTTTTAACCTGCACATGTTGTAGAATGTTCTAGAAAGTGTGTTGATAGAATACGTTGCACTTCTGACTTCTATGTGTCCTTGAATATTAAAAAAACTGTTTATATGGAAAATTCAAAAATAACCAATAGAGAGAAGTTTTGCAATCTAAAAGAATCAAGGAACTATTCTAATTTGTTCTTTACATGTATTTATGTGTGGAGTAACAAAATTACAGACACAACAGCACCAGGAAGAGGAACAAGCAGGGAGTGGGGGACGGGGGGAGATGGGCACAATGGCACACATGCACAATTAAGTACAGCACAACTACAGACAAACCATGGCTAAAATGAAACACACCAACAAGAAGCACAAGTCACACAACCCACCAACATCACACCACTGAACAGGCACAGAAGTGAAAACCACACTGCCTGAAAGGGAGAAGGGTGAACAATACCTCACATGAAGGGACATCTCACACAGAATGCAGCACACACACATAGGAAGCAGAGCATACCAACATCCAACACAATGTTGTCCAAACACAAACATTCGCACAATCGAGCACAGGACACAAATGCACTCGCCTGTGGCGGATAAACGTCCAAAAGCGTCAGTACGAAACAGGCACATGAGAACACATAAGTACAAACCCACAGTCCGGATGGGGTAGCAATTCACGTATGGCAGGCAGCCAGAGAGTCCGTGACACACACATTGGCATACAAATGAAGACACAACACATTTGGAGACAAGTGAAAATGTGGAAACTTTATAAAAAAAAGTGCGTGTCAGTACGGCCAAGAGTAGTGCCACGATATGCAGACAAATGCAGTAGCATGCCTGAATAAGGAACGTAGGAAAACGTCCATGTTCACCTCGGGGTAGTCCATCACCAACACACGTCAGTGTCAAGCAGCGTTGGTTGTCCGCGCCTCGGACATGAGTCGACACCAATGCAGCCATGTCCACTGTCGTCTTGGGACATGTGACCAGATGCACAATGTGCAATGATGCGGCGGGACACGTGCAATGTGGCACATCGAGTCGTGGTTGCAGGTACCTTGTCACTCGTCCATGAATGCGAGTGCAGCTGCGTAAGCCACTATCTCTAATGAGTGATGGATGGCCACAATATTTGACATGTCGTCGAGGTAATCCATCAGCTGACCGGGACAGATGTGCTGACTCCAACCACTGTACCCAATGTGCACCAAAGCAGAATCGGGAAGTGGGTCAATTTGCTCACTGCATACTACGACACGTGCAATCTCCCAGGCCCAGTTCCCAACATGCATGCCATAAACGGGCATCACCATGACACTCCTGGTCGTGGGCCAACAGGGGGAGCACACACCCGTCGTAATCCATGTCAGCTACGCACACGTTGTAGTGGCACACGTCCATGCACCACTCGGATAGGCACGTGCGACATTGCAATACAGGTTGAACGCAGGTGACGTCCGCAATGCGGAAGCTCAGCCGGTAAGTGATCCGCAGCACTGCCAAAGGCAGTGCACCCAGGACATGCAGCAGACGTGCAAGGTATAGGTGGACGTGAATGGAGTCGACCATGTGTTCGGGATGCCCTGCCATTGCGTCAGTGGCTCTGCTTGTAGCTGCACTGGCTTGCTGTGTGCCAGTCTTGTGGATGAAATGACACAGCTTGGTGCAATGAGCTGGGTCTGTGTGCAATGGGTGCAGGGCAGGGGTGTGGTGGGAGTACGTGTGAAGGGCATTTCATGCACGCTAACTACGACGAAGGACTTTTGAGTGTGGGATGTGTACTCGTTATTCTCAAATTGGGCAGTGCGTAGTGTGGGAGACGGATGCAAATATTATCGTATCTGTCAGGGGGGGCTAGCCACTTGCAAGTTCCTTCTCGGAGCAGCAGATGTGTTAGCGCAAGATAGCTCAGACAAAGAACCTTTCATCCCTACAGTAACTTCTCCAGCTGCATTCATACAGGATGTGTACAAAGGCCGGTCGTGGGTGTTGTGGGATTTCTGCGACCCTGGTCATCATGGATGAGATGCCCAGCACGTGGCACATGGGCGGGTTCACTGTGTGTTACATTGCCAAACAGCTGCTCCTCCCTCCCCCGAGCCCCCACACTTTTGTGCGCTGCGCTGTTGTATTCCGTGCACTCCTACGGCACACCATTGTAATGCCTATTCGCGCTTGTCCTGCGGCATTCCAATCACACCGTGACACTGCCGTTTGGAGGTGGTGCATGCCACTTTACAACATCGACTGCTGCGGCCCTTGTGGCGGCCACACCAGAACACTGAGACACGGTTTTCTGCACTTCTTGCACACGGACATGTCCGAGACACCCCGTTCCCCTTGCCGGATAGGCACACCCCTGCGCTGACCTGTGTACGCTGGACCAGCACACGCCGCTTGTGCATGCAGGAGGATGAGTGCGTAGCTACATGTCCAGGCTCTCTGCCAACGCTGAGGTGACATGGTAACGTCCAATGAAGACAGCACACTGTGATATTGCAGGGCCCGTGCCCATCATGCTAACACAATGACCACACGGACACACTTGCTCAGACGCGGGTTCGGGGGGCGTTGGCGGTCCTGGGGTTGTTGCGATGAGTGTTGTGGCCCTCATGGGTATCCGTGTATCATGCTCATTGACTCTATGGCACCTGTGGGTGTTCCGGTGTGGCTCTTGGCTGTGTTCCCTTTCATGCTGCAGGTAGTCGTCCTGCTTAACACCAGCAGAAAGCAGGTGTAAAATCCCTGGTGCTAACGCAGCTTATCGCCGGAATTTGTTTCGCATCGCAGTTTTTGCCTTTCGTTGTGAAAGTTGTGATGTGGTTTTTTCGTGTAGAGAAAAATAAACGAACTGGGCAGTGTATCCCATCAAGCACCTGACCCACTATTCCCAATCAATATAAATACAATGAGATTTCTTCATTGATTTTGTGTGTACACTGTAAATGCACCCACTACCACAGTGCAATTCAATACAGGATTTTAGTATTTAGAATAAATCGCAAAGGTGCACCTCGTGTGTTTTTGCACGGGAACGCCTACTCTGCATCTCATTATCAGCACTTTAATGCAACTAAAGTTGAGATAAATCTAACACACTATTCAGAAGCTGGTGCAAACTGCAGACATCACCAGTATTCCCGCGATAACTGCCCCAAAATTTAACACCATGGTGGACACCACCAAAAAACAGTAATAAGAACGAGAAAGAGTCATACAGCACTTAAGTAACAACCAAAAACTTTATTGATTATTTTTTTTTTTTTCAAACTTTATTTTTCCGTTTACGGACATATAAAGGATAAACTAAATTTACTCAACACAAAACAACAAGGCGGAAGACTCCTGTCGGGTCCATCAATGTGGACGACACAGCCTGGAAAATAAAGCACAAAATAAGGACGTGTGCGCATATCAAAGGAGTGAGACACAGAGAAAGAGAGAAGGAAAAAAAAGCCAGAGAGGGAAGGAAAGAAAGGGAGTGAGAAAGGGAGAAGGGAGAGAGAGTGAGAGAGATAGAAGGAAAGGAAGGAAGAGAGTGAGAGAGAGAGTGAAGAGAGGGAAGTAAGAGAGAGAGAGAGAGAGAGACACTGCCGCCCCTGCGCATCCATGACCAAATAATTACCTGCTGCCACCGGAGTGTCTACCAGTGGGCACTCTACGTGCCCGTGAAAGCTCCAGGGCCCGGTCCCGCCACCATGGCTTGGTGCACATTATGTGGACCCGCTCCGCGGCCCAGCAGATCCCACACATGTCGCTGAGTCCTGAGTCATCAATGGCAGAGACCACATCAGCTTTTGGTGCCGCTAACCCTGTGCAATGCAAGTCAGCGCCACGTGGTGGTAGGCCGCTGACGGCCATACAATTTAGGGTGCAACTAACCCTGTGCAACTCAAGTCCGCGCCAAGTGGTGGTAGGCCCCTGACGGCCACATCAGCTTCGGGTGGCACTAACCCTGTGCAACTCAAGTCCGCGCCACGTGGTAGTAGGCCCCTGATGGCCATACAGCTCAGGGTACGACTAACCCTCTGCGCAACTTTTCATGGACTCTTTATGATTGAGACCCGTGGAGCGTCCGCCGTCCAGTCAGCACCGGCAATAAAGGATGTGAAGTTGTCGATCCATTATATTTGCATGGTCACATGGCCTGTGACGCATGTGCCGGATGGGTGTGGTGTGTGTGCAAACCTGCCCTCAGGGAGTGGCCGTGACATGTTGACAACTAGACCACTGACCTGCACACCAACAGCGAGTACGCCTGCGAAAGGTAGCTATGTGGGGGGTGTGAAAACGTGTGTTCTCAATGGATTTTCCATAGGAAACTTTAGACAAGGCTACAGGTCAAACTGCTGAACGGAATTACGCCAAATTTGGTAGGGAGAAAGGTCTTGGTCCAGAAAGCACGCTTTCTCGCATCGAGTGAAAATATAAAACAAAAGGTCCCGGGGGCAATTTAATATACCGGAGCTCTGTCTGTGCGAGATAACCCTTTCACGCTCCCTCTGCCCAACATCACCACTTCGCAGCTATGCCGTTAGAAGCCAGTCCGTCGGCTCGCAGCTCTCTACCTTTGCGAGCTAGTACGCTGCTGTGCCTGTACCTCTGCGAGCTACTATGCTGCTGTTCCTTTGGGAGCGGATGGCTCGTAGTACTGCGTCTGTGAGTCGAGCAGACGGGCCGCAGTTGTCCCTCTGCGAGCCTGGGTGCGAACTGTTCATAAGTCACACTACATAAGCATTGAAAAGCCATTTTGTGATTCAGTCCGTCAGCTGGCATCTGTCCGAGGCATTTCTGAAAACATACCGGAGTTCTTTCTGTGAGAGATACTCCTTTCATGCTGCCTCTCCCCACATCAGCAGGTAACGCACCCTCTTCCCACATTACCAACATACCCCCAACAACCTTCTTGGGCCCGGAATTGTCCCTGTGCGGTTGGACAAACAAGAAACTTAGTCATTTATAGATTTACATATAAAACATTTTATTTAAACAAAACAACAACAAATAAAACTGAAGGGAGTCTGGTGCTGTGGTCGCTGCCACGAAGTTGGGGTCACTGCCATTCAGGACTCAGGACACAGTTCCACATGTGGGATCGGCTTGTATTGAACAGGGTTAGTGGCACCACGTGTCGCGCCTTGTGTTGTACAGTGTTAGTGGCACCACGTGTCGCCGGCCTTGCATATGGAAATATGCCTCACTGATCGAAGGGAGTCTGGTGCTGTGGTCGCTGCCACGGACTTGGGGTCACTGCCATTCAGGACTCAGGACACAGTTCCACATGTGGGATCGGCTTGTGTTGAACAGGGTTAGTGGCACCACGTGTCGCCGGCTTGTGTTGAACAGGGTTAGTGGCACCACATGTCGCGGCTTGTGTTGAACAGGGTTAGTGGCACCACGTGTCCAAAATTCGAATTGCGAGCTCTGCTGCCCGCAGTGTAGACTGCTAATGAGTGTTCGTTTGCAATAGAAGATGAATTTGGTGATTGTACTAAAGCTATAACTGATATAAAAAAAGTTCTTGAAGCAAGGATACTAAAAGGATATTATGTAGGTTTTAGGCCTGTGGTAGTTACTTGCCTACTGGACTCTGTAATTAATGAATCAAGACTTAATTTTAATTGTGAGCCCTGCTGACCGCAGTGTAGGCCAGAGGTAGCGGTGAGCAAGGGCCCACAGCCACGTGCATAGGTTGGTGGCCCCACCGGCCTGCGTAGTTCAGGTTCAGTGGCACCACGTGTCGCCGGCCTTCCATATGCAAATACGCCTCACTAATCGAAGGGAGTCTGGTGCTGGGGTCGCTGCCACGAAGTTGGGGTCACTGCCATTCAGGAGTCAGGACACAGTTCCACATGTGGGATCGACTTGTGTTGAACAGGGCTAGTGGCACCACGTGTCGCCGGCCTTGTATATGGAAATATGCCTCACTGATCAAAGGGAGTCTGGTGCTGTGGTCGCTGCCATGGACTTGGGGTCACTGCCATTCAGGACTCAGGACACAGTTCCACATGTGGGATCGGCTTGTATTGAACAGGGTTAGTGGCACCAAGTGTTGCGCCTTGTGTTGTACAGTGTTAGTGGCACCACGTGTCGCCGGCCTTGCATATGGAAATATGCCTCACTGATCGAAGGGAGTCTGGTGCTGTAGTCGCTGCCACGGACTTGGGGTCACTGCCATTCAGGACTCAGGACACAGTTCCACATGTGGGATCGGCTTGTGTTGAACAGGGTTAGTGGCACCACGTGTCGCCGGCTTGTGTTGAACAGGGTTAGTGGCACCACGTGTCACGCCTTGTGTTATACAGTGTTAGTGGCACCACGTGTCGCCGGCCTTGCATATGGAAATATGCCTCACTGATCGAAGGGAGTCTGGTGCTGTGGTCGCTGCCACGGACTTGGGGTCACTGCCATTCAGGACTCAGGACACAGCTCCACATGTGGGATCGGCTTGTGTTGAACAGGGTTAGTGGCACCACGTGTCGCCGGCTTGTGTTGAACAGGGTTAGTGGAACCACGTGTCGCGGCTTGTGTTGAACAGGGTTAGTGGCACCACGTGTCCAAAATTCGAATTGCGAGCTCTGCTGCCCACAGTGTAGACTGCTAATGAGTGTTCGTTTGCACTTGAAGATGAATTTGTTGATTGTACTAAAGCTATAACTGATATAAAAAAGTTCTTGAAGCAAGGATACTAAAAGGATATTATGTAGGTTTTAGGCCTGTGATAGTTACTTGACTATTGGACTCTGTAATTAATGAATCAAGACTTAATTTTAATTGTGAGCCCTGATGACCACAGTGTAGGCTAGAGGTAGCGGTCAGCAAGGGCCCATAGCCACGTGGCGTTGAGTTGAGGTGCACAGTTAGTGGCACCAGAAGCATTGAGAATGTATGAGCCTGTGAAGCTGCTTGGTGCGGACGGGCCGCACTGGGAGCAATGTCTCTTGCCTACTGGACTGCGTCATCTGCAATCGCGACTGTATCTGAATTGTGAGCCCTGCTGACCGCAGTGTAGGCCAGAGGTAGCGGTGAGCAAGGGCCCACAGCCACGTGCATCGGTTGGTGGCCCCACCGGCCTGCGTAGTTCAGGTTCAGTGGCACCACGTGTCGCCGGCCTTCCATATGCAAATACGCCTCACTAATCGAAGGGAGTCTGGTGCTGTGGTCGCTGCCACGGACTTGGGGTCACTGCCATTCAGGACTCAGGACACAGTTCCACATGTGGGATCGGCTTGTGTTGAACAGGGTTAGTGGCACCACGTGTCGCCGGCTTGTGTTGAACAGGGTTAGTGGCACCACGTGTCGCCGGCTTGTGTTGAACAGGGTTAGTGGCATCACATGTCGCCGGTCTTACACAGTGTAGGCCGGAGGCAGCGGTCAGCAAAGGCCCACAGCCACGTGATGTTGACTTGAGCTGCACAGATTGGGAGCATACAGTCTTCTTAACCGATTATACTCTCTTACACAATTTGCATTGGCACTAATCTTGAATTGTTAGCCCTGCTAACCGCATTGTGGGCCGGAGGCAGCGGGGATCAAGGGCCCACAGCCACGTGGCGTTGACTTGAGCTGCACAGAGTTAGTGGTACTTGAAGCACTTAGCGTGTGCGCAGTCAGCGATGATGCGTGGTCCGGGCTGGCCGCACTGGTAGCAATGTCTGTTGCCTACTGGACTGCGTCATCTGCAATCGCGAGTCGCTCTGAATTGTGAGCCCTACTCACCGCAGTGGAGGCCGGAGGCAGCGGTCAGGAAGTGCCCACAGCCACGTGTTGTTGACTTGAGCAATGTCTGTTGCCTACTGGACTGCGTCATCTGCAATCTCGACTCCATCTGAATTGTGAGCCCTACTGACCGCAGTGTAGGCCGGAGGCAGCGGTCAGGAAGTGCCCACAGCCATGTGTTGTTGACTTGAGCAATGTCTCTTGCCTACTGGACTGCGCCATCTGCAATCGCGACTTGATCTGAATTGTGAGCCTTGCTGTCCGCAGTGTATATTGAAGGCAGTAGTTTGTACAGACATAAGTCCGCGGTGCTGTGCCGCTAGGGGCCTATGTGGCGGAAGCCAGCGATCGGCTGAGGAGGCTGGCGGTCACGTCGGCGGCCTCGTGGCAGGGTGAGGGGCGCCGCCCTGGCAGACGCTTTGGCCTTCCCACAAGTGAACCATGCCCAGTGCTCTGGCCTATTTATTCACACTCCTACGTTGAAGTGGCGTACGTCAGACCAGCCCACTCCGGTTACGCTTATGCTTACAGAGGGGGACAACACAGCTACATGACTGAGATCTTCCCTAGTGTTTGACGTAACATGGTTGGGTCCACTGTCCACAACACTACAAGCACCAGTAGTATTTGTGCACATGGAGAGGTGTGTGTTCTGCATACTGATATGTGTCCAGCACATCACTGCTACACTTTGCATTGTGTGCATTGTTAAACATGGGTGAATTGCTTCCTTCACATATAGTTTGTTCACACCTGTCCCAATATTCAGCTATTGTGTGGCTGAGTGGCCATGCCGTTTTCGGAAATTTCGCTGTCTTGTTCTGCGCTGCCTCGGTGGTAGAGGGGGGGTTCCTGGGGGTGGTGGTGGGTGTTGTGGCGTTCTTGGGTGTCGGAGCTGCTTGATCAGTAGGTCTATGACATGTGTTGGTCTTCAGATGTGGCTCTGGGCTGGGCTCCCTTTCATACTGTATGTAGTTGTTTAATATTTAAAAAACAAGAAGACATTATATAGTTTAAATAACAAATAAAAAAAATTACAGTAGGGAGAGGTGTGGTACGGGGGAGGTCCTGAAGGTTGTGGCAATGGGTGTTGTGTCCTTCTTGGGTGTCGGAAAAAACTATAGGTTAAATGAACATTATAATTAGAAGTTAGCATTAAAAAAAATTGAAATTCACTGAAAAAACCATAGGTTTCAGGGACGTTATAGATAGAAATTAGTATTTAAAAACCTTAGAAATTCACTTAAAAACCATAGGTTTCAGGCACGTTATAGTTAGAAATTAGCATTTAAAAAACCTTTGAAATTCACTGAAAGAACCATAGGTTTCAGGCATGTTATAGTTAGAAATTAGCATTTAAAAAACTTTTGAAATTCACTGAAAAAACCATAGGTTTCAGGCACGTTATAGTTAGAAATTAGCATTTAAAAAACCTTTAAAATTCACTGAAAAAACCATAGGTTTCATTGACGTTATAGTTAGTTGGACATTTCACTCATACAAAACCAGAGAAATTCCGCCGATATAGTTAGTTCAGTTAACTATAACTCGCGCCCCCGCAATGCACTGCTGATGACGTCACATATTACATCACTCATTACATCATTGATGACATCACTGATGACATCTCAAATGACATCACTGATGACATCATCCATGTGATAATTTCATGCATCTTCTCTCACCCTAATATAACTTTTGATACACCCACTCTAAATTACAGACTGCCATTCTCAAAATCATAGACATTCCAACACCAATAACCACATACCCACTCACTGATTCTTAGGTCTACACACACATCCACTCACTCACCTGTACAGTCACTCATACTTACGGTCACTCAGTACAGGACTATGATATGCACTCATACACCTATATAGACACTCACACACCGCCACTCATCCATAGAGGTACTCACAGACCTAGTCAGTCATGCAAATAATTAATCACACTCCCATTTACTCACCTATACAGTTATACACACACCAGCTCACTTACTCATACAAATACTAGCACATTCTTACGCTCTTATACAATCACTGATACAAGCACACACTCATCCATACAGCCACTCTCACAATCACACACTCTCACTTATAGCCATTTATATACTCTAACACACATATATACTGCCTTTCACATATGTAGTTACTCACACATGTACCACTGAGATATACATTCACTCACTAACACACCCATACACACACTCACCCACCCATACAGTCCATGAAAGATGCACTCTTGAAACCATGCACCCAGTGAATCACCCACTCACACATCTATGCACAGAGTCACACACACCCCACCCACACAAACACTCAGGCACCCATACAGATACTCAGAAAACCAATCAATAACTCATATAGACACTCATCTAACTATTCACCAGCCCATGCACCCACTTACACACCAACAGACAGACGGATACAGACATTCACACAGTTTAGTCACTAACCCATGCATTCAGTAAGATACGTTTAATCACTCACTTATAGAGTCAGTCACGCACCTACTAAATCACCAATTCAGACACTTATGCACCCACTCATTCTTCAATACGCCTTTCCCTATATATATTAAACATATTTAAACTTTACAGAAACACACAGTCACTGGATGATGTCATCAGTGATGTCATCAGTGATGTCATTTGAGATGTCATCAGTGATGTCATCAGTGATGTCACAGACCATGTCATGAGTGATGTAATATGTGACGTCATCAGCAGTGCATTGCAGGGGCGCGAGTTATAGTTAACTGAACTAACTATAACGGCGTAATTTCTCTGGTTTTGTATGAGTGAAATGTCCAACTAACTATAACGTCAATGAAACCTATGGTTTTTTTCAGTGAATATATATATATATATATATATATATCCAGCACAGTCCTGGCAGACAGCAGATCTCCGCCACCGCCTTACAGGAATGGACCACTCAACGTACGTAGATTCAAAAAGTGTTTTTATTCAGGTTTCCATTCTCAAATGAATAAATACACAAGGCATCCGCCTTATGTCCTTGACGCGTTTCGACCGCTTATGCGCAGTCTTGATCACATGTATATATATATATATATATTATTTATGTAGTTATAGTTAGAACTGCTTTCCCACAGAAAGATTGTTTTTTGTTTGCTAATAACTTTGGCCCTGTTTGATGAATCTTAACAAAACTTTCCAAATAAAAGTTCATCCACCTCACCTCTCCATGCATTTTCCATAGACTTCTTTGAGACGCGCTACAGCAAAAACAGAATTACACCAAATTTGGCAGGAGAAGCTAGACCTTGGTTTGCAGATTGGGCTTTTTTTTATTTTGGTGTAAATCTGTACAGTTTTTGAGAAATTAAGGTTGAAAAATAATTGTATATTTGGACAGTTGGGTCCGCAAGAGTCTCACAAGACTCTTGCGGGAGCGTACATTTAAAAATAGAGCATTTTTATTGGCCCAGGGAGCTTTATTTCCTAGGGGCCTTCTCAATCCGGTTGGAGACAGACTTCTGGAAGAGAGAGCGCTCTGATTGGCTGCCAGCAAATTGACACAAATGTTGCTGGCAGCCATTAAAGGAATAGGGGACTTTTTCTCTTATCTTGAAGGTATAAAAAATTAAAGATGTATGGGGAAGGGTAAGGGTACCCTGACTCCCTAGACCCCATGGGGGGGACCCAGAAGGACCCTCCTGTGGCCAAAAAAGAAAACAAAATGGCAAAAAAATCAACACCCCCCAAAAAGAAAATGCCAGTCAGCCCCAAGGAGCCCACCCCTAGGGCTGTATTTATAATGGGGAGGAGGGCTATGTGGCTCCCCTCCCTGTGCCTCCAGAGGCCCCAGGGAGCCAACCCCTGGGGCCAAAAACATTATTTATTTGAAGGGGGACGTGCGGCACCCTTCCCTAAACCATTTCAGACCCAGGGAGCCACCCTAGGGGCCGAACATAATATGTACAGGGAAGAGGGATGCACAGCACCCCTCCGTGAGCCCTCAGAGGCCCCGGGGAGCCCACACCAGGACCAAAATTTTGTAACTTTGGGGGGTGCCTAAGCCCCCCTCATCGATCCTTTAAAGACCCCGGGAAACCCACCGCAGGGCCAAAAAACTTCAAAATGCGAAGGGGGGCCACGTAGTCAAGAAAGTAGGTTTTTTGTGATTTGGGGTAAATCCGCTCAGTAGTATTTGCACTATTAAAATTTTTTAAATAATTGTATATCTGGATGGTTGGGTTTAAGGGGCTCTTGTGAGAATCCCTAAAACACAATTTAAAAAAAGAATGCATTCTGATTGACCCAGCAAGCTTTTTTCCCCTTGGACCCATGAAGAAAATGTTGCTTGCAGCCATTTCAGGACTCTGGCATCTAGTCCCTTGTCCTGCAATAAAAAAAAAATGAGGGGGCAGGGTAGGGATACTCTGCCCCATTAGCTCCTGTGTGGGTGGGGTCCAAGAGAGACCATCCATGGGCCCAAAAATAATAAAAAGCTTCTGTTTTTGCCACAGTACTCTCTCAGGATCGCGGCAGAAAATAAATGACTGCCCCCCATTTTTTAAAATAAATTAATTGGGGAGGGGGGCATGAGTGGGACCCCCCTCCCTAAGCCTATTTTAGACCAGGACCAAGTGCCTTCATTAAGGGGAGGGAGCAGTACTAGAGTGGGTAAGGGGCTAATAAAAAAAATTGGCTTGTCCCCATTGCATAGGGTGCGACTCATTGGTTATCAAAATAACCGACACGTAATATTTGAATAGGGTGGGATATCTTTAGGTGTACTGTGATTAGGGAGACTGCTATCCCATTCCCTTTTAGTAAACTCTCTCCTCCCCATATGGATGATCTGCATCACACAGGGTTTTGTGACTAAGTAAAAACCTTTGCAGCCAAATGAATATGCTTCATAAATAATAATTCCCAAAAAAGTGTTGAAACTGTGCAAAATTAAACAGAACCCATTTATCTTTTTTATATGCAATAAAACAACTATAGAAAATTGTCTGTTTCAAGATAGCAGCCTCATTGACTTTGCCATACAAGTCAGAATGACGAAGGCTATTATGATATTAGATAATTGTAGAAAGAATGCAGAGCGTGTGCCATTTACAAGCTTGAACCTTTGTTTTCAAATTGACCGAGATGATTAGCTGATATACTTATTTGGGTGATGTGTGGTATAAAGGTCAGCTTCTGAATTTAGTAGGTTTGACTGCTAAACATCAACTCCAAAATATCGCTTGACTATAAAATCCTGGTCAAAATATTGTGCCTACAAAACTACTGAGGGACAAACTATAGAGGGTAAGTATATTGTTAAACAGATGTTTTAGATATTGTTTTAATAAATATCATTTTATGCATATTTGTGTTAGAAATCCGTACATTTCATATTTGACAAATTATTGTTTTATATTAATATTATTGTTTTGGCATGGGGAGTTTTTGGGGATTGAGTACGTAATGTTTTATTGTGAAAAATTATACAGTGATATTAAAATATTAATTGTTTATTTGTAACATTAATGTTAAATGTTATTTTTTTTATATGTTTAAATATTGTATTATAATGCTATACTTTTACATTTTTGGGTTGTGTGGTTTATTGAGGGAATGGGTGGGTAATGTTTTATTTGAAAGATATATTATTTACATCAAATGATGAATGTTAAATATATTATCAATTTAAATTGTTTCCAATAGTATTTATTGTTTTGAAAAATGTTTCAAAATGTTAGGGTTCAATAATTTGTATTTTCTTCTAATATAAAAATAGATTGTGCAGTATTTATTATGGGGCTCATTATGATGGCGGAGAAACCGCCACCGCCAGCCCGGCCAGTCCCTCCACCATCTGACTCTCATTTCCCCCCGCCACATTAGGATGGCGGGGGGAATCACTTTGTGACTGCGGCGGTCGCAAAGACCGCCCTCCACGTTTCCACCACAGGCAATCGTCACGATTGCCTGGTGGAGCGGTCAGCATGGGTAAAATGGTGGCGGTGCCTAGCAGGCACCGTCCGCCAGATTACAATGCTGGCGTCAGCCAGCCTTTCCATGGCGGTGGAACCGCCATGGAACGGCTGGCGGAGGCTGGGTTCGGGGGCCTGTTGCGGGCCCCCTCTGTGTGGGGGGCGGGTGTATTTGCACTGGGGGGTACCCATGGTACCCCCTACATTTCCATGCACAAGGTGGCAGGCACCGCGTGGTGCCTGCCACGTTGTGCATGGAAATGCACTACGTGGCATTTTGGCATTGCGAAGGGTGCTGCAGTCAGCAGCACCGTCCGCAATGATCAGGGCCCTGGATGTGCCCACCATAGCGGCGGACACATCCTAATTCACTCAGCGGGACCGCCGCTTACCGGCAGGCCATCCCAGCTCCGCAACGATGGCGGGCGGACTAATGTCCGCCCGCCATCGTAATGAGCCCCTTAGATTTTATATCATCCTCACAGGATGGACTACAAATCCATAACATTAAAATATTAACACACAATCGCTAATACAAATACTACTGGAGAACATTTTAAAAAAAAATGGAGTACAAAGAAATTCATACACATTAAAGTTTTGGTTTTATGAGATGCAGTAAATGCTAGAAACTGTTTTTGAATGTCCACTCCATTATTGAAATGTTAGGGCCTGTGCTGAACTGGTAATCCCATTCCTTTAGAACATCCTTTTCAGGTTTCAGGAATAATCAAACTTGAGGGAGGGTCATACATATAATACAAGATTTTAGTGGAGGTTTTTAGAAAAGTCTATGCAATTTACATTCTTTTAAGTTAACATGATACATTTGCTTTTGTTCAAGAGTAGCAGACTCCCCTGTATAAACTAAAGTTTTTATTGAAACATGAATTTTCATTTGCTTGAAGAGTATAATGTTGTTGTTATGGGGTACAATAAACATCTTATAGATATCCAATTTTAGTGGAGACATTTGATTTCTCTAATAAAGCTGAAAAATCATGTAAGTACAAAGAGAAAAGAAGAGGGGTCAGAATACAATCCTGCTTGAGGCATTTTTTATTGGAATGTGGTCCTACAGGC
The DNA here is from genome assembly GCA_963921515.1 of Calotriton arnoldi. NCBI lineage: Eukaryota > Metazoa > Chordata > Amphibia > Caudata > Salamandridae > Calotriton > Calotriton arnoldi. The sequence goes on from CAWUFW010016294.1 coordinate 69,456, forward strand.
CCATATAGGCCCCACGACAAATTTGACAGCGTGAGGCAGGTTTATCAATACTTTACAATGGTGCATAGTCACAAACATTGACGCAAACTGGCCAAAGGGGTGCTAAAGCATTTACCTCCCAGTGCACAACTTTTTCTCTGCAGCAAAGTAGACCCAAAAGTAAAACAAATAGAGCTTTGCCTTGGTTTATGTTACTTTGCATCAAGTGGGCACCGCATAGGTGATGCATAGACAGTCCTATGCTACATCCACAAATTTTAACTCAAAGCCTTATTTACTAAAAATGGTAGACAGAGCTTTGTGCCAAAAATGCCTCCTTGAGGCAGGTACTAACAAGAACAAATGTTTTTTATTTCCCCTATTGTTTCATACATTGCATATGTGCTGCGCTGTACAGTACACACACAATATGGGAGGTTTCAAAGTATGTATAAGCATAGTATTTTGTACTGGAAGAGGACCATCCCAGTACAAAACCTATGCTTGACACCATACACACACCTGCACACTATGGTGCAAAGAAGTGTGTGTGTGTGGCACTTGGCATCAGAGCTTGAAAGATATCAGCAGTACCAAATCTTAGTACATATGGCACTGACCTACTCTCTCCTTCTATTGCAAACGCAGCACAACTTTGGTTGCTTCACTACATTGCATTATGAATTAGTAAATATTTCCCCACTTCCCTGTGCCTTCATGGAGTGCTATAAGTTGGCTGAGTAGACCATCTGGAATACCAGGAACATCCAGTTTATACCATAATAAAAAACAGTCAACCTTGTCAAAAGCAGTGGAGAAACATATGTGTGTATGCCACATATATTGAATGGCACTTCAAGTAGAGTGTTCTTCAAATATCGTGTTTAATTATTTACTTAGATAACTGGATTTTTACCGAAATCCAACCCTGAATAGAAGTCCGTTGTTGTCAACCCATTTTTAGAGAGGTTCCAGAATACTTTTACAAAAACTTTTTGCAGTTGCGTTCAATTATAAAATTTGACATTACTTCTGGGATGTATATTTCCCCCTTTTTTTTAACAAATTAGAGAACGTTACTACTTTTCCAGGATGATAGCATAGTACCAGCAGAACACACTCTTTGAATAATGGAACTAAAATAGAGGTCGAGGTGTCAGGGCCCCTCTTCACGCAAGAAATTGGTATTTCATCCAGGTATTGAGCTTATGAAATTCATGTGTTTATGCCACATATATTGAATGGCACTTCAAGTAGAGTGTTCTTCAAATATTGTGTTTAATTATGTGCTATTACTTAGATAACTGGATTTTTACCGAAATCCAACACTGAATAGAAGTCCGTTGTTGTCAACCCATTTTTAGAGATGTTCCAGAATACTTTTACAAAAACATTTTGCAGTTGTGTTCAATTATACAATTTGACATTACTTCTTGGATGTATATTTCACCCCTTTTTTTTCACAAATTAGAGAACGTTACTACTTTTCCAGGATGATAGCATAGTACCAGCAGAACACACTCTTTGAATAATGGAACTAAAATAGAGGTCAAGGTGTCAGGGCCCCTCTACACGGAAGAAATTGGTATTTCATCCAGGTATTGAGCTGATGAAATTCATGAACATTTGATGTTGTTAAGTTACGTATGTTATGTACATTATAAAGCTTACTGGCACCTGAGGGTCTCCTGGTGCTAAAAAGAGCACTAGTAGCTGCACCTAAGCTTTATTGAAAAAGCAAGGTTTTTTTTGTTTAAATAAAACATGGTTTGAACAGTATTGTAATTGTAGAGGACGTTTGTTCCAGAGCTGACATGTGACGGGGAATGACCGGCCTCCTGTTTAAGCTTTATAGAATTTGGGAACTGCTAAAAAAAGCCTGTAGATTCATAGCTGATAAGTTTCCTTTAATCTGCTTTGATATTAAATTTTGAGTAGTGCCATACAGAATATGTTGCACTATGTAAAGAGCCCTAAATTTGATGCTTTGTTAGTTTAGAAAACAGTGGAGTTTTTTAGTTTTTTAATAGAAGCATTTGAGCTAACCTTTGAAGTGCCCACCACCAGTCTACCTGCATGACTTTGATAGATTTCAGATGGCATAAGGCATTGGCTGTTGCAATAATCTTGCAGAATATTGAATGATACAAAAATATTGTGTCAAGAATATTGGGATATCAAAAATATTGTTGACAGGAATATCAAAGGTAAGACTATTGTTTTTAGGGTTGCTTTGAATATTACTGTAAAAAATATCAATGTAGAAAGTATTGTTGTATGCAATATCGTTTGTGCCAGTTAGTAGTTTATTGTAGTGTATTTTTGTATTTGTTAAAAATGTTCTAGATTTGTGTTTTTAGTAAGTTACATTTTTAGTTATGACATTTTTAAAATTTGTATAATTGGTTGGATTATTAAATATAAATAATTGTTAACTAACTTCTTTAGCAGTGGAATATTGGGTTTTTAGGGGATGAGGGTGGTAAGATTTTTGAAATAAGTATATTTTAAAATACAAATGTATAAATTAGATTTTGAACAATTGTTTTGTTTTTGAATGTTTAGCACACATTTTTTCCACTAAGCTATATATTAATGGTGTAAGATTTTTTCAAGAAACAAAATTGCAATTTCATTTCAAAAAATATTTTACATGTATAAAAATATAGCATTGTTTAATATGTTTTCAATATATCGTTATTAATTTTGAAATCATAGTTCATTTTTTATTTTATGGTTTATAGTTTTGGAAAGGTTGAAAAATAATGTACTAAATATTTTAATTATAAATATTAATGAAGTAATTTCTTTTCAATTTTAATAATTTTGGGGCTGATTGCAATGGCAGGGAGACCGGTCTCCCCGCCATCGTAACTAACTTTACCGCCTGTATTATGATGGCGGGCGGACATGTGGCGGTCATAAAGACCGACCGCCACGCATCCCCACGAGCTCCTTGAGCCCACAGGTGCAGCGGAGGGGTTCGTAGTCCCTACAATGCTGGCGCTGCCTACCAGGCACCGATGTAAGGATTACAATGTCCCTTTCTGTCAGCCGTTTCATGGTGGGTTGGCCGCCATAAAAAGGCTGACGAAAATGGACATTGATGGCCCCTTCCTCCCCTGGCCCTTGGTTGTGGGTGTTGGGGGCAGCTATGGTGTCCCCCTACATATCTCTGTACAATGTGGTAGGCACCGCATGGTGCCTGCCATGTAGTGCAGGGATATGTAAAATGTCCTGTTTTTACATTGCCAGGACCAGCAGCATCCGCCGCAATTTAAAATATAGGCATTGCGACCGCCGTGGTGGCGGTCGCATTGTAATTGCCCCTGTGGACCGCCGCCTTGTAGGCAAATGGTCCCACTCCCCGATACGATGGCGGATGGACTGAAGACCGTCCGCCATCGTAATCAGCCCCTAGTTTGTATATTTTGGTTTGTAGTTTAGGATAATTTGTTATTAGATGGAATTATATTTAATAATATTTTTAATAATATATTTTAAAAATATGTATGATAATGAGTATTGATTGTTTTTTTAAATCTTTTAATATGTATCACTTTCTATATAAAAAATTATATTGAAGTGGATATTGCAAATTTCACATCTTTAGCATCCAACACCTTTTTCAAATATCCTTAGATTGGAGTGGGATTATTAAATGTTACCCTTTTAGTGTCTAACACCTCCCTTCAATGTGGTTGGATTGGAGTGGGAATAGTAAATCTCACCCCTTTAGTGTCCAAAGCCTTTCCCTAACTGGTTTAGATTGGAGTGAGGACAGTAAATTTCACCCCTTTAATGTCCAACGCCTTCCCCATATTGGTTTAGATAGGAGTAGTAAGTAAATGTGGCCATTTTAGTGCACAACACCTTTCCCAAACTGGTATAAATTGGAGTGGGGACCATAAATGCCACTACTTGAGTGTCCAACTCCTTCCTCAAATTGCTTTAGATTGGAGTGGGAATAGTGAATTGTACCCCTTTAGAGTCCAACGCCTTCCCCAAATTGGTTTAAATTGGAGTGGGAATAGTAAATGTCACCACTTTAGTGTCCAGTGTCTTCCCCAAACTGTTTTAGATTGGAGTTTGAATGATACATTCAACCTCTTTAGTCTCCAACACCTTTCCCTAATTGGTATACTTTGGAGTGGGAATAGTACATTTCACCCGTTTAGTGTCCAGCACCTTCCCCAAATTGATTTAGATTGAAGTGGAAGTAGAATATGTCAGCAATTTAGTGTAGACCATTTTCCCCAAATTGGTTTATATTGGAGTGGGAATAATAAATGCCACCCGTTGCATGTCCATCACCTTCAATAAATTGGTTTAAATTGAAGGGGGAATAGTAAATTTCACCTCTTTAGCGTATACATTTTTTTTAGAAATGATTTATGTTGCAGTCTTTTATTTTACTTTTTATTTGAAAGTGGTAGAAATATTTTGTGTTATTTTATTAGTATTGTTATTCATTTGTAATACAATAAAAAATTGTTGTATGTCTGTAAACAATGTTTTTATTAATGACATTGTTTTTGTATAATAAAAACATGTAACACATTTTTCTCACTTCATTCCTGTTTTCAAACTTTATTTTTTGTATATTGTGACATTTGTAATGATATATATTTAACTGGAAGACAAATATATTTATAAAGATAGTTAAAGGATTGTTTGATTTTTTTATTGATAAAAACATGAAAATTATAAACATAATATTGTATGTTTTTCTGTAACTTTTATTTTCCTTTGTTCAACAGTTTTTTTACATTTTTAATTTGTTTTATATACATATTTAATACATCATTTTAACAGTATATTAAATAATTGTATATAATTTATACTATTATTTAATTTCCACTTTATACATTATTACATTTTTATCACAACATCTTTTGACATGTTTCACATGTTTAATTTTTTTCATATGCTTCAATTCTACAGGGAGATATTCTTTTTTTTTAGTTTCATTTAGCGCCCATTTTGATTTTACTGCTACCTGCTATTTTGTAGTCTATTTATGTTGTTTTTAGTATATTTTCCTGGAACCAGGTAGCGGTACAGTGCTGCTGTTCATCAGAAAAGGTAAGTTAGGGACTTTCTGAGGGTTTTGAGGATATGGGGGCTTAGAGGGGGAGGTCTAGTGTTGATTTTGAGATGTCTGCATATTTAGATATATTAGAGTTCGTGTTTTCCCCATCGGAACCCGGTTCCTATCGCCCTATTACATTAATAAATACCGACAGTAAGATCTATTCTAAAATCCTTGCTACTCGTTTGGCCTTTGTAATCCACAAGGTTATCTCTATCCGACAACATGGGTTCATACCAGGAAGGGGTACGACGGACCACATTAGAAGGGTCCTCTCACTTCTGGATGCTGCAAACATCTCTAGGGACTCAATCGCATTAATTTTGCTAGATGCAGAAAAGGCCTTTGACAGGGTCTCCTGGCCTTTCTTATGGGAGACCCTGTCAAAGGTCGGAGTTGGAAAAGGACTCCTACAGGCCTTTAAAATGCTTTATTTTCACCCTACGGCAAGACTTTTTGTAAATGGTGCATTCACAGACACTTTTCAAATAACAAGAGGTACCCGAGAGGGTTGCCCGAGCTCGCCGCTTTTATTTGCAATCTATATAGACCCTTTCTTACGCCAACTGGAAAACAACAAGGTTATTAGGCCTATCGTAACTCATGGGTGGGAAACCAAAGTTTTGGCATATGCCGATGATATTGCTCTAGTGACTCCCAACCCAGAAACGGCTATAGTCGAGATAGAGGTAGAGGCGGCGAGATTTGGGTCACTCTCAGGGTACTCCCTTAATCGCAGTAAAACACAAATCGTGTGCAATGAAAACCTAACGATTAATGACACTCGAGTGGTTAAAAAGGCAACATATCTCGGAATCGATATTACTGCTGATATCAACAACATTGTTAACAATAATATCGAGCCATTAATCGCAAAAACAAAACCGGAACTGGTGAGATTACATAACTTACATCTGTCTGTCATCGGCAGATGCAATATCATTAAAATGTTATTTTTTCCTAACTTTTTATATCTGCTGTGTGCAATCCCGCTGGAATTTACCACTAACTGTCTAAAAAGAATCGAAGATTTATTCTCCCGCTTTATCTGGGCATATGCCAAGCCCAGAAGGGCATATAAATATCTCTCTTTACCTAGGGAAAGGGGAGGACTGGCCCTACCAAATATAAGACTGCATTTTTGGGCCACTACTCTATTATATAATCTAGTTCTTATACAAGAAAAGCCAAGAGATAGCGCTACTGAAGAAGTACCGACCCCGATAGAACTCATAATGGGGCAGAAGCGTGGGGTTGGGTTTGGCGATTTTTGAATGACAATCACTGCAAGAAAGTTCGCTTTAAAACTTTGCAAGGGGGTATAGAATCATGAAGTCAGCTCGGAAATTGATCGGTTTGGGTCGCCTGAACTACTATACACCACTCTGCAATAACCATAACTTACTGGAATTTTTTAAAGATCCAATCATTAAGAGATGGGGTGATGCTGGCTTGTCTAAGCTTGGAGCCTTTTTGTCTCCAACCGGTATGGCCTCTTTCGAAAATCTTAAAGAATGGTATGAGATAGACCGAAGGGATTTTGATAAATATCTGCAAATTAGGGATTTTCTAAATAAGAAAGGCGGGGGTCCAATAGGTTTTGCTAACAATAATATAATAGATACGTTAAGAAAGAATAAGGATCTATCTATTGGAGTAGTTTATAATCTTTTTAACTCATTAATGCTGGATGACATGGAAGATCGAGCATTAAAGTGGAAAACGGAGACAGGAATTCCTGAAAATCTATTCTTTCACTCAGTTAAATTAGCACAGAATATTTTAATCCCGGCCCGACTTCAAGCTCAATATTATAAATCATGCTTCTCGCTATACTACACCCCTAAAAAGATCGCCAAATGGGGGACCGGGAGAGGAACTCTTTGCCCCCTGTGCACATTGTTTCAGGCAGATCTAAGTCATATCTTTGCCTCCTGTGATGCTCTAAGTAAACTAAAACAAGAGATTACCAGCTTTTTCAAGGAGGCCCTAGAAGTTGACTGCTTTCTTTCTCCGACCTTGATAGGACTTGGGGTTGACCAGGACATGCAGGGGAAACCTGGAGAAGAAGTAGTGTTTATCGGCATGGCAATTCTTTGCTTATGTCTCGCATCCGCCTGGTTGGATCCGAATCCCCCCGGGTTTCCGCAGTGGCTTTCTCGTTTATTAGCAAATTATAATCTCGAAAAAGCTATTTATGCAAGAAGGGGACTGTGCTCCCGAGCAAAAGGCTTAAAAATCTGGGCACCATTGTCTAGATGAATTAAGATGAATGTGTAAGCTATAATATCCAAATTAATTTAAAAACCCAAACTAAAGTTAACAGAGCGTGACATACTCCTAGGGGGTGTGTTGGGAGGGAGGGATGTTTTTTTTTTTTTTGGGTAGTGTTAAATATTTTTTAAAAAAAGGGGGAAAATAAATGCATAACTTTCTTTGCTCTTTTTCTCTCGCTTTCTTTTTCTTTTCCTGTGACAATGAATTGTAATTGTTCTATATATTATTGTCATTTATGCATTAATAAAAAAATTATTTAAAAAAAAGAGTTAGTGTTTTTCATTCATTTGTAGTTTTGTGTTTTTGTACACTATTTTAGTAATGTGTTGCTATGTTATGTTAAATGAAGTTATGTATGTTATATTTTGATGATTAACTGTTATGTATATGTATTTTTGGGAGTGTAATTTGCATTGCAGGTGTTTTTAAAAACAAAATGACTGTGCATGTTTTTGTGTACGCCCTATGGGCATTGGGAGTATACTCTTTATTTTGAAAGGAAATAATTTTTGGTTTATCATTAACCATTGCTTTTTAATCTAGTTTCCTTTTTTGGTTTTCCTGGAGTGTTTTTGTTTTTAAAACACTTTTTTTGTGGTTTCTACATACTTTGGATTGCTTTGAGGATTTGTATTGGATTCGTTTAATTTTGCATTTTGTTTGGGGTGTTTGGACAATATTTTTCTATTTTTGGTGGATTACAAATTTTTCATTATGTGGATAAAGAGAAGGATCTGCAGCTACAGAACAGTACGTTTTCTTTATTTACATTTCTTTTGGATGGGAAATGTCATTTTATTATGTGATTGTTATGTGGTATTGTTTGATTTATGTGTTGTAAATAGGTTTTGTGATGTATTGAGTTGGTTTTTTACTTTGTTGGTGGCAATAACATTTTATTTTAAATAATTTATATATTGTTTTATAATATGTTATTATTAAAATGTATCTGAAAAATACAGGCTTTGGTATGTTGGTTAAGAAATTATCAGAGATTTTAAGGAGCTTGGTAGGTTACTATTTATTTAATAAAATTATTTTTAATATCATTTTTAAATAATCTACTCCTTTGTTATTTATGAAGAGTTTTACTTTAAAGTGTAGCATATTGTATATTCTCTTGGTTTGTTTGCTAAGAGTAGGGCCAATTTGGGTAACAGATTCCTCAATTTTAGTTGTTGGTAGTTTTTCTATTTTTTTAATGCTTCTATACATTTGTACAGTGTAGGTTGGGTTCTGCCTAATGTGGACTGGAAGGCATTGACCCATCTTTCTACTGTGTTGTTTGTTTTGGCTTCCTGTGCCAAGGTCATGTCATATATATTCCACCATACTATGTGGAATTTGTCATGTGTTCGATTCCTGAGAGATGCTGTCAGCAACCCAAGTGTCTCCAAAATAGTCCATTAGGGGCTAAGTTTGTCTTCATTTTGTTGGCAGAAAGGGCTTTCCATTTGTAAATTGTAGTGGTTGGCTACCTCAGTGACAAGGTTATAGGCTAGTGCTATACGTTTTTTGATTTCAAAGGCAGTTTGGATATTTGTAGAATACTTTATACTTAGTGCAGAGTTTTGGAGGTGCCTCCATATACTTTGATTGAAATTATAGTAACTGCCTTATATGGCTGTGAGAGGGGAATTTTTAGAATGGTTTGAATCATGGCTTGCTCAAAGTCTATGATTTGTTTTGGGGGTAGTAATTATTTGTTTTATGTTTGATATGGTTTAGGAGCTCAAAGTAAGTGTTGCTTTGTTTATTTTGTCAGAGGGCATACTTAAAAGGGATATTTGTGTTTTGATATTCACCCTGCACAGTGTATATCTGAGTGAATGGTTTGGGACACATTTTGAATGTCCCATCAATCATCCATGTTTTACATTGTTTCAGTTTTAGTAAGTTATCTGCTGTAGAGAATATTAGGATTTGTTTTTTGCTATTTAGGTTGTCATGTAAAAAGAAACGTTCCTCATTATGTGCCATTGTTAAGTGTTCTGGTATATGTATGCTACCTCTGGGACTTACTTTCCCCTTATAACCCAGCTCGACATCTCAGATCGGCTCAAACTTACCTGGTGAAAGTTCCCAAATTCCAAAAAGCAAGAATGGGCGCGCGCTCATTCGGCTACTTGGCAGCCAAAAACTGGAATGCACTGCCTCTCTTTCTCTGTGCTGAGTCATCGGAGAACCTGTTCCAGAAAAGATTAAAAACCTGGCTTTTCCAGCTTTGAGGCTTTCTGTCCACTTTTCTTCCCTTGTTCTCCATGTCCTGGGTCCTTATTCCTTTCTGAAGAGTGGTCTTAGCGCGGGGACACACCAGTTGGTGTAACCAGGTGCTTTATGAGTGATATAAGTGAAGTGAAGTATGTCTTGGTATCTTCTAGCGGCAGGTGGAGTATTACTGGTGACTCTTTTAGTTCATGCAATTAAACCTTTTAAAGTGGGGATAGGTGGTAGTTGGCATGTTATGTGTTTGGGGACTTTAGTTAGTATAACTTTAAGGATTTTGTTTGTGAGTTCCTGGGAGTTAGTGCTTGCTCCTTTCATATCCTGCACTATCTCTCTTATTTCTATTACTGTTATATTTGGGGGTGGTTATGCTCTCTTACATAAAATACATCATCTTTTGTTTGTAGTTGCCCTCCCATAGCATACATTAATATTTCCAGTTTATAGTTTCTGTTGATGCAGTTTCTTTGTTCAATGTGTAGCCCATGTGATTTAGTAACTGCTTTCTCTTCTGCAAAATGATATACTTTGCAACCTCTGTCATTGTATCTGAAAGTAGTGTAATAGTATAAATATATAGAATATTTTAACCATCTTTCTATTTATTATTGACATTTAGGGCCTTGTTATGAGTTTGGCGACCGACCGCATGAACACCATGCCCGCCAGGACACCATATTATGAGTTTACCTTGGTGCCCGTGGTGTGGCTGCGGACATTTTGCAGCCGTGGTGATTATTTTCCATATGTATTGATGCCTGTGTGAGCATTTTGACGGCATATATGTTGGATTCACACATATGCATAATACATGTAGAAAAATACCACCTACCCATTGCCGGAGCTGGGCCTATATGTGGCCAGTTCAAGCAATGGGTATATGATACAAAAGGGACCCAACCGTACAGCGCTACAAACAGGGTCGTAATCCTCGAGGTGAAGATGCTGCTGTGAAAGGGGGACCAGAAAGAACGGATCCACGTTGAACTCTGACCGAAATCACAGGAAAGGGGAGAATACGCACCCCAAATCCTTTGTTTCCGCTGACTTGAAGCTGGCGGTCTCACCACTGCGGTCAGCTTGTGGAAAAGCCAACTCGTAATATGACGGCAGTGAAACTCCCCTGTACCACCCTATGGCAGCTGCTTTTCCCGACCGTGACCCATGAGGTCTGTGGTGTGCTGGCGATGTCGGTGATTCAGCCATAGTTCTTCCCAAATGCAATCTACAAATCTCATAATACAACAGTCGGACCCCGAGCTCGCGGCATTCGGACTGCGACCGCGGGTAAGGCCCTTAAAATTATGGAATTACTTCTTTTTTGAACTACTTACATGTATGTTGTGTATAAATGTTTCTCACAAATGTGCAGCTTTTTTGTTGGGGGCGTTTATATGTGGATCAGTTGCTTTTTTTTCTGTTGGATGAAATAAAATCATAAGTTTCACTTTAAATGTTAATTTGATGTCAGTTTGTAGTCATTGAGGTCATTAAGTTTATTTTGTGCCTGCTATTTGGAGGGCATTTTACTTCTGTGTTAATATATGTATGCTTACTTTTGTCATGAGGCTCCTACTAATCCATTGGATTTGCACGTTTGTTGGACAACATAAACTTTTGGTGAGGTGCCTAAACTGATTCCGAGCACCCCCGCAGGATATGTTGGCCTAGAGACGATCTAGCTCACAGTGCCAGCATAAGCCCCCCTAACCTTATCAGGGAGCGAATAGTTTCTGACACCCACTGAACATCACAACCCTGACCCCTCAGGGATCATGGAAACAGATCAGAACCTTTCGCTCTGTCACTCATGCTCTTTGATTTTCAGAGAACTATACAGAGAATACACAATGGGACGTTTTCAATATATTTATTGAACCAACTTTATTCTTGTATAAAGTACATGTGCTGCGATAATCAGTAGACAGAAGCAGATGATAGTGATTACAAGCACCAAAAGAGTAAATAGAAGATACAGTTCTACCATGGTGCTAAAACAGTTTATATATGCAGGCAAATAAAACAAGGTAGAATCAGGTGCCCTCCTACTATGCACACCCTACTCTGTATGTACCTTTAGTGTGTGTAGGTGTGAAGCCAAGAATCCCCCCAATGGACGATCCAACCCCTTTACCTGGCGGGAGAGAGTGTAGGACCCCGTGCTGGTCACAAACTGGACACCCCTCATGGAGATGTCAGACCACTGCATGGTGAAGTCTCAGCATGCAGGAACCCTCAGTGTCAGCTGAAGTGCCTCCTCTGCTAATCTTTTGGGATGCTCTTTATTTATAATAGAAAGCATCCTTGTGATGCACGTATAGATTAGCAATGTTATGGATATGTAGATAGCCCTGTCGCCCCGTGGATGAAAATAGAACGAAATTTGTACATGGTGCATAAAAAGGCCTTGTACATGGTGTTTGAGGCATCATGATAATGTTATGCTAAGCAAGATGTATACATAGAAGTAGTTTCAGAAAAACGAATCCAACATTGTCACGCACGCGAATATGTGCAAAAGGTCATTGCAGAAATGTTATTGTGCAAACTTAGGACAATGTAAGAAAATGTGCAGCTTCATTACTTGGGCCTAGCCCGGGCACATAACACCCACTCCTCATACTAAGGGTCGATATATAAAAGCTATCTAAAAGCCAGCAGGCCATAAAAGGACTAAAACCACTTCTAAAATCATCTAAAAGCAAGCTTCCCTTTGAAAATATTCACAAAAGCCTTTAAAAGTCAAGATACTATTTGGAATCCCAAGCACTGAGAAAGTTAAAAAACAGGTCAAATCGTTCCCACCATGCGGAAAAGCCAATCATTTATGTGTTCCCAGCGATAGTTGCAACATCGCTGTTGTCCACAACCACAGATGACGCTCCCAGGGGTGCACCTCGTAGCATCTTTATGGAGCAAAGGTGATTCCATCCGGGTCCCACTGCAGCCGCTGAGGGAGGGACTTTATCCTGTAAGTGTATCATAGAGCCGGTTTCCAATTCACTAGGAACCAAAGCATCCCAGGGTGGCTCGAAGAATGCATTCAACAGGGGAAACATCGGTTACATTGCTGTGTTTACACCGCAATACCTTTACAACGCGGGTATTACAACGCAAGTCATTACAATGACTTGCGCTGGATGGCGCTCTAAGCTAAGGAATAGTATGATTTACTATTCCAACACCTTCCCTACTGTAACGTAGGCTGGAGTTGGAATAGTAAATCATACTATTCCTAAGTCCAGCGCCCTCCAACGCAAATCGTTGTAACAACTTGCGTTGTAATGCCTGCGTTGTAAAGGTATCGCGGTGTAAACACCGTGATGTAACGTCGTATATTCATTCAACAGCAATGGAATACGCTGGGGACAACAATACCCATGGGCCTTTTATATCTTTGTGATTTTTTTTTATAGTTGTTATGTGCAGTTAGTTTTTCAATGTTTCTAGGTGTGGACTTTTCTTTTAGGAAGTCTATGTAAAAAGATAGAAGTTGGATAGTATTTTATTAATTATTTGTTATTTAGGGGCCGATTACAATGTGGCCCGTAAAGGCTCCGACCGACGGTCAGAGCCTTCAGGGCCGCATCGTAATGGGCCACTCACTTTTGGACCACCTAATTATGAACTAGGCAGTCAGAAAGTAAACTGGCCGGTCATTCAGCAGGCTTCCGACGGGCTCCAGGAGCCTGTCAGCCAGTTGGAAGCTGGCAACTAAACTCATGGGCGACCCTTTCTGCCCTTGAGATTACGATGCACGGTTTCCAGCATGGTTTCCATGCCGACCTGTCTGACATGGAACCATGTCAGAAAGCGTGCTTGGGGGCCACCAGCAGGGCCCTCTTGTGCTTGCGGCCTCCGTTTTCCGGCTGCAATGGGAGGCATGATATATTTAAAGGGCTACTCAAGTGTGTGGCACAATCAGTGCTGCAGGCCCCCTAGTAGCATTTTAATTACAGGCCCTCTGTACACATAATACCACTTTACTAGGGACTTAAAAGTAAATGAAATATGCCAATTGTGTGTGAGCCAATTCTACCATGTTTTAAGGAGAGAGCACAAGCCACTGCTAAAGTGTGCAGATTTCTAATGCCAGCAATGCCAGCAAAATCAAAGTCAGCAAATATTGGAGAGTAAAGGCAAAATGTTTGGGGGTGACCCTGGAGAGAGGGCCTTGTCCAACATTCTTGCAGTATATATTTTACTAGTAGAAATGTTTATACTTTATTTATTCAAGAGTTTACTGGATTATTGCAAGCACTACATTATAAACAGCTCTTAAAAAAGAAAGGATTGAAATAGCTCAGACATTTCGGGTTAATTTGTTATTTATTGTTCATCTAAGGCATTACCATAAGTTTTACTACTATAATATCACCCACCCCCTCACTTTCTTAGTTTTTCATTGCTTACTATAAATTGTCCCAACTTTTACAATAGACCCTTTAGCAACATTTTTACCTGCTTCCACCTTTTTTCTCTCTGTTGCGTGTCCATGCCAAATATAAAACTTGCAAGTTCATTCACCTATCCCACTTCTCCCCCAGTTAATTGTAGTTCTTGAGTTATATTAATTCCTCCGTCTCATTCATCAATCATCCCTTGTTCATGACTGCATAGTTTAATTTTATATCTTAGTTAGGGAGGCCTGATGTCTGGAAGATCTGTCTGTCATCTCAATATTTCCACCCATTTCGTGAAGTCAGCAACTACATTTTCAACTTTTTGTGTGCATCCTATATGCTGTTCCTATGCCGCTCACTCCAGCATGTCTTTCTTCAATGCCGCACGTATTGGGGTCCTAACGCTGGTCCACTGAATTGCTATTCATCGTTTTGTTAGCACTCTTCCTACTGCTGCAATTTTTTTTGTTTTCTCTCAGGGAAGATACAGACAATGTTTCATGTTTTTATCTGGTAATGATCCCGTTGCTTAGAGCAAGCTTGTCACTGTTATGTCTAAGAATTTCTGCACAAAAGGCCACTCCCATATTACATGCCACTGATAGCAACACCTGGTGCATGCTGGTGATCAGTGTGGGTATTTTGGCAAGTTTCTAAAGCATGAGATGGTTTTATGATGATAATGGAACGGAATCAGTTTGAACATGGCATTGGTGAAGATCAACTTCATGTGGGCACAGGCTTTCTCCCAATCCCCATCTGGTAGTCGGTCAAGGCACTACACAGTCCATCTTTCTCTGGCCATGGAACCCTCATCTATCTCTCTTGCTTTAATGCTGAGTAGCAGTTTATGACTAACCTCCTTCCCCATTCCAATAGCTGGGTCATTGCCATTGTGGTTGTTTTTAGGCCAAGCACCTGTGACCATTTTCCAGACCTCTTTCACCATGCACACCAGTTTAGCATATTACAGAAACTGCCCATGTCCAACCCTAAATGTCTTTTGTGCTGCCATAAAGGTGAGAAATATATTACTGAGATACAAGTATCTTACAGTCTCCCACCCACCCTGCAGTTTTCCAAGCACAGCTATCTTCCTGATCATGATTTTTATTGTCCATGCATCCTCTATTTGTCTTTCTATCTAAACTAACTGTGGTAAACAAAACCTTTTCTAATTTTTGAAGCACCAAGTCCATTCCCCCAATGTATGCTCCAACTGCTGTTTTGTGTCATAGATCTGCAATATGCATTCCACCCACTAAAGGCCACCTTCAAGGTTTCCCATTCAACTGCTCCGCTCCTTGCAATACCTCCATTATGTTGAAAGAACCGATGAATAAATGTGTGTGTATAACCACAAAGGAGTGATCTGTGAGCTTGTCTATCCTATGTCACCAAGGGGGAATTCATGCTCTAGTCTGCATCACATTACATTAACAATAGGGGTGGTCTTCCAAACATCTGCTCAAGTACTACATTTTTCAAGGTCATTTTGCTTCATTAAGGCATGGCCCAGTCTGCTGTGTGTGCTGTGTTGAATGTACAAGTGATAAGAGTGGGGCCTATCTGTCAGAGGCCATATAAGCCAGACAAATACTCATCAAGTTTCCTGCATGATCCTCCCTAGGGAGTGAGTCATGCTCGGGTTGGACTGTACCCTTGCAGAGGCCTGTCTAGATGACTATACCAAACCCAGTTCAGGTCTCACCCTCAGACTAACAAGGCATCAAAATATGGGAGTCTTGGAGAGGACCTCATTAAAGACGTTTTTAGCAGCTGTGTTGGATGCTTATACCTTTGCCAGATGCCTTCCAGACAGCCGTACACAAAATTGTACCCTCACTTCAGATCGACAATGGATTCATGTCTCTGAAATTGGATCAATGATAGAATCTATACCAGTACTCCTCTGGAGCAATTTGAATAAGAAGTGGCAACTATCTGCCCCTCCAGTTTTTTGTGCTGCTTGGCCACTTCTTTTGCCATTATATGTAATTACTGAATCATGTCTATCTTTATCCTGTGCCACTTCAATGATGTTGTACTCTACGTCTTTGGCAATATATGGAATTCCTGAATCATATCTATCTTTATCCTGTGCCACTTCAATTATGTTGTACTCTACATCCTTGGCACACACCTTGATACCCCTTACAATATTTTCCTATACCTTTCCAAAAGCTGTCTGATCTGATTGGAGTTATGTTCACTTTCCGTGTATATTACCCCATTGCCTTCACCATTTGTGCTTTTTTGTCTGTTCCGATCCATTCCACTATAGCTTGCTATGCTATTTAAAAATCAAATAAGCTGATTTCTCTTTCCCTTCCTAGGACATGTGGTACACTCTGGCCCCAAATGAACTAGAACTATGCACCTGTCCATCTCAATGTAAGTTTGGACCTGCTGTTCAGTTCTGGTAGAGACTGCACACCCACATCCCACCCTTTCCAAACCTTAGCAGCTAATTAAGAGCACAAATTCCCCCCACCACAACTGTGAGGAATTTGGAATTATGACCATCCCCTTTCTCTGCGGGTAACTGCTCATGACTTCGGGCATCCCCAGCTCTGAACCATAACAACTAGAGCCATTTATTCAACATTGTCTTACTCCTCACCTATCATTATTTAATCCTCCACCCCTACAGCTTCTATTCTTTTCCTAACTCTGTATGTTCTCTTAACACTAATTATGTATGTCATCACTCCTATCCTCAACCAAAGGATCATAGTTTTCTGAACCTAACAACACTTTCCACCAGCTGTACAGTTTGAATCTCCACAGCAAATCTGTCATCTTTCTCAATCACCATGGTCTCAGTATTCAGGAGGAACCATTTTTATCCATTGCATATTTTGCATATTCAATGCTGAGGTGTACTGAGTGTTTTCCATCAGACCATTAGTCCTTTCTGCCATTGTGCCAACATCTTGAACTATGACATGGGGGTTAGCTTAACTGACATCGTAGATGTATGTATTTGATGGCTCCCTGAGGTGCTGTCTTTTCTTTTCTCACTCCTTATTGCTCTGCGAAGGGCAGAATGATCACTTTATGCCATTCCCAAAACTTCTGAAGGATCCATAAGGAACTGACTTTTCCCATTTGCAGACCAGCATTTACTTAACTCCCACTTCTTTCAATTTATGTTTGACTTCAGTGAAGGCCTTGTGCTGGGTTTCTACTTTTAGTGCATAGTTCAGGAATACATATAGCAGTTCTGTGGATTTCAAATTCCACCTGATTAGTTTTTTGGCAGTATATTTTTCCTGTCCTTATAGTAGAGAAATCTGGTTATCAGTGTCCTTTGGGTAGTCCTCAGAAGTGAAAGGGGGCCTGAGCCTTGTGGGCACCCTTCAACAGAGAAACATGTCAAAAGCCATTCAGGTTTTAAAACTTGAAGGACCCTTCCTTCCAGAAAGAGCTCTGTGGAGAGCACTTCTACTTTTACTAGGATACCAAATAATCAGAGGTTGTTCCTCTTGGAGTGACCGTCTATGACCTTCTTCCATGTCCTCCAAGTCCCCACTTAAAGTGACCAACTTGGCAACAGTGTCCTTTAATTTTTGCATTTGCTTTTGCAGCATTTTCACCTCTACTTCCCCTGTCTGGACCCGGTGTGATATTTTCCACATTTCTATGCACAATAAGTTAACCTCCAGTGACAACGAGTCTATTGAAGCTTCAAGATCCTCTCTAGGGCTCTGAATTGCCACCAGGATATCTGCACTCAAAGATTCATTGTTAAATTCCATAACGGTCACAGCAGTTTGCGTGCTTTACTGTTTTATGGGTTGCTTGGTGCATGGCAGCATAGTACTCAATTGTATTGCTCTGTGGAGGTTTGTTGCACTTGTCTTTTACATTTTTATGTTATTGTTTCCCGATATAAATGTAGTAAGGCAGGGGAGCGGAATGAACCTGGGAGGACAGCACAAGATATTTCATATATTCCAGAGATGTATTTCCCAATCTTGACCACATGATGTCTGTGAGAAAGAAGGAGCACAAACTCTGCAAATGACCACAAGAGCACATGTGAAGTTCTGGAACTTGAATCAACCTACCTTGATTGTCTATGTTAAAAGCTACTTGTAAGCATAGAACTCTAGCCAAAAAGATGTGTTCCCCGCTGTCCAGTATGTCTTGCATGTCATCCAGGATTTTCAGCGTGGTTGTTGTTATCCTGAAATAAGGATGAAAGTCAGATTAGTGGTGCAAGTAGATATTCTAAAGCAGTAGGGGTTCAATTGGCACTGCACTTCTCTATATATTTTCCAGGCAAAGGGAGGTCAGACACCAATTGCACATTTGGACAGAAATTACGTATTAAGATTTGGGGCCACATGTACAAAAGGTGTTAGCGGTCTCAAATGGAGAATCGGGTCATTTGCAACTGCTAAATAGCCTTTTGACATGTACTAACCCTATTTTGTGAGTTGGTAACCTATCACTGAATCGCAATTAAGGGTGCCCCTTCCTAATAGCGAGTCACAGGGAGCTGTATAAATGTTTTGCAACTGGAATGCGATCACGAAACATTCGAAGTTTACCACCAACTTCAAGTTGGCCGTAACCCATTCCAAATGGGAAGCTGTCCCCAAAGGACCCCTTCACCTATGAGAATGTGGGCACAAACATTTTTTAAGAGCAGGCAGTGATCCCACAGACATGAGAAAACTTTTCATTTTTGTTTTTGAAATGCATCCCGTTTGTCATTAAGGAAAACAGGCTGCATTTCTCCTCCAAAAATTGCTTTATTAAAAAAGCAATCACAGACATGGTGGTCTGCTGACCCCACCAGACCACCTGTGATTTTGGCCAAACCCTATGGGTCGCAAATTGCAACCTGCCTCATAAATATTGATGAGGCATGTCCATGGGCGAACCACTAGGAATCTCAAACAGTGTCAAACACACTGGTTGTACATTTAATTTTGCAACATTCCTAATTGCGAGTCTCAAAAAGCACAATTAGGAATTCGCTAAATGTAGGGATCTTACATGTGACCCCAGGTCTTTTCAGAATGGGGGTCATTTGTCCAGTCTTTAAAGAGCGAGATAAAATTTGTCGGGTAAGGCACACTTTCAAGAGATTGCACCACATAGTTCAAAGATATGTTTTCTTGAATGATATTCACAGACAAACGATTATGACAATAATTTGCTGCTTTCAGCAGCTTTTTAATACAGGCTAAATCATCACTGTTGATGAGACGAATCGAATTTTCATTGGGGAAACATCCCTCCATAATGAGTAAGATTTCTTTGTGTTTCTAATATAGTGCATTATCTTGTTGGTAAAATTGTGAATGAATCCCTAGTAGTTAGCGACTGAGAGTGACAGTATGGATGCCAGAGAGAGCGAATATTCGATTGAATGTGACAGAAGACAGAAAGAGAAGGGTTAGGATAGGGTAAGTAGACATATTATCGAAATTTTAATATCGACATACATTAATATCGCGTTTAGCATTTCGATAGTATTAAATATCGATGTAATGTATATCGATGTTAAAAATATCGATTTTAAGTGTTGTAAAAATATCGGAGTTTGTAATGTCGACTGTAAAAATATCGTTATGTTAAAATATCGTTATTGTACTTTATTTTAATATATTTAATGTTTGTTTTGTGTATAATAATAGTAATGGTATAAAAAGTAAAATTTGTATAATATTTTTTAGTAGCAGGATGTTGGGTTAATAGGGGATTAGGGTGGGGAGTGTTTTAAAATAATTGATAATAAATTCGAAATTTTAATTTTAAAATAGAAAATATTGTTTTAGGAGCGGGATGTTGGGTTTATAGGGGATAAGGGTGGGGAGTGTTTTAAAATAAATGAATTTATTTTAATAAAAATTAGAAAAATAAAGATTTAAATTTGAAATATTTGATTTATGAGTGGGAAGTTGGGTTTATAGGGGATAAGGGTGGGGAGTGTTTTAAAATAATTGAATTAAATATTTAATAAATTAGAAATTAAAAATTATAATTTAGAAAATTTTATTTTTGTATTTAGAAATTAGTGTTTTATGATTTGGAAGTTGGGTTTATAGGGCAAAAGGTTGGGGAGTGTTTTACAAATATTGTTTAAACATTTATAAAATTAAATATTTTAATTTTTTTTATAAATAATTAACAAATATTATGTTTATAGGGTATATTTTTAATTAAAGAATTAATCAAATTAATGGTTTATTATTAATACTTAAATATTAAAATGAAAAATTATGTAATTTTATCATTTAAATGTATTAATTACTATATTTTTATGAAAATATGTTATAAATGTATATAAATATGTATAAAAATGTATTTTTAAAATTTACATATTTATTAAATAATTAAAAAATAGAATTTTTAATAATTAAGTATTATGTATGGTATGTAGATACACTATTATTTATATGTGAATTATAATATTTAGTAATAAATATTATTATTTGAATGAATATTTTAAAATATAATTATATCAATTTTATATACTTAAAAATATTTTAAATAATTAAAATATATAGGGCCTGATTCCGATCTCGCAAAAAAAAGCCTTCCCGATGCTATTCGTAGGCCTACTTCACGACCGACTCGTATCCGGAGCTTTTTTCTACAAACGAGCAAGTACGATGCGTATTACAGGCAAATTTCCGACCCAATCGTCCGCTCCGATTCGTGCCCTATTTCACGACCGAACAGGCTCAGGAAAAATGGAAATCGAGTCGTACGGAGGCGTGTCCCAACCAGTTTCCGGACACGCAAGTACTATGCGTTTTTTCTACGCGTCATACAGGGCGCCGCTTCCAGCACGTCGCAGTATTCGGATGAGGCGTATTGAAGCTCCGGTTCGTGCCAGAACACGATCAACAGGGACAAGATGGAGCACCCATTCATCCAATCGCGCATGTCTTCCCTATACTGTACGCCTACCGTTACCGACGCGCACGACGCAGAAGGTGAGTCAGACACCTACCACACACCAAAATGTCACGAGCACACGAAAGGAAACCCCACCATAGGGGGGTGGATGCCCATTGCTCCCAGCATTGTCCACCCCATAGGGCGGTGGATGCCTACCACTGCTAGCATATCCTAACTATAGGGGGGTGGATGCCTATCACTACTAGCATATCCTAACCATAGGGGGGTGGATGCCTATCACTACTAGCATAACCTAACTATAGGGGTGTGGATGCCTATCACTACCAGCATTCTCTGACTATAGGATGTGGAGTCAGAACACTCCCCCACGGCTGTAATGTCAAAATTGTTTATTTGTGTGTAAACAGGCAGCAAAATTGACACATAAACAAAATTATTTGTCAAAGCACCATCACTGTAATGACAAAGATGTGAGTGTGTGGTTCAATCCCCCAGCATTGTCAAGCACATAGGTGTCATGGGGTATAGCCCCCATCACAGTAGTGACAAAAAGTTGATTGTGGGGTTCAATACCCCAGCATTGTCAAGCACATAGGTGTCATGGGGCATAAGCCCCCCCTCACTATAGTGAAAAACATGGGAATGTGTGTCACACCCCCCAGCATGTTCAACAAAACATGTATGTTTCTGTGCCTAAACACACAAGCTATGTATTGATAAAGTAGTGATTGTGTGCCAAACAAACACAGAACTGTTGAGGCAAAGATTATTGTGTGTTCAAAAATACCCTCCGCTATGTGTCACTGCTATTGGGGGCTAACACTGCCACAAATTTACAATTGGACAATGTAAGATGTGACCATCAAAATGCCTAGGCACACATATGATGCTTGTTCTTGTGTTATTTGTTTTGTCCAAGTCTGTTCCATTCATACTAGGCTATGTGGCATCGTTCGCGTCCGAGTCTGTCGTTTCGTGTTGATGCTTGGCTACATGGAGTCGTTCGCGTACGTGTCTGTTGCGTCGGGTTGACGCTTGGCTATCTCGAATATTGCGCATATGGGTCTATCGCGTGAGGCTCCTTTCCGGCCGATGCGGCCGTAAAATTTTTTTTACGGCCAAGTCGGTTGTAAATTTCAAGCATCGCATCGTACTCAGCCATTTGGAAGGCGTGTGTACGGTTCGGTCGGAAAATATGACGGGTCCGTGTCGGGAACAACGTTTTCCAGCCAAAATCGGAATCGACCCCATAGTGTAAAAAAATTATTATATGAAATAATAAATAATAAAATGTTAATGTAGAGTATCGTTAGTGATAATATATTATTTGTATTGAGAAAAGTTAATTAGATATGTTTAGTGTATGGCAACTGCTTTGACTTTATAGTAATTTGAGTGGGAATACTAAATTAATTAAGTTTAGTGTCCAGCACCTACCCTGAATTAATGCTAACTGGAGTGGGAATAGTACATTTATTAAGTTTAGTGTCCAGCACCTACCCTGAATTAATGTTAACTGGAGTGGGAATAGTAAATTAATTAAGTTTAGTGTCCAGCACCTACTCTTATTTAATATTAACTGGAGTGGGAATAGTAAATTAATTAGGTTTAGTGTCTTGCACCTACCCTGACTTAATGCTAACTGGAGTGGGAATAGTAAATTAATTAAGTTTAGTGTCCAGCACCTACCCTTATTTAATGCTAATTGGAGTGGGAATAGTCGATTAATTAAGTTAGTGTCCAGCACCTACCCTGACTTAATGCTAACTGGAGTGGAATAGTAAATTAATTAAGTTTACTGTCCAGCATCTACCCTTATTTAATGCTAACTGGTTTTGGAATAGTAAATGAATTAATTTTAGTTTCCAGCACCTACCTTTATTTATTGCTAATTGGAGTGGGAATAGTCAATTAATTAAGTTTAGTGTCCAGCACCTATCATGACGTAATGCTAACTGGAGTGGGAATAGTAAATTAATTAAGTTTACTGTCCAGCACCTACCCTGACTTAATGCTAACTGGAGTGTGAATAGTAAATTACTTAAGTTTAGTGTCCAGCACCTACTCAGACTTAAAAAAAATTAGAGTGGAAATAGTAAATTAATTAAGTTTAGTGTCAAGCAACTACCCTGACTTAATACTAACTGGAGTGGGACTAGTAAATTAATTAAGTTTAGTGTGCAGCACCTACCCTGACTTAATGCTAACTGGAGTGGGAATAGTAAATTAATTAAGTTTAGGGTCCAGCACCTACCCTGACTTAATGCTAACTGGAGTGGGAATAGTAAATTAATTAAGTTTACTGTCCAGCATCTACCCTGACTTAATGCTAACTGGTTTGGGAATAGTAAATTAATTAAGTTTAGTGTCCAGCACCTACCTTTATCTAATGCTAATTGGAGTGGGAATAGTCAATTAATTAAGTTTAGTGTCCAGCACCTACCCTGACTTAATGCTAACTGGAGTGGGGATAGTAAATTAATTAAGTTTACTGTCCACCACCTACCCTGACTTAATGCTAACTGGAGTGGGAATAGTAAATTAATTAAGTTTAGTGACCAGCACCTACACTAATTTAATATTAACTGGAGTGGGAATAGTAAATTAATTAAGTTTAGTGTCCAGCACCTATCATGACGTAATGCTAACTGGAGTGGCAATAGTAAATTAATTAAGTTTAGTGTCCAGCACCTACCCTGACAATGCTAACTGGAGTGGGAATAGTAAATTAATTAAGTTTAGTGTCCGGCACCTACCCAGACTTAATAAAAATTAGAGTGGAAATAGTGAATTAATTAAGTTTAGTGTCAAGCAACTACCCTGACTTAATACTAACAGGAGTGGGAATAGTAAATTAATTAAGTTTAGTGTCCAGCACCTACCATGACTTAATGCTAACTGGAGTGGGAATAGTAAATTAATTAAGTTTAGTGTCCAGCACCTACCCTGACTTAATGCCAACTGGAGTGGGAATAGTAAATTAATTAAGTTTAGTGTCCAACACCTACCCTGACTTAATGCTAACTGGAGTGGGAATAGTTAATTAATTAAGTTTACTGTCCAGCACCTACCCTGACTTAATGCTAACTGGAGTTGGAATAGTAAATTAATTAAGTTAAGTGTCCAGCACCTACCCTGACTTAATACTAACTGGAGTGGGAATAGTAAATTAATTAAGTTAAGTGTCCAGCATCTACCCTGAATTAATATTAACTAGTGGGAATAGTAATTAATACATATGTATTAATTTGTAAGGTTAAAAAATTAATATAGTTGGTAGTTGTAATGTATTTTAATTATAACAGAGTTAAAAATTATAATCAATAACTTTATATACATAGTTAATTAAAACATATTATTTAATATAGTATATTTCATAAAAACATAATTCTTAACATTAAATACCACTTTAATAAAATGATACACAAAAAATAGGCATTTTATTTTTTTATTGGTTTATTTATTGTAAATTATTTTGTAATCAACCAAAAATATTTATTTTATTCAGTGCATATAATATAAATCAAGACATATAGATAAAAAATTATATTTATTTTACAGACACAAAATATTTGGTACATATGTATATTTTTACATGTAATAATTATGTAAACAAATGTTTTTAACATTGGTACATTTTTAATACAGTTATGTAAACTTTGTAATATAAAATAATGTAGTTTTACATTGGTTAGGAACATTTGAGCAAAAAATATAATTATTAATAACAGTTGTTCATTTTAGTCTTGTATTGTGAACATTTGTTATTTAGTTACATATACTGTTCAGTTTTTAATAATATAACTGTTTTCACATTTTTTTAATACATTTTCAATTTTATACTTTGTTACATTTTTTAAACAAATAATAATATATTGTAATTAATATTAATATATAAAATATTAATATTATTAATTATTACATGGTTTAATCTTTATACATTTTTTTATAAGTTTGAAATTTTTTAAACATTTAATAAAATTATTACATGTTTTTAATCAACTTTGTATATATCTTGTAAATATATGGAATTATAATAATTATTATTATATGTTTAATAATATTTATTATTATAATTTTACAATGTTTGAAAAATGTTAAATAAATGTAAACATATAACTTATAAATTGTAGTATTTTAATTAAACATTTTAGTAATTTATTTATTTACAATGTAATAACATGTTTTTAAACAAAATACATTTATTTATTATGTTTAAAGCAGCCATATTTGTTTGGTGCTTTTATTTTGTAACCGCTCACGTTTGTTTTGGGTTATTTTGAAGGGGACAAGTTTGCGTTTGAGAGCTGCGTCCCGTGGAGGAAGGTAAGATTAATTTTCTTTATTTTAACTAAACTTTTAATTTAATTTTAAGGTAGTTAGGTTGTAGTTAGTGTGTGTAGTGTTAGGTTTTTGGAATTGTGGTGTTTTTTATGTGTAAGTTAGCTTTTAGCGATTTATGTACCGTTATTTTTTGAGGCCTAGTTTAGAAAACTTAAAATATGTTAGAATATGTGTGATATTGTATATTATGTGTATATTTCTGTGGGTGGGAATGTTTGTGTTTTTTTACAGGTTTTGGTCGTGAGAAGGGGCGGATACTAGAAGATTGCGTTTTTTTGATTAAAGAAGTGTGTATCAGTTTAAGTAACTAATAATTATTTTACACTTCCTTAATTTTTCAGGTTTTCATGGAGCGTTTCTTTTTTTAAAACACTTTTTCGGGTTTTTTATGGTATATCATTTGATTACTTTTTGAACAGTTGGATTTTTATATTTTTTTTTTGGGTACTTTTTCGTTCTATTTGGTTTATGATATACCTGGATTGTTTTACAAGAGTTGGGATTTTATTTCTACAGCTACAGAAACGGTAAGTTATTTTACTTATTTATTGTGGGAGGGAAATGCTAAGAGAGTTAGTGTTATTGTTGTTTATATTTTCATATATTTAATTAATATGTCTATATATATATTTATTGTTTTAATAAAAATATATTAGACAAATTAATAAATTTTGTGAAAATATAAAAATTATATTTATGCATTTTAATTTAATTTTACAGAAAAGTATTACACATTTTAAACTGGATTTTTAATTTATAGTAGGCTTTGGCAATTATTTCTAAGTATTCTAGGCCTTTTGTTGTTGGATATAGTCTGACTTGATGTTGTAAGTATTCAAACATTTGTTTAGCTTGTTTGGATAGTTTAGGCCTGATTTGTGTTACAGATTGCTCCATTCTTAGCTGTTGGTAGCTCTGTTCTTTTTGGTGGGAGAGTAGGAGTTTGTGTAGAGTAGGTGGACCTCGTCCTGTTGTTGCTTGGAAGGCATTATGCCAACCTTCAACAGCATTGTTTGTTTTTGCCTCTTGGTTTAGTGTGCTAAGGTATACAATACATTCCACCATGGAATTTGGTATTTTGGTTGCCTTCTATGTCCTGATCTACGGAGTCTTCCCACCCAGGTATCTTCAAAATAGTCTAGGAGGGGACTCAATTTTTGTTTGTGTTGCTGGTAGTAAGGACTTTCTATTAATAAGGTGTAATGTTCGGCCAGTGCTATAAGTTTTTTTATTTGGTATGCGAATGAACTGTTTGTCGCATATTCAACACTTAGGGGGTCATTACGATGCCGGACGGAAAAGCCGTCCGACCGCCATGGTGTCGGAACCCCCCTCCCCACATGGCCCGCAGCATTTCCGTCGGTCAAATTACGATGTAACGTGCGCAAAATCAGACCGAGGCGGACGGATGTCACAAAACACCGTCCCCCACGGTCGGAAAAGCAGCAAATCCGACCGCGGTGGACGGGGAAAGCTGTACAACGGCATGACCGTACAGCCAATTAAGATGAGAACGCGTAGCTGGCGGACCGAGCACTGCCATCCGACCGCCTCGCATGCACACAGGCAAAATAAATGGCGTGCGGAACCAACCCCACAATAACGCCGAAGTGTGCCTGTACTCCCTGCCGCCCTCAATCACAACACACACGCCACAATGACACCCCCCCAACCTGCTCCTGGTAAGGAAAGCCATGCGCAGCATGGAAGAGACATCTGGAGGTCATCACCCATGTGGACACACCCACATACCACAGATGGAAACCAACCCCTACCTGGGCCAGCAGCCCTTGCATACCACAAGCCGAGACAGAGAGACAGGACACCATTGACTCACACTGCACAACATCACACCCACCTATCTCCACACAACACTACTCACACCCACACACCTCACACACTACACATATCTCCACCCTGCACCCCACATTCATTTGTACCATGCTCCCCAAGAACATGCCCAACATCACCGACTCAGACTTGAACGTGATGCCAGACGAGACAATCAGGGCAGAGCCACATTTGTCTGGGCACCTGGTCCAACACACCCCACTTGTGCACAAGAATCAGATGTGGGCAAGGATCCACAGCCAAGTCAATGCCGTAGGGACCACCCTACGCACTGTGCGTGATATCAGGAAGCGGTGGTGCGACCCCAAGGGCCGGGACAAGCATCCGGCCCAGAGGAACAACGTGGAGGCCCAGAGTACTGGTGGTGTCCCTCCGATTCCACCATCAACCTTCACCGAATGGGAGGAGAAGGTGCCTGCCATAATGCATCCAGACAGTCTTACAGGAATCGGGGGGACTGGAGGCTGGTAAGTACCAACAAAATGATCACACCACACTACAATACACCGTTGTGCACAACAAGTGAGCCCCAATCGCCGGCCCACATCAAACTCATGTGGAATGCACGCTTACAACACAAATGGATCACAAGGACATCATCTCCTTAATCAGCTCAACCTCACAGGAAGGTGGCAGCTCATGCACCCTGGCCTTCCTCCCGAACAGCATGGCTCACCCTCCCCACCCCACAGCCATGTGGTAGCTAATGCTGTCGACTGTGCCCACCAACAGGTAGCTAGCCATCTCACTGGGGAGGGGGATGTCGAGCCCTGACCGCAACACTGCAACTCCCACATGGCTCTCTGTCTCCCCTCACAAACAGCATGGAGAGAAATGACCCCCACAAGGATGTTGCTGCTCATGAGTCTCCAAAGGAGTGATTTCCCAACACAAAATGAATCCACAAAGGACTTCACTTCCCCACAGCGCTCATCTGGCATGACGTCATGCCGTAACTACTCCACCAGTGAGAAGTGAGGAGTGTGATCATGCGCACATAGATGTGCCTGCTGGCTATGCATCCCAGCAGGACGAAGGGACCGCCTTTGGCAGGGCACAAAACAGAGCACGAAAGAAACCCGTACCGAGGCCCACTCAGAAAAAGCCACGTGCACAGCACCGGTGAGAACCGGACCCCTGAAAGCCCTGTATGTACACCAACACCATGTGCGACTGATGACATTCTGACATGAATGCCTAGTAAAGCCAAGGCAAAAGTCATGTCACCTCAATTCAAATGTGGCAAACATGAACAGCTAAGTTGTGCTGTGTGCAGAACATGCTGACAAAAGTGACCTAACTCCAAAAGGTGACTCGATAGCAACAGAAGGCGAGCGTGCCATGGACGAGCCCAGCCAGCCCCCCGCCCGGAAGGTGAAGCCTCGGATGCAGAGTCCCTGGTCCGATCAGGTGATGAGGACCTAGATGGCCCATCCTGCGTGCACAGGCCAGGCATTACGCATATGGTAACAGTTACACAACGTCTCCTTTCTGTGCCAATGTTCTGCTAACTCCCCCATAAGTGATTGTATAGTCAATCGTGGCACTAGTCGCTCCCACACCAGCCCAAAGACCTTCGGATACCAGGTGTCTTGACCGTCTCGCGCGATTCAGTCAGTGCTGAACACGGCTCCCCCACTATTTTCACGGTGAACTGGCACACAGAGTATTGATAGTGTCTGATACTGAAGGCCGTTGCACACTTTTTATCAGACTTGTGGGCTCTGGCCTTGTCCCTCCCTTCCATGCTTTTCCGGAAGTACCACCGGGTGTCAGTTCACCAATTTGCACACTGCATTTCGCGCTTTCTGACCATTACCTTGGCTGTACAGCTGAGCGCTGGTTCTGAGATTGCTCTCACGCCATGTCTGAACATCCAGTGGGCCAGGCCGAGCCCGGTCTATTGCAACTGTACCGTGCCCGCATGCAGCTTCTATTTGGATGTGTCCCACTGGCTGTGCTGGGCATCAGTTACAGGCTGACGTTCCGCTATGCCTACTTCACCTGCGTGCAACCCGTCTTTTCCTGCAGAAGATGTCTGTTTCAGTGGGCCATGGATGTCTGCCTATCAAACACATACCTTGCTGACCTGGATCATGAGCTTTGGGTGACTCCTTTGTTGGTCCACGTGCAAGACTGCTTTGGTGAGACACGTTTATGTGATGCCTTTCAATGTGTCAGGCAGGCTGACAGCTGCGCCTGTGCGTTTGCGCAATGGCTCCTGTGCCATGCCTACATCGAACCTCTCCCAGGTTGCGATGGGATGCCCCTTTTAACCTCGTGGTGCGAGGAGCACATCTATTCCTTCATACTGCTGGATTGGATGGCGGTCCTCTTCGCTGAAGATGAACTTGATCGTCTCTTGGAAATGATTGCCTTCGAAGCTGCCTGTGCCTTCTTGGATTC
Organism: Calotriton arnoldi; assembly: GCA_963921515.1. Classification (NCBI taxonomy): domain Eukaryota; kingdom Metazoa; phylum Chordata; class Amphibia; order Caudata; family Salamandridae; genus Calotriton; species Calotriton arnoldi. Next base: position 98,919 of record CAWUFW010016294.1, read on the forward strand.
GTAACTACTTTACAGCAACAAGAACTGTTGGTGACTAATTCAATCATTGTCCCCCTTTCTGCATGCCACCTGACAAAATGTGGCATCCAGCTCTCTGACTATGGCCCTGTCTGCATTGGTTTGGGCTGTGCTGTGCTCTGCGGTCTATTGCACTTGGTACCATAGACCAGGGCAAGTGGAGGCTGTAATCTGATTGTCGTGGACTTTGTCGTCTGGCATGAGCCCGGCTTTCATTATGCAGCTGTAGCGCACGAAGAAGACATGGCGTTGTTGTTTTGCAAGTACCCAGGGCTCAAGTCGGGGGTACACGCAGGTACACGGCGCCCCCCCTTCTTTTGCCGGGTTTGACGCCGTCCCCCCTGCAAGGACGTTGGTCCCCATAGGGATATGTGTTTTTTCCTTGAAAGGACCTCCTGATGGGAGGCGGAGGTTTCCTGAGGTGGGAGTATCAGGCAAGTGACACTTATCATGCTCTCACTCATGCCCTCCTCCTTGGATTACCTCTCTGCCACCCTCATCCATCGCCCATCATCTCTCCATGTCCGCTCGCTCATGTGCATTTCATTTGTTGTATGGCGCTACTGATATGAGTGTGGGGTGTGACAGTGCTTTACATCACGCACACATTGTACAGAGACAATCAGTCATGCAAGTGTGTAAGTACATCAGTCAACAGGGAATGTCACGTGAGCCAATGAGGATTGCACGGTGTGGTAATCACATGTCATCCATACTAGTGGGCAGGATTTTTGAGGGCGTTTGATCTGGAGAAGCACTGACTCAGGACGTGTGTGGGAACATTTACAGGCAGTGGTAGCTAGGCACACTGCACGCCACACCAGTACTTGTGTTGGGTGTGCTAGGGATTACACGTATGTCTGATTAGTAGACAATGGACAACTCTGATTGTCTGCCTACGCCACTGACCCTTCACAATTCGACCCCTGGCCAAGAGATGCCAGTCAGATGTCAAGGGATATTCAAGCGTGGTTCACAGGTTGGATGTTTCATTACACAACATTGGTACCGTGCGGGAGACCTTTGTCCTTTTTGACTCCTTCCCTCATTTAAGTCCATGCTGGCCACTGGGCATGGCTATGTATGTAATTTCACTCTCCTTTCCTTGGACATTCCATGTGTGTGCAAACTTGGCTCACGGGTCACACTCTCTCATCCCTTCACAGTGTGGTGACCAGCTGGTCTCTGTTCTAGTTGTTCTGATGTGCCAGCCACTCCCAGAGGGCTGTCTTACCCCTCACCCCACAGCCACCCAGCACAGGCGTCACTGGACCTGTGACCCTGCCAACAAACGGGTCCGGACGCACGTGCCCTGGGCCAGTTCTCCTATGCATGTACGGTGTCTGTGTGGTTACTCGATATGCATGGGGCCTCGTGCCCCACAACATTGCCAATGGGGTGCACCAGTTACTTTAGGCAAATGAGTTGTGATGTGTGATGTAATAATCAGGGCGCCAATGCAAATGCAGTATGTGTTCGCATGGCGGGAGCTGGCATTCACAGCGATGACACGCATTGTCCACACTTGAATGTTGCAGGGTTGCGGTCGCAGCTTCCGGGCCTCCACAGTATGGCACACACAATGCGGATGAGCCATCAGCCAATGGGTGCCTTCGGCGTACATGTTTAGATGTTGCGGTGTGCGCGCTCTGCAACTGCAGGGCTTGTCATTGGCTCCAATTGCCTTTGGGGGCACCGAGGGTCACTCATGGGGATTGGGTGTGCCTCGCACTTTGCATTTGGCAGGTTGCCACATTCATCACGGTGCCGCCACGCTTGCTGGGAGTTGTAGTTGTTCAGGGGTTGCATGCGTGGAGATGTCTGGTACGTACCTCTGCTGTTGAGCGTGGCTGCGTCTTGTTTGCCGGAGGTGCAGCCGGTAGTGCAGCGGGAAGGCCTGTGGCGCAGGATCCATGGCGGGACCGGGGGTTTGGATGGGTACAGTATCGCCGCTTCCTCTCCGATGTTTTATTTCCGCCATCCGCAACGTGGTGGCTTTTATGCGGCGGTGGGAAGGGCTGTCTGCAACATCGTGATTTGTTTGGCGGACGGAACGTGTCTCTGGACGCCGGACCTGCCCTGTTGGCTCCATCCGCCACCCTTGCGTATGCAAAAAACGTGCGGAGCCTGACAGGCTGCGGCGGACGGGAAATAGCCTCTGTGGGTCCATTGTGATCTGTTGGTCGCAATGACCGCACCTGGGCGGAAGACTTGACGGTTTTCCGCCACCGCCACCAGCACAGATGGCCTTCCGTCCGGCATCGTAATGGGCCCCTTAGTGTTGGTTTCTGAAGGTGTCTCCATATACACTGATTGAAATGATAGCAGCAACCCTGAATTGATGTGTGTGGGTAGGATTTTAGAATTGCATTTATCATTGCCTGCTCAAAATCAATAATTATTTTCTGTGGAAAATAATTATTTGTTTCTTGTTTAATTTTAGTTAGTACTTCCATATATGTGGAATTTTGTTTATTGGGTAGTAAGGCGCAGATAAAAGGGATGTTAGTGTTTTGATATAGGGCATGGACAGTGTATAATTGATAGAATGGTTTGGGACAGATTTTAAAAGTCCTGTCCATCATCCATGTTTCTGATTGTTGTAGTTTTATTGAATTATTTGCTGTTGCAAACATAATTATTCTTTCCTCTTTGGATTTGTTGTCATAAAGAACAAAGGGTTCTTCGTTATGAGTTATAGATAGTTCTGGGGGAATTACTACCTCTTCAAATGTTTTTGGGGCAGGTGTGGTTGTCGTTGTGGTTTTTTTGTTCGAGCTATAGTTCTTTTTAATGAAGAAATAGAGGGCATTTGGCCAGTAGCATATTGGGGTGCTTTGGGCAGCATCTCCTTAAGTATTTGAGTTGTAGATTTTTGTGAGCTAGTACTGGCTTCTCTAATGTCGTCTAGGGCATTCCTAACCTCTATTTCAGTAACATTTGGGGGTGGTTATGGTCCCTTACATACAAAACTGTTGTTTCTCTAGTTGTGGCCCTCCCATAACACTTATTTGAATAGTACTTGCTACATTTCCAATTTACTTTAAGTCCACTTTGTTTTTCCTGGGTATAGACATACCCCATGTAGCATAACCAAAACTTTCCTTTCTGGGAAGTGATAAATTGGGCGCCTTCTGTCATTGTGATGTTTTAAATGCTACGAAAAATGTATATAAAAATTAATAAATGAATATTGTACATGTTTTTTAATTAATACATACACATTATTATTAATATACTTACAATGTTGATTTTGAGGTTGTTTTGAATGGAGATGTCCTTTCTTTGTTGGTTGAATTCTGTTTTGTTGAAGATGTTTCTGTTGGTAGAGTAAAACATATTTTTAATTATTTTGTTAAATTGTATATGGTGTGGGGTGGGGGTTTGGGATGAAGTTGGGGTTTGGTTGGGTGTTTTAGATAATTTTTAAAAAGCATTTTGCTGAATACTTACTTTATTTGTTAAATGATTTTAGAAGCTGGTCTGTAATTGTTTGGATGCTTTGAGAATTATTTGTAGAGGAGACATAGATTGAAAAAAAAAATATATTAATTATTTGTGCATGATAAATAGTAGTTTTTGAAGATTAGCATTAGTGTTATATTATAAATGGCATTTTACTTACATTTTAAAATAGGAAATAGATTTTTCTTTAATGAAGTCCTTGCTTCTGGCAGCAATCCGGCAGAGTTTCGTTTTCTTGATTCTTTTTGGTTTGATGTGTAAAATAAGAATAATTTTTCTTTCTTTATATAGTGTTTGATTAATTGTTTGTTTAATGTGATTGGTTTATTTTTATATTGTGTGTATTTGCTTGGTTGATATTTATTGTTTTAATTGTTTTGGTAGTTGGTTTCCATATATGGAAAACGCTAATTAAGAGTCAGTTAGTGCTTTTTTTTTTAAACAGGTTGAATCCTTTAAATGTGTATTATAATCTATGTGATGTAAAATAATGTGTGTATATTATTTAAATATAAGATTTAAATAGTTATTATTAGTGTATTTATGATTTAATGTTTTATAATATGTTTTACTATTTTTTAAATTGATTGTATTTGATTTATTTTGTATGCAGTGTAGGTTTATTGATTGAAATATATTTATGGAGTTTGTTTTATCTGTTTTTAAGTTGTCGATATTTTTAAAAGAACGATAATATTGCTGTCTATATTATTGTGATCAATATTTTTGACATGTTGTATATTTTTGAACTATGTCCGATATTTTGAATAACGATATTTATGTGTTCGATAATAGTGTTATCGATATTATTGTTTGACGATATTTTGGTGTCGATAATAGTGTATTATTTTAATTAAGTATAGGTTATCGATATTAGTGTACTCGATATTTTTGTGTCAATAAAAATGTAGGTCGAAATTGAGTCTGTCGATATTATGTCAGTGATTCTTAGGATAGCTGTTGATTCGTTCCCGAATATAGTTGAATATAGCCCATACAATGTCATGTCTATGTCGTCTTTTTTCATATCGATTCCATTACTGCGAGAATAATATTTTCATAGTTCTTGACTATGTTATTGATGTCAGTCAATATGTTGAATTACTTTACTTTAGGAATGAAAAGGGATCATTTTCGCACAGGTCGATTCCAGCTTTTCATATTATGAGTATTGTGGGACAAGGTTAATACTTAGGCAAGAATGTAGAATGATATATAAAAATGGTCTCACAGTAAACAGGAATGGGGAAGAAGCAGTTAATGATGTCTGGATTGGTGAATATCAGATTCAGAATTGTGGTTTTGGCTTTGTAGTGTTTAAGGGGATGGGGATCCTGATATAAGTTGTAAGGTTGTGCTAGATTATTTTGAATGGCATAAAGTTTGCATGTAGCATTACCTAAGTTGAGACTGTATTCACCACACAAAATCTTTTTGGCAGACATCTTTTGGTTTGAGGTAATGAACTTGTTATTGAAATTGGTTCTGAGTTTGGGAAGTTGAGAGATGCTGTGTAAATAGATAGTTTGGGTGAGGATGGTGGGATAAAAATTATGACGCATTCAAATATGTCAGATTGTGACAGATACTTATCAGCACTTGAGGATATACTTGTGAGTGACTACTAATCCACCTCCTTATTTATTCTTCTGTAGGCATGGATGATTTTATATCCTTGAGGAACTAGTGAGTGAATGATTGCGTAAGAATATGCTTTATGCCAGGGTCGAGCAATTCATATAATGTCCAAATTATGGGGCACAAATTATGGGGCACATTACGATGACGGGCGGACAAAGTCCGCCCGCCACCGTAGCGGTGAATGGGACCGTCCGCCATAGGAGCGGCGGTCCCGCCGAGAGATCAGGATGCCACCGCCACGGTGGCGGTGGCATCCCTATTCCCAACATTGTGGCGGGCGGTGTTCACAGCACCGCCCGCCACAATGCTGGGAATGCACGTCGTGCATTGGCATGCACAAGGTGACAGGCACCACGCGGTGCCTGCCACCTTGTCCATGCCAGTGCAGGGAGGTACCATAGGGACCCCCCATGTGCACCCCCCACCCGCCCAACACTCTGGGGGCCCGCAACGGGCCCCTAATAGCGAAGACCGTATGCCTTTCCATGGCGGCATTGCCACCATGGAAAGGCTGCTCTCCGCATCCATCCTAATATGGATGGCGGTGTCTTGCAGACACCGCCACCATATTAGTGCCCTTTTCTGCCGGGTCACCTGTGTGACCAGCGGAAAACCGGCGGACGGTCTTTCCGTCCGCCGGGCTCCCCCCGCCATCGTAATGTGGCGGGGGGAAATGGCATGTGGGCAGAGGGGAATGGCGGGTGGATCGCCACCACCATACGGGCGGTGGCGATCCACCAGTCATTGTAATGACCCTCTATGTTTGGAAATGAGATTGAAGATTAGAAGTTGATCAGCACTGGCAGACCTCGCATTTTGTGGCATGTGTATTGGTCAGTGGTTGGAGCTTGAATTAGAAACTATGGGCCTGATTCACAAAGGGTCTCCGCACTCAATGCGGAGGCCCTTCAGTCATGGCATGGGGCTCTCACTCATGGCGGGACCTCCGAACTGCAGTTTCTCATTGCAGAGGTTCTGCCATGAGTGAGGGCCCCCCGCCATGACTGTGGGGCCTTCCACCTTGAGTGCAGAGGCCTTTGTGAATCAGACCCTTTATATGCAGTGCATTTGATACTGATACAGCAGACCAACTGTAGTGAGAAAACAAGTACATGAGAGAGTAGTACAGGAGGAAGGAGTATTATAGATGGTAGGAAAGAAAGCATATGAGCAATGGGGAAAAGTAGGCATAGTAATGTACTAGCTAAGGCAACTCCACTAAGTAGAATTATTAGTCAATACAGAAGTAGATGCAAAGAAAGATGAGTTTGTTAGGGGGTAAGAGTGAGGGTATGAGAGTAGTAGTAGGGGGAGGAGTAGTATGTGTACAAGCTGGAACCCAGTGTAATGCTGGTATCACAAATATAATCACATAGTTAAGGCTGAAAATTGGATTGCTTAGAGTAGAATGGAGAAAGGCATACATTAGGCAAGCAGAGCATAACCAAAAATTGCACCTTAAACAGGAGACAATGATCATCTCAATGTACCGTGCTAGGGCTGGAGAGAAGAGCTGGTTAGAGTTTCATGGATAGTCACAGCAAGCCCAGATGGAAAAGAAACAACACTAGAGGTAGCACTAGAAGTAGAGGAGATGACAGGCAAGAGAGTGTAAGTTCAAATGGTAGAGAGGAAGCAGAGGGCAACACAGGTGCAGTAGATTCAGATGCATTAGAAGGATGTTAGGCATTAACTTAAAAAGTGAAGGGTGAACAGTTGTAGGTCTGGTATTTTTAGGACCACACGTCCTGTAGTGCAAGGGAGTTCCAGGTTTTCTCAGCACGTTCAGAGGAGGATCGAGCAAATGTTTATTGCTTTTTGAAACTAGACACCTTCAGATCAGACTACTTCAGTGGTGTGCAGAGTTTTAAACTATAGACTTTACATTACTTTACAACGCTGTATTCATCAATACTCTTCATTTCCTATTACAGATTTATCATCATCATCAAAAACGTTTATTTCAGGGTGATACCCAATAAAACATACAATAAAAACAGATTAAAGCAGCAGCCAGTCCGTATATGTATATATGACTAAACACCAAGTTAATATTCAGATAAATTCCTATATAAAGATAAAAATGACATTCAATAGCCGTATGAAAATTTAACAAGATACTTCTCATGACTTGGTATATAGAAACATCCTAAAAGTCAAAACCCCTACCCAGGGCCGGACTGGGAACCAAAACCGGCCCTGGCAAAGTGTTCGGCCGGACCTCCGAGGGGTTGGTGGTGAGGCCGATCAGTTTGCCAGGGCCGGTTTTGGCCGATTTTGTTACAGGGGCCGATTTTGCAGCTATGCTGCAAAAACGTCCCTGTAACAAAAACGGCCCCCACCCTGGCGGCCCACCGGGGAAATGCCCGGTGCCCGGTACGGCCAGTCTGGCCCTGCCCCTACCTCCTCAAAATAATCCAAACACAGTACTCGTTACTCTACAACATCCTAAAAGCCATGCCCCAGCTTCCTTCTAATTAGCAAGCACAATACAAAAACCCCCTTAAGCAAAACAAAATACAAGGGAAAGTGATAGATTGAAACCCTGTTAAGACAGGCAAATAGTGATGAAAGCTCACACTGAAACATAATGGGTAGATCCGCTTCCTTCAAGCTACACTGAATACTGGACAAAAAATAACATGTGCTCGTTTTTTTCTATTTTCTTCTTATTACACAGACAACAAAAACTTTTATTAGCTCGACAAGTTCTCCCCTTTGATGTGAAGTTTTTGATGCAAAGAGTTCCAAACGGAATTTTATAAAGAGTGTTATGGATAATGGTGGTTGTATATAATCCAAGAATGTTTCGAAAGAGGGTTTATGTTTAAATTCTAGCTATTTGACCGTTAAGCTCCCATCAATCGCATTCAATGTAATTGGTTCCAAGGCAGTTTTTTACTAGGCTTTTGTGACAGAAGTTGTAGAAGCCGGGTTAGTCCACATATGCTTCAGACCCAGTATGCTCAACTAGGATCTACTATGCCAGAGCCAAGGTAAGGTGACACAAGTATCAATATTTATTATTTCAATTAAACTAACCCTATAAAAGGCTAGTTTGCCAGTATACCATAATCTAACCCATATTAAAAGGGGTCTTACAATGGCTAGAAGTTCAATTTTCTTTAACACAATATAAAAAAAATAGCGGTATCAGAGGTGTACTCTGCAGTAAATTAATGCAAAATCTAGAAAAATCATTATCCCATATGGCTAACGGTCTGCGTTTATGAAACCCAAAATCTCTCCTCTGTAGAAGGCGACTGATTGCACTTTGGCTTTATACACCTCCAGAGCTGGAGATACAGAATTTGAAATTGTTGCTCTCTGCAACTTTAAAAGTGCAGCGGAACTGTACTGGAGTATTGCCTTGCCCTCCACCAGTTGAAGGGTCCAAGACAATCTACTATCTACCTTTATTTCCAAATAAGCAAATCTTTCTGTCCGCTCCAAAGATATTCCCCCTAAAGGACTTATGTGGGTTTTTGGACTTTGCGCTCACTGCAGGGTCACCCCCAAACATTTTGCCTAGACCTCTCCTGTTTTCTGAACCCATTTGTGTTGGATTTGGGACTTTGTGCACTTTAGCACTGCTTACCAGTGCTACAGTGCTTGTGCACTCTCCTTTAAACATGGTAAAGTTGGCTTACACCCAATTAGGACATTTAATTTACTTGTACGCCCCTAGTAAAATAGTACTACATGTACCCAGAGCCAGTAAATTAAATGCTACTAGTAGGCCTGTAGCACTTATTGTGCCACCCACTTAAGTAGGCATTTTAAAGACATGTTTCAGGCATGTCATTGCAGCCTGTGTTCATTTTTAAACAGTTTAAGAGTTGTATAAGAGTGGCAAGTACCGGGATAGTGGGGGGAATGCATAGTCTTCCTCAGCATGTCCATTGGCTCATTCGGGAAAGGTTGCAGCTTGTTAGGATTTATGCTAGTCAAGGCATCCTGCATCCTTGTAGCTAATTTCTCCATCAGATCTTTCAGTTCTTTTAGCTCTTGAACTAACAAATCAAGCCTAGAATTCAAGGAATCTGGTGTATTAGATAGAGCCTCCCTTTGCTGGCCTGTGTGTGCCACTAAACTTGGTAAATTGTGATCTTCGAAGAAAGTGTCGATAGAGCTTAATACCTGCTTGAACAGGTGATAGTTGGTTCACCATGTTGAGGAAGTAGGAGATGGCAAATGATGTGTGTGGGATTTTCTGTTAAAAGTAACAGAGTTCAAACAGTTGACAGCCCCCAGATCTGATGTAACCGCAGAGGAGGCAGCAACTGCGGCTCTAGTAATCCTTTTATCAGGGCTATTAGTAACCATTCTTGAAATAATATTTTTTTGCGGGATTATTATCTTGACTTAGTATGGCTCAACCTCTTCAATTTAATCATTAATCTCATGAAACGTACAATTCCTTGCTGAGTGTCTCTGGGTCTTGAGCATTCTATGAACAATTGCTTTTTCACCTACTCATTTTGTACAACCGGGGTGCAAATGCAACAAATAATCACATTTTATTGAGCGGCTATGTGTAAGTAAGCACTAGCTGAGCCGGGAAATAATTAAAAAAAAAGGATCCTAAACATGTATTTCAGTTCCTCATAAAGTCCTTCGATGAAACAAAAGTGTGAACACGTTTTTAGTACTGTAAAATGAATTATCTACATATAAAACCGAAAGTCACATTTTAAAATAAAATTTAAGGAGGGTGGCCTAGCCTCCTTCAGGCTATTATCAAAGCAGCTCCGTTGGGGTCATTCGAAGAGTCAGGTCTTGAGGTCCTTTCTGAATTGGTGCAGTGTGGGGCTCTGTCGGAGGTGAAGGGGGAGTTCGTTTCAGGTCTTGGCTGCGAGGTAGGAGAAGGATCTTCCACCAGCTATGGTCTAGGAGAAACGAGGGACGGTGGCTAGGAGAGGTTGGCTGATTCGAGGTTTCTCTTGGGGGCGTGGAAGGTGATTCAGTCATTGAGGTATTAGGGTCCGGTGTTGTGGAGGGCTTTGTAGGCGTGTGTGAGCAGCTTGAAAGTTATTGAAGGTTAATATTCTTTCGACGGGTAGCCAGTGGAGGCTGCGGAGGTGTTGGGTGATGTGGTTGTGTCGTGGGATATTGAGGAGAAGTCTGGCTGTGGCGTTCTGGGCGGTCTTTAGTTTGCGGAGGAGTTTTTTGTTGATTCCGGCGTGGAGGCGTTGCTGTAGTCCAGTCTGCTGGTGATGAGTGTGTGGGTGACGGTTTTCCTGGAGTAGGGGGGGATCCACTTGAACGTCTTGCGAAGTATGTGGAGGGTGTTGAAGCATGCGGACGATACCTCGTTGATCTGGCGGTTCATGCTGAGTGAAGAATCGAGTATGATGTCGATGTTGCGTGCATGGTCCGTTGGGGTGGGTTAAAGAGTTAAAGAGTAAACAACAATATAAAGTCATTTACCTGGAAATCCTTCTAAAAATAGCTCTCCATGCTGATGATCGGTTGATTATTTATACTTCAGATATTACTAGGGCTTTTCCATACATCGAACTGAAATGAATCACTTTTGGATGCTTGCCACATGGTGAACATAACAATAACAGAAGTAATGAACTGGAATTTAAAATGAGAAGGTAGTGAGCCAAGGAAAGAAATAAAATACTTTTGGATAAAAACTGTTCAAATTCTAGATACAATAGCAAAGGTTAACTTTAAGAGGATTGGTAGAGTAGTTGATATGGTGATGACAAAATGGCAAACCCTGCCCTTAACTATTTATGACCATGTAAATCTGGTGAAAAATATTAATATTGCCTAGCTTCACATGCTTATTCGATAATAATATTCCATTAGGTTTCAATAACAAAAGAGCTTGTTAAGGTACAAGGCAAATAATTACATTTATTTGAGCCTTCAAGTGTATAAGGTTTTCTGGAAGAAGTTAAAAAGGAAGTTAGACAAAGGAGGTTTAGCACTCTCTGATGTTCAATTATATTGTTAGTCGTACCAATTAAAAACTGTAGTATGCTGCTATCTCAATTTGATGAGAGGAGTGTTGCGGTTATGTTAAAAGCTCTGTAAGAGGGTCTACCTAAAGAGAGTTTTCTATACAAATTTAGATCTCTAAAATATTTTAAAAAGTGTGGTTAAAGAGCCTACAATATGCAGCAAAATTATGGTATGAAGTGAGAACTGTATTATAAGTTCTTTATTTTAGCAAATTGTTCCCAATATGGGACTCTCCATGAACTCCAGAATGTTTGGAAGACTTCCTAGTTAGGCCTCTGTAGAGAGTTGGATACAAAATTGGCACCAGTTAGTAAATGGTCACATATTTTTCCCCGAGAAACATTGGAAGGAGGAGACCAAGGGAACATTGTCAATATTCAAATTTTATCAATTGACTACAGGGTTTAAGACGCAGAAGTGGAACAAGAATGGCCCATGTGAAATGGAACTATAAAGGCCAGACCCTCAACCTAGGAAGAAGAAAGTTTCGGTCTGGTATAAACATCTACTCAGAGCTTCAGACCATAGTAAGGAACCACTGCATTGTGTTTGTGAAGGAAACTTGCTGATGATGTAGTTGGAGAAATTATGGCAAGTATCTTTAAATATTCTTTATATTACTGTTAAACCTGCTACACTTAAAAAAAAAATTCTTCACTGTAGAGCTTATTGAACTCCACTAAAGCTTGCTAATATCGGAAAAAATTAGGAAACTATATGTAAGAAATGCAACACCTTAGAAGCTGATGACTTACATATGTTCTTTAGCTATCCAAAACTGCATCACGTCTGGCAGGATATCGATAAGACTGTATCCAATATCTTGAGACAGATTATGGAGGTAAGGTCAACAATGGTACTTTTTGGTGTATTGGATAAAGACAGTGAAAGGTCTGAAGTGACCTTATTCAAACTAAGCTACTGTTTTGTTTAAAGCTGTTGGCAAGAAGGTAAATATGCATGCAATGGTCCCAGGCAGAACCTCCTAGGTGGCTAGACTGGTGGAAATCTGTGGAATATGCATATAAATTAGATTCACAAAGTTGATGTCCAATGATTAAACCTCAGAAGTCAACAGTAATATTAGAACCTTTAGGTTCACATGTTGGTTTCTGACTAATTGGGTCAGAGGAACAAAGGGGTGGTAAAAGGATCTGTAAAGAAGGGCATAAGAAACAAATCAATGATATGCTCCTTAATATGAGGATTTACAAAAAAGGAAATGCATGTTGTACTTTGACAAACAGTAGAAGGCGTATTCTCAGGGTAGCAAAATGTACTGGAGACATATTTCATAGAAACACAGAAGAAGGGATTCTCCACCTTGACAAATATTTTCAAGCTAGAGAAAAAAACAAAAATGTTATATGTGCTAGTATTGGACCTACAAACTACAGTTATGAATTTTATGGCAAGGCACGGAGGCCAATATTATGCATATCTCTTTAATTGCCAACTCACAGCAGCAACTACAAAACAATGTAAGAACTTAGAATAGGAATGCATAAGAGTTCAAAAGGCTATTTAGTCCCCTGTGAGGCAGGCATCTTCCTTCTTTGTTGCTGCTCACAGCTACAGATAAGTCACACTTTTATCTTGTCTTATTAAGTATGATTGATGCCCTGTAGATTGTGTGAGGTACTTATATATATGGTACAAGGGGAAGTAGTATGGTTTGGAATTGTTTAATGATTTTTTGGAATTTAAATATATATATTTTACTTAGTTTTCCTATTTAGAGAGGGTTTGATGTTCCCTTGATATTAGCCCTTTTCTGTTTTTCGTTTTCATGTCTTTCACGCTTGGTTTTTATGATTCATTAAGGTTCAGGCTGTTTTTATTTATTTTCTGTTGATCTGCTCGAGCCGGGTCGAGTCCGCTGTGTGACCTCGAGTGGACTAGACCCAGCGGTTGCGGTGACGTTTCCTGCTTCAAAGTGTCACAGACAGAGTCACGCGCTACTTTGGAGTCGCGTAACTTGTCTCGCAGGGTGCAGGTCGCGCGAGTTGCGCGAGACGATTGGTATGGCTTAGGCTTTTCAAGATTGAGTTGCGCACTTCTGAGGAGACGCGCGACTTGTTTCTCAGCATAGATATCCCGTTTTTTCTCAGCACTCGCGCAGCAATTTATGAGCATCGCTAGTGAAGGCACACTTATTAATTATATTTAAAGTAATTTCTAAACTCAACTCTCATCATTGAGTTGTCGAGTCTTTGGCAGTCTGGGTTATGACCTCTGGAGCCATCGTATAGCGTAATGCGACGCGTCGGCCATATTGGATTGGGAAAATCCAATGGTTTGATATGTGAGTTAAAGCGGACATATTTTGGGATGTGTCATCTGCTTCGGAGTTGCTTTTTCACCTCAGAAGTCAGTTACCTTTCTGTTACTGTTCGAGGTGGTTGGTTTGTTCTTGAGGGAGGTAACATTTGTGTCTTTTGTGACTTCTTTAGGTAGAGAGAAGAGATTTTCAGTGTTGTTGCTTGTATATTAAGCACATTTAGATTTAAGATTTGTGTTGTTTAAAAATATTTTTCAATATGGAGAAAGAGAGAAGTCTTGAGGAAGTCGTTGAAGGGAGAGTCCAGGAATGTGTGGATAAGGCGGTTTCCGTGCTGGCTACTCAGTTAGGCAAAAAGTTAGGTGACTTAATGGATAGATTGGAGGGGAGATTTGCAAGAAAGTTGAAGAAGAACAGTTTTGGTCGGTGGAAGAGGTACCCACGGTTAGTGGTAATGGTAAAAAGGCAACGCAAAAAAGGAAGCATTTGCCTAAGGACAAGCTCAGCAAAGTAAAAGGGGCCTTCACTCAGAAAGGCAAAGAAAGGGTTGCTTCAAAGGAGGTATATGGAAAGGCTATAAAGGCCACAAAAGGGGATCACAGAGCGATCGCCTGTGATGTGTCCTCTAGCAGTGGGGACATTGTTATCTCCTTCTCTTCTGAGGTTGATTCATCGGATGATGAGATCATTGAGAGTAAAAGGATTTAAAAAGAGAGGAGAGAAAAAGAGAACGTAGATAAAGTCAAGAACCCACTGGGCGACTTTATGTTCGACCCCAGTACTATCCAGCATCCTTTATCTCCCCAATGGGTTCCTATTAAGCATGTGTCTGAATATGTAGAATTCTGGATTAGGAGAGAAATGCCAAAAGAGGTCCGTACTAGATTACGTTCTGAGTGACCTAGACCTTCACTGGCGGATAAGGTGGCATACACTCCAGAACTGGATGCTAAAATGTTGACTTTCCTGAACAAATTGGGAAGAGACCCGAGGCGGGGTCTGGATAAAGGATTGAAGGGATGTCAAGATCGCCTTCTAGATGTTTTTGGACCCCTAACAAAAATCTTTGACATCTGTGAGGAAGCTTACCTCCAAGAGGGTTCAGTGGATGTCTTAGAGTTAAGACAATGGGTGTAGAGGGCGGTGTGTTTGTTAGGAAATGCAAACACATCACTCTGCTATGAGCATAGGAAGAGCCTACTGATGAAAATTGATCCGGAGCTGGCTGAGTTGTTAGGGAAAGAGTCAGGCAAAGAGGCGAAGGGTCTCCTTTTTGGGGAGGAGTTTGTGAAGGAAATGGCCCATTATGCGGGGGCGTTTAATTCGATTCAGAAGGTGCAAAAAGATATTAAGAAGGTTTTTGTAATGGCCGGGAGAATGCAGGGTCGATTCCCCGGCCGAGGTTATGGTGTTACGCGAAACTCCTTCTTGCATGGTTATAGACCCGGAGGTTTCCAATCCACAGGGGGCTTCTCTGCTAGCTTCTACCCGCAAAGACAAAGAGGAAGAGGACGGTTCAGGGGAGATAGAAGATCAAGACAAGGTATGTTTGGCAAGCGACCTTTCATCTATTCAGGTAAAATTGAGTGGCAGACTTGCCCATTTTTTAGACAGGAGGAATGAGATAACCTCTGATCCTTGGGTGTTACAGATGGTAAGTGGTTACAGGATAGATTTTCTGAGTATTCCAATTCAAAAGAGAAGACCGACCCCATTGAGGTTCTCAAAGGAGGAAGAAGAGATGGTTCAGGAATTAGCAGAGAAGGCTTCAATAGAGAGGTCAAACGATTCGTCTGTAGGATTTGTAAGCAAATTATTTCTTGTAGAAAAACAGAACAAGGGTATGAGACCTGTCATAAATCTCAAGGAATTAAACGAGTGGGTGGAATACAACCACTTCAAAATGGAGGGGATCCACATGTTGAGAGACCTCCTAAGGAAAGGAAATTGGTTGACCCGCTTGGACTCGAAGGACGCTTACTTAACGGTTCCGGTATGTCAGAGCCAGAGGGATCTTCTGAAGTTGCAATGGAAAGGTTTCATGTGGAGGTTCAGAAGCCTTCCCTTCGGTCTAACCTTGACACCATGGCGCTTTACAAAGGTAATGAGGCCAATTGTAGCTTGGTTACGCACAAGAGGGGCGAGGCTCATAGTCTATTTAGACGACATTCTCATTATGGCAGAAAGCAAGGATCTAGCCCTCGAACATACAACTCTGGCTGTTCGGATGATAGACGATTTGGGCTTTGTAGTGAACAAGAAAAAGTCATGTCTGGTTCCAAGTCAGGAGACAGTGTTTTTAGGTTTTCAGATTTGTACCTTGTATTGTGTATTGAGCTTGCCCATGGAGAAGGTAAGGAAGATCTTCAGGGAGGGGCGGAGAGCCTTAGTAAGTGAGTGGTTAACCCTGAGGCAGATTGCGAGGATCTTAGGACTCCTCTCTGACTCAATTCAAGCTGTTTTCCCATTATTGTGCTTTGCAGAGGTTGAAGACACCCTATTTGAATAGAGGGTTGAGATATTCAGACAAAGTTCAGACAGATTCAGAGACAAAGGAGGAATTGAGGTGGTGGCAAGAGAATCTGGAGGCTTGGAATGGAAGGGCCATTTTTGGACAGATTCCGGATTTGGTCATAGAGTCGGATGCCAGCCTTCAAGGCTGGGGAGCAAGGTGTGGTTCAGTGACAACAGGGGGAAAATGGACAAGTCACGAAAAAGAGATGCACATCAACTACCTAGAGCTACTGGCAGGTTCATTTGTAGGGAAAAGTTGTGTAAGTAATCATGTGAAGTGTTGTGTCCTCTTGAGGATGGACAATATATCGGCTGTGAGATATGTAAACAAACTGGGAGGCCCACGTTCTAAGGCGCTAGCAGACTTGGCAAAGGATTTTTGGCATTTTTGTCTCGGAAAGAATATCATGATTCAGGCTCAGTACTTACCAGGTGTGAGCAAAACTGTGGCAGACTGGAATTCAAGGCAGCTGAGGGATTTCAGCAACTGGGGGTTGAACAGGGAGGTGTTCTCTATGATAGATTCCCTTTGAAGTCCGATGGAGGTAGACCTGTTTGCCAACAGGGTGAATGCTCAACTTCCCAGGTTCTTCAGTTGGAGACCGGATCCACAAGCAATGGCAGTGCACGCATTTTTGCAACAGTGGGGGGATTTAAAAGCTTATGCTATTCCGCCTTTTGCGCTAATTCAAAGGGTTCTTCTGAAAGTGAGAAGGGAGGCGGCAGAGATTGTTTTGGTAACTCCTTTTTGGAGTTCCCAAGTTTGGTACCTGGATGTGATGGAAATGTTGATTGCCCATCCTCTTCTACTTCCAGATTTCCCAGATATCTTAACAGATGCGTCGGGGAGGAATCACAAGTTAGTTCTGCAGGGACATTCAAGACTGATGGCGTGGTTGATTTCGGGAGAATCTGGCAGGTGTCAGGATTATCATTGGAGGCTTCGAAACTCATTAAGGAGTCATGTTCTCCAGGAACATCCAAGGCGTACAAACTGGCATGGGGGCGATGGTTTCGTTTATGTTCTTGGAGGGGTTTGGATCCAGTATGGGCTCCTCTGGTAGAAGTGTTGAATTTTTTAACAGAAATCTTCCTTGAGGGTAGATCATATAGTACTGTGAATGTTGGCAGATCAGCTATTTCAGCAGGGCATGAATTGATTGATAGCTTACCGGTTGGACAACATGATGTTGTAAAAAGACTTTTAAGAAGTATTAGAATTAAGGTGCCCCCAGGTCCTAAGTATTCATCTGTGTGGGATGTGGATCATATTCTCAGGGAGCTGGCTAGTTGGTCTGAGAATGAATTCCTGAATCTTAAGCAACTTTCTTTGAAGTTGGTTATGTTATGTCTTGTGTCATTTAGAAGGGTTTCTGATGTCAGGGCTCTTGATATTTCAGGTCAGAGGTTTGTTCCGGAAGGAGTGTGTTTTTACATCACTAGGAGAACTAAAACTATGTCTAGAACTATTTTCTATCCAAATTTAGAGGAGTGTAGGAAGCTGTGAGATGTATTCGTGAGTATGAGAGAAGGACTGAGAGTGTGAGAAGTAATTCAGATTCTCAGTTGTTAATTTCTTATAGGCATCCGTATTGAGCTGTTTCCACCCCTACTTTATCTCGTTGGGTCAGAGAAGTTATGGGGAAAGCTGGTATAGATTGAGTAAATTTGGGGCCCACTCCTCAAGAGGTGCAATGGTGTCTAAAGCTCTTCTTCTTGGTGGTAGGCTCAATGGGATTTTGGCTGCAGCGGATTGGTCTTCAGATTCTATTTTAAGCCTGTGAAATCTTCAGTTAGGAATATTATGGCAAGGCTTTAAACATGCATAATATTGGCCTCCGTCCCTTGCCATAAAATTCAGATTTTCCACTGCTAGGGTGGGTAGGAAATCATGATTTTATTAAAGACACAGAGGGTGATATTATCCCTCCCTGGATTCCCGCCCTATAATTTGTTTATGTTTTTTCTTTCAGGAGGAGACTATAAGAAGTGATCTGGAAGAAGTTTGGAATATTCTTGGATTTGCTGCACTTTGGAATGCCTTGTTGGATTTTAATAAGTTCAGCGTGTTTTGGTTATATTGAAGTTGTTCGCATCAACAAAGAAGGAAGATGGCTGCCTCACAGGGGACTAAATAGCCTTTAGAACTCTTATTCATTCCTATTCTAAGTTCTTACATTGTTTTGTAGTTGCTGCTGTGAGTTGTCAATTAAAGAGATATGCATAATATCAGTCTCTGTGTCTTTAATAAAATCATGATTTTCTACCCACCCTAGCTGTGGAAAATCGGAATTTTACCCCAGAATGGTAAATAATCTGCCAGAGCCAGAAATACTGGGTCAATTTCCTTTGGTTTTTCCTCGATTTTGGGGACAAAGTTGCTGACATTTCTGAATTGGCTGAATTTGCTGAGAAGTCAATGGCAGGGTGATGCAGGTTGAGGGGATGAGCATGAGGGTGGAGAGAATAAAGCAGGGTTGGGGTAGGCCATGGGTAATGTTGTCAATTCCTTCTATGGTGACACTGCTGCTGAGCGGGATCCAGGCTGTGCTCAGGCCTACATGACTTGCTCCACTCCCACCAGCAATTTCATCAGGAGCAGAGGTGCATCAGGTGAAACAAGGCCCATTGTCTTTGAACCCAGAATTGTCAGGTCCAGAGACATCTGGTCACATATATTGGCCAGGAGTGGCTTTAGTTTTGTGTTCTGTCTGGACTGGAAACATCAAAGAGAGTAAGTGTGGGGCAAGCAGAAAACAGATAGACATCTTTCATGTGTACATTTCTATGTGCATATTTAGGATTTTTCGAACCACCTAAAAGTCAGAAATCTATTTATTTTAAAGGACGAAACTTGTGATGCATAGATTTCAGACTGTAAAGATCTTGTGATTCTGCACTTAAGTGAATAATGAAGGTAAGTTGATGGCATACGATCTGATCTATGAAGAATCATTGTGGGTATTTAAAAACAATTTGAATAACTATTTTTTTGACCTTACACTGACAGCGAAAATGCACCATATTTCTATTTAACTTGTGTAGTGATAGTTATGTAAAATGTTGACTGAACTTACCTCAGGTACTCATCTCATGCACTGTGATGTTTCAATGTTGGTTCAATATTCTGGTCTGATACTCCTGGGAGTTCCTTACCGGTGGCTGGCAGTTGGTTGGTGACTCCCTGGTGGTGGTCAGTGGCTGTATATGGGCTCCTGTTTATGGAATAAACCGTAAGTTTCACAGCACTCCACCGCCTTCACCTCTTCCATCACATTTGGCAATGAACTGTTTTCGTTTCTCGAGCCAGCAGATTTGTTGCTGTGTCCTGTTGCATGCTGGCGGCTGGCTCTGCTTCTTCTCTGTCGAACAATCGTTCGATGCTGACTTTCTCATCTGGTCAGCTCTTGAGCCCTGCTGCTGGCTGCTTATCAGTGTTTCTTTTCTGCGAGGGAAACATAGCAGCAATGAAGTGTTGTGTTTCGGCAGCCTGACTGTTAGTGGCGCGAGCCGCCACATTGCAGCCATTAGCTGTGGTATCGGCGTCAGCTCAAGCATCAGAAGTTTGAGCTACCTTGCAGTCAAGAGCTGTGTAATTGGCTGGCATGAGCTGCTCAAAGTGCAGCTTATGGCACAATGCCTATGCTGGATCGCGTTGACTGCCTCTTGCAGGGACAGACTCAAATTCTATTTTTGATTGGCTCAAGCACAACGTCTGCTTTGGGATGGGCTCAATGCAACAATGTCTCTGATTGGTTTTTGTATCGTTTGTGAAATCTTTCTGTTCATCGGTTACTCCACACTTGTGTATGTTAGTTACTGCCTTTCCGGAGTGGATTTGAAGGGACTTGAAGGTAACACTTTCCCTCTACAGAGCTGTTGTGCTGGGCATTGAGTATTTCTCATTCATTCTATGATCTTCAGATACTGCTTGATTTTCGTTTGCCATTTTACTGTTGCCATGGCCTTCAGTCAATGTCCCGTTCAAATTTCCCCAGTTTTACAAAATCCAGGGAAACCTCCTGTTCCTTGGAAGCAATGCTTACGCAGCTTTGAAATTATTTTAGTAGATATAGATGCTACCAAGTTTAAACCAGTCAGTAAAGCGGCCCTCCTATTTAGTCACTTGGGCCGTGAAAGGCAGAAGATATTTGGCAATTTACCACTTGTTGAGGCACCTGGTGTGAAGAAGAGGGTTGGAATGAATTCATTGAAGCTGTTTCATGTTTGGGGGACAAGTTTTCGGGAACAGCCTAGTGTTCTCATTGAAAGATTCAATTTCTTTAAACTGAAACAGTTGTTGGATGAAAGTATTGAGGAGTTTATTTATGTTTTTAGGCTGTTGGCCTCAACCTGCAACTTTGAAGAATTATTGGACATTTACTTAAGAGATCAGTTTGTCATTTCTTGTTTTTAAAACAAAATTCATGAACATTTGCTAAGTTGCAGGGATCCTACATTGGCCAAAATTATTCATGTGGCCAAAGCTATTGAACGGTCTATATATCAAGCAAACTCACCCAATTCACATGTCAATGTTTACTCATGTTCTGAAGAACATTCTGTCAGTGTTATATCAACAAATTCAGGGGCAGATTTACGCGCCCCCTGCGCCACCAGTACGTCACTTTTCGTGACGTACTGGTGGCGCAGGGGGCTGCTCCATATTTACAAGGAGAGGAAAAGCCACCCTGCATGACTTTTCCTCTCCTTGTAATACGGCCCCTTCACACGCAGAACTTTGCGGTGAAGGGGCGTTCCATGGGTGTTGCTGTGGGTGTTCCCACGCAACACTCATGGAACAAGACACATCTCCAGAATTACGAGAAATCGTAACTCTGGAGATGCGTCTGAAAGCTACGCCACCCTAGAGGTGGCGTAGCGAGGCGCACCGAGGAGAAATGTTTTAATTTCTCCTTGTTTTTTCCTCTTTCAATGCGTGCTGCATTCTGCAGCACGCATTGAAAGAGGAAAATGGTTGTAGTGATTGTTTTTGTGCAGGAAGGTTCCCCTTCCTGCACAAAAACAATCTCCCCACGACGCAGGCATCCTTGCACCATGGTGCAAGGGTGCCTGCGCCGGCGCATGGCTGCAGTTTGTGCGTCAGCGCAGGGGGAAGCACAAAGATGCAACATATTCTTGTAAATATGTCGCATCCCTGTGCTTCAAAACTAACGCAGCACGGCGCAGCAAAATGACTTGCTGTACCCCGCTGCGTTAGTTCAACGTAAATCTGCCCCATAGTTTTGAGACAAATGTATTTACAAAAGGTCATGTCTGAGTAGAACAACTACTACAAATGTTCATGTTGCTATTAAGGGTAGAAATCTGGTTGGGACAGGACGTCTCCAAATTGGGTTGTGGGTTAATCCCAGGAACTGAGACACCCATAGTATCAATTGATATGTTCTTAGCTGTTTTGCAATTAATGTTAGTCTCTGCAGATAGTGCACATGGTTAATCCAGTGCATTTCTGTCATTAGTTGAGACACCCTTTATGTCAGCTTCTTCAGGTAATGGGTCTGCAGACAAGTCCACAACTGATATCCTGAAGGAATTTCCTGAGGTATTTAGTAACAGGATTGGCTCTATTAAAAATGTTGAGCATAAGATCAAACTTAAATCCAATGTGTCCCACTAGTTCTTTGGGTCAGTCCTGTCCCCTTAAGTATGAGGGAGTATGTTAAAAAGTTGTTACAGAAATTGACTTTTAAAGGTGCTATTGCAACCAATGGAATCTGTGGAATGGGTGAGTCCTATTGTCATTGTTCTGAAGAAATCTGGGGAGATTCGGCTATGTGTGGACCTTCGTGCCTTTGAGAAGAACATTGTGGTGGATTGCCATCCCCGCCCAAAAGTAAATGACCTATTAGCCAACTTAGGGCAAGCAAACTGTTTTACCCCGATTAATTTGTGGTCAGCTTATCTTCAGATTCCTTTAGCGGACTAGTCTCAGGAGTTGACCACATTTGTCACGCCTTTTTGGGGCATTTAAATTTTTACATCTTCCTTTTGGACTGGCATCCCGCTGTTTGAAACAGTCAGAGACTAACTACTCCACCATTGAGTGTGAAGCTCTTGCTTGATGTTGGGCTGTTAAAAAGTTTAAGGCCTTTTTGTGGGGTTCAAAATTTGAGATTTACACTGATCACAATCCCTTGGTTTTCATGCTAGTTGAGAGTGGCACAGGTAATGCTTCTTCTAGGTTAATCAGGCTGTCAGCCTTGTTGATTGAGTTTGCCCATGAGGGTAATTTGGGTATCTGTGGTACATGCAAGAGCTTGAAGCAGTAATAATGGTAGCCTTCCATGGCAGGTGATCAACTGGATAAATTCATGTTATATTTGTCTCTATTTGGATGAGCATTGGAAGACTTTTGAGTCACCTTTGCATGTGGTTTTGTTATCTGAGAATCCTTGGGCTAAGGTTGACTAAGATTTTGCAGGACCCTTGGATACTCTATCATCAGATAAAAGGCTTCTGTTAGTGTTAATTGATTAATTTTTTAATTGGTCATATTTTGATTTTGCTGCAGCTCCCACTACATCTTTTGTGATCGCATTTCTGAAGAAGATTTTCCAAGTTAAAGGTGTCAATTCTGGTTACAGATAATGAGACACATTTAACTTCTGCTTCTATGAAATAGTTTGCTACCCTTATCACATTACTCATCTGCATGTAGCCCTGTATTCTCCCACATTAATGGTTTGTTGAAAGAATTAACAGATTCTTGAAAGAAGGTATTCAAACTGCATTACCTACTGGTCTGGATGTGGAGGAATTTTTGAGAAAACAATTATGGGCATATTCTCTCAGCTGCATAGCTTCTGAGGAAGCGTATTCTCAGATCTCATTTGTTTCATGATTGGTTGAGAACTAAGACTTCCACTGACTTTGATAAAGTGAAGATACAAGATAAAGTGATGTGTTCTGTGCTGTCTCAGCAGATACATTCCAAAAAAACATTTTGACAGATATCACAATGTTAAAGAACTGGTGTTGGATATTTGTGATTGGGTACTTATCAAAAAACCCTACAAAGTGCAGAAAGAGGAATCTAACTTCATGTCATCCATGAAAATTGTCAAAGTTTCCAAAGGTGATGTGCTGATTGATGGCAAAGGGTGATGGAGCAACAATTGGTGAAACTAAAGCAGAAACACGCTGATATTTTGTTAAAGTCGTGAGTGGGGTCTTTTAGTTCTTCTAGCTCTTAGGTGTTGTGTAGTCTACATATGGTTCATGGCAGATGCACACCACTGGGGAGGATGTCATTTCTCGCATGGGATCTTCCACATTGACAGGTACTAATTGTTCTTTAGACAATGGTTCCACTGGGATATTAATACCTGCTATGGTGTGTGTTGACAAATTAGATTTGCCTTTCGTTGCTCTCTCCCCTGTTGGTAAACTTGTTTGCAATGAGAATAGATTGGCTCGCAAAATGAATCTTCCAACAAGATTTTTAGGATTTTTGTATGCACTAGTTTTTTTTGCCTTTCATTTTACCTTTTTATTGGGTGGGTTTTGTTTTCATTTCTTTGAAGATGATGTAATGATAGTTATGTAGAATGTTGACTTTATTTACCTCATGTACTCACCTTGTGCACTGTGATGTTTCAATGTTGGTTCCATATTCTGGTCTGACACTACAGAGAGTTCCTTACCGGTATCTGGGAAGTTGGTCAGTGACTCTCTGGTGGTGATCAGCTCTTGACTCAGGCTCCTGTTTATTAAATAAACCTGAAGTTTCCACAGCACTCCTCCACCTCTTGTCTTCCTTCACAACTTAAAATTTCAATCACATATTCCTTGTGTACTTTGCATCTTCCCTCAGGTATTTATCATATCTGCAACTTTCAATTACCTAAAGGACTATTTACTTCATCATTTTCTTTTTTCCGGGGCTTCTTTTGAATTGGATTGAGGCCAGACACATATTTCTCAGCTGCTGACAAGGGCTGTTGCAAGCAGATGTGATTTCCCAATTTTCCAATTCTATGTTTTATCTTATATAAAATAAAATTGCCCTTAGCCACATTCTGTGGCAAAGGCTTGTTATGTTGCTTGCTCATGCCTTCTGTCTTCTGTCTTTGTAAGATGATCAGGCTGGTAGCTGGGACAGCAACACCTCCTTTGACTATCATAGTAGCTCTTTCCTTCTGACAGTTTAGCTTCCTCTAAATGTAAATTGATCACTGTGGCCTTGCTTCTTTAAAATTCTCCTTAATCTCTTCCGACAATTTCTCCTTGTACCATGTAGGCAAAGGTTGTTCTACATGCTTTTTTCTAGTTGTTGGGTACGAGAATGCCGTATGCCGATATTTGTTTGATATTTCCAATAAAAAAAAGAGTTTTGAGAAAAACATTCTCCTTTCTCTATTCAGACGAAGCCAACATTCCTCTGGCCCTCTCTTAACCAATAAACCCACAGAGTGTTCCAAATGTCTGATCCCCTTTCAGCCAGCCTTTATATTTTCCAATGAATATGAAATCATTGGCATGTCTTTCATGAATTTCCTTCAAAGAACAGTCAGCATCTAGCTATAATGTCTTAATAGTAGTGGAATTCATTTTATTGTATATGATTAAAATCATGTTAGAATAATTACAAGTAAAGTATTAAAAGTGCATCTAAACACTGGTAACACAAGTTTAAAAATGTGTTCAAACATGACTTATTATTATAAACTTCACGTAGATGAAGTTCCCCATTTGCTCCTAACTTAAGTTTTTTAATGACGATTCACAAAATGATGCCTTTCAACAAGGCCTATAACTAAATCCTCCCCGCAGCGGAATTTCATCAATTGCCCACATCTTAATTACTTATTGAAGCTTTAAATGTAGGTGGTACAAACACAAATTCCTTTGCGCTGACATATGATAATTATTAAATGTCAACTTTGATTGACATGCTCTGCTGGGTCTCTTTGTAACCAGAATTTTATTACACGGCTAACAATAGGATTAATTTTGCACATAATGTCTCCATTATGATTTTACTTGACTTTCCACAGTCTTCCACAATTTTGACCACATGGTCTTGGTTGACCTTCTCTGTGAGACTGGCATGTTGAAATTCCACCAGAAGGTAATATATATATTACCTGATGGTGGTCGCGAGTAGGTAGTTATAGTTAGGACCTAGTTTCAGTGGCAAAAACATGTTTTGACTTGCCTATATCTTTAGCGTTGGTAGATGAAGTTTCCCGACTTTTTCGATAGAAGTATCATAGTAAGTCTTGTTTTTCCTGGCTAGTTTTGGGGTGATCCTTTGAGCGGGGGCCAAGAAAAAGTGAGCTAAAAAAAAGTGAGTTTTCCCATGTTAATTCCCATATGAGGCTTAGTTGAACCTACAGCGCGAACCGCTGGACGGAATTACACCAAATTTGACAGAAAGGTAGATGTTGTTATGCAGATTTGTTATTTGGTGCAAATCCGTTCAGTAGCTTTTGAGAAATTTACGAAGAAAAAGTTGGTGATATCTGTGGGTGCGAAGCCTTCACAAAAAAGACGAGCTTGTGCAGGGAAATGCACAGCTCTGATTGGCTGCCAACACTTTAATCAGAAAAGTGCTGGCAGACATCTTGGGACTCAACTTCACCGAGTCCCCCCAAAAATGTGAAAATGAAGAAAAGGGGGCAGGGTAGGAATACCTTGACCCCCAAGCCATGATCTTGGAGTCCCTCTGGGATCCCACCACACACACATTTTTTTCTTTTTTTGTATTTTATTTATAAAGTTTTGTATAGCACGAACATGACCCTAGTAGGTATCAGAGCGCTTTACATGAATGGAAGGTAGGGTATAATTGAGCTAGTTAAAATAATCACATATATGAATGAAGTAAACAGCATTGAGAATACACAAATTACTAAGCTTGTTCTCGAAGGTAGTCAGCAATGAAAAAAGGTCAGGCATCATAAAAGAGTCACAGGTATGGTTACAATCAATAAACACAGAGGTGATATCTTAGGGTAAAAACGTGTTCATCAGAAATGATTATGCTTCTTTTTTGAAGGAGGTGGTAGATGAGATTAGGCGAACATACGTGGCAGAGAATTTCATATGGTATGTGCAACACTGAGAAAGCTCTGTATCACATTTTCTTTTTATGGAAACATTGTGGCTTCAGTAGCATGGAGCTCGCGATTTGCGACAGTCTGCAACCCTCCAATTTTTCTAGCTTTTGAGCCAAATATCTGGGGGTATTGAAATGTAGGGCTTTATGCGTCATGCATGCTATCTTTAGTTGAATTCTTGCCTCATAAGTGAGCCAGTTCAGGGATTTTAGAGCCGGGGAAATGTGCTTGTTCCTTTTTGTTCCAGAGACAAGTCTGGCAGCCACGTTAAGGGAGGCCCATAAAGGGGCCAAATGTATCTAGGTAGGCCGCTTAGTGTGGCTCTACCGTAGTCCAGTCTGGGCAACACAAGGGCTTCAACATTATGCTTGAGATCCTCCTGTGGGAGGTAAGGTTTAAGTTTCCGTAGAATGCTCATCTGATTATTCGTTCCTTTGGTGACCATACTGATGTGATCCTGCATATTCAGGTGTTTGTCTAATGTAATTCCCAAGGATCTAGCAGAATCTATGATGTGAGGAAAACAGTTGAGTGCTGTAAGATGTTTCATCCAAAGATCAATTTTGGGACCGTGTTCAGAGGTGAGATGAGTAGGAATTCTGTTTTGGCCGTGTTGAGCTTGAGATGATTGTCAGTGACCCAAAGATGAGTGTTTTGTAAAGTAGAGTTGAGGGATATGATGTCATCCGGGAAGGCGATTTTGAGATACAATTGCGTGTCATCTGCATACATGTGATAATGAATGTTAGCAGATTTTAAGGAGTCTGCTAGCGGTTCCAAGAATAGATTGAAGAGAATGGGTGAGAGAGCGGATCCTTGTGGAACACCAAGAGTGATCACGGAAGGCTTAGGAGGGGATTGATTCATCTTGATTCTTTGGATCTTTTGTGGAGGAATGAAGTATACCATTGCAATACGACCCCTGATAAGCCCATCCTTCGTTCAAGTAGGGTCAATAGACTATCATGTTTAGCAGTGTCAAAGGCAGAAGATAAGTCAAGTAGTATCAGAAGGCATGATTCATTTAAATTCAACATTTTTAATATGTCATCCACCACATGAGTGAGTGCTGATTCAGTACTGTGACCATAGCGGAAGCCTGACTGGTGTTGGTCAAGGAGTTGAAAATTGTCTATGTGGTTGCAGAGTTGGATCTGGGCACATTTTTCCAGGAGCTTCGCAAGAATGGGGATGTTGGAAATTGTTGAGAGGTGGTTACCTGTCCTACTTTTAGACAGGCAGGGATGGTGCCTTGACGTAGCGAGGCATTTACAATCTTAGACCATAAGGGGAGAATAATGGCTTTGATCTTTTTGAAGATAGTCGGAGGTAAAGGGTCAATTAAGTGATTAGATGGGTTTAAGGATGAAAGGATGTTGTAGATATCACTATCATTGATTGATGTGAAAGTGTGCCAGGAGGCATTGTTTTTGGGGACCTGCCTGGGTGGATTGCTCCACTAACCGGGCTGGGGGGAGTGTGGAAAGATGAATGAGGCAGCCAGGAGTAGTTCCTTCGCTGATTGAAGTTTGTTCTCAATATTTGTAGTTTTTTCCAGGAAGAAGGAAGCCAACTCTTCACAGTTTGAGAGAGTGATGGCTCCAATGTGAAGCAGGTTTGATACGTTGCATGATTGTTGCTTCATGATTTCAAATAGTTTTTTGGGTCGATTTCTGGCATGGTCAAGCTGAGTTCTAAAAACGTTGGCTTTTATGTTTCTTATCCTTCTGTTTTATGTGTTCCTCACTGTTCTTAAGCATTTTAGGAGTTCCAAGGAGGG
This sequence comes from Calotriton arnoldi, assembly GCA_963921515.1. Taxonomy (NCBI): domain Eukaryota; kingdom Metazoa; phylum Chordata; class Amphibia; order Caudata; family Salamandridae; genus Calotriton; species Calotriton arnoldi. The sequence continues at coordinate 126,682 of CAWUFW010016294.1, forward strand.
AGAAGATCTCCAAGCTCTTTCTGCTGATATTAGATTCAATCTTTCGGAGTTCAAGTTGTCATTGAACTAGGATTTGGAGACTTTAGTGGATATATTCTTTTGTTGAAGGGGGCGATTGAGTCAAGGAATTTCAATATGGAAGAATTGTAGAAGTCTATGAGGTCATAGACATCATCTATATTGGTCTGAGGAGTCAAGGTGTTGTCACAGTGATTGGATAAATCGTTGAGGTTTATATCACGAAGATTCCTTTTCCATTGTTGTGTTTTCTTCAGTTGCACTCTCTTCGGGGTCACCCTTAAATTGATGAGGAAGGTGATGCAGTAATGGTCAGTCCAGTCCCAGGGGCGAATGGACTTCAAAGTGATGTTGTCCATCTTTGAGATGATAAGGTCCAAAATCTCACCCTTGTCGTGAGTCGGACTGTCACAGATTTGGGTTAACTCGTGGTCTTTCGGGTCATTCCAGTAGAGGTTAAAGTCTCAGAGGAAAATATGGGATACTTGAGAGCTATCATTGGTTGTGATGACCTCCATGATTTGTTCGATGAATGGCAATTTATCACCAGGAGGGTGGTAGAAGGCGTGTAGTTTACAACTGAGTTTATTATTGCTAGTGATGTTGATGCACAGATATTCACATGCATGCAGGGTGATTGTTTCTGACTGAAACACAGAGAGAGTGTTGCGGTAGATGCAGGCTATTCCCCCACCAGATTACTTGGGTCTATCTAGTTGAATGATCCTGTGACTAGGGGGGACTAGTAGGTCTATAATAGGGCGAGATGAGCTGTTTAACCAAGTTTCCGTGAGGATATCGATATCACATTAATGTGTGAGGATGAGGTCATAAATATCGGCCGCATGTTTATTTGCTGATCTGCAATTGAGGAGCATACACTTCAACTGGCTATTGGTGTGAGGCAAGGCATCCTGAGATATGTTAATGCGCTTCAGGTTGTCCTTGTTTACAGCTCTCTGTTTGTAGCTTTGTTCTCTGAAGGGGTTAGCCTGGATGGTTTGGATTTGATCCAGGCCAGCCTGATAGGTATTTTTCTTAGGGGTGTAAGTGAGGAGGAGGTCGTGGATATCATTGTCAGATAGATCTTTACTCGATCTCTTAGGTTGGGAGGAGGTGTTAGGGAAGGGCATTGTTTTCGAGCCAAGACTTGGAGTGTGGGGGACATGGGATTGCAGCGTATCTGTTTGGGGGTCAGTCCGAGTCATCAAGGCACTACTGGGTCTATGAGTGAGCCACAGCTTTGAAGTGATGGATGCGAATCTCTGGAGAGCTTCCTTGAAATGGGGCAAGCTATGAGAGATCTCATTGAAGCGCATCTCCCAGTAGGCATGTTTACAGGTAGTTATAGGTTAAAAGGAGAGATCCAAGTGAGGGGGGGAGGCCACATGAGGGATCCAGGTGAGGGTAGAGGCCATTTGAGAGGCCCAGCTGAGGGGAGAGGCTATTGATGGGAGCCTGGGGTACTTGTGTGTCAGGGAGGTTTTGTTGAGGGCCTGACTGAGTATTAATTGGTGCTGGGGGAGGGGGCGTAGTAGGGCTGATTAAAGGGTGATCAGGGGACCTGGGGGCCCCAAGTTAGATAGATGAGTGGATATAGGTTTGGATAAATAGGGCTTCCAGGCATAGGGGGGCTGTGGGAGCATCTGGGGGTGTCTTGTAGGAGAGCACAGGGGAAGAAAGAGAGAGCTCATGTGAGGTAAAGGGTCCGGTGATGGAGAAATCTTTGCTTGCCCTAGTAGGGGCGGGGGAGCCGATGCAATGGTTTGGCCAGTCATGGATTGATTCACAAGCCCTGTCGGAGATGAGAGCTCTGAAATGGGTATGGTAGCAGAGCAGGTGGGGTAGTAATCACTGGCGACTGGGAGTGGGCTGAGTGAGGTTGGAATAGATATGGGCATTTAAGAGGGTGCGAGTGCTTCGTCTAGGTTGCTAGGTTGATTTTGGGAGGGAGGATGGACCTTATTGTTCACCATCTTCTTGAGGATAGGGAAGATCTTGTCCACTAATGCCATTTTTTCATTCAAGGAAAGTATAAGAATGTTCCTGTTGTTGTATATAGATATGGTAACATCCTCCCTGAAGAAGGATGAAGGATAGATAGTCTAAGACCATGGGGTGTTTTCCTGGTGTAGGTTATTCGCAGCATGGAGTATAATATATTCCTCCATTGAACTCACCTTTTTGTGTAAAATTTGAGGTCATTGGTTAGTGTTCCCTTGCTAGAGCAGACGTATGGTTCTGAGATAAGTGTTTCAGGGTAAGTTTTGAGTAACCGGTGTTTAAGTCTTTTTGCTGCATTTTTGGATAGATTGGAGGGTTTTTTATAGTTAAGGCATTGAGGCCTGGGGGTTCCAATTTTGTGTCTATTGATTAACAAAACAGGGTACCTCCAAGGGGTGTGTAGGACCGAGGAGGGAGCTTCTGACAGATCTCTAAAACAGTAGGGTGGAGAAAGGTAAAACAGTTGTAATGGCTAAGTACTTATGATTATCAGTTGTCCATAATGTGGCTGTTAGAGAGTAAGGCCTCCCTCCTGGAGCCAAAGATAGTCCTGGGACCCACCACCCCCTAGGGACGGCTCCTGCTATGTCCTGAGGTGCCCGCCGCTCCCGCCAAGCCATGGCAAACTGTGCTCTACTTTGAGCAAGCAAGAGCATTTCGCTCTCACTTGCTCAAAGCAGAGCATAATGCTTTGACAGAGAGGGAGCTGCATGTTAGCAGCTCCCTACGTGTCAAAGCAATGCCGGCTCCCGCAGAAGGTGGGCAGCTGTCAGGGACTGCAGGGGCCTTGAGGCTCCCCCTGCTGTACCCAACATTTCTAAGTGGGTGACTTGGTGGGACCAGGGCACCAACACTAGAGGACGGAACCTAGGGGATGGGTCCCTGGGGCCGAAATTGGCCTGGGAGGGGGGAGTGATGTCACTGACCGTGTCATGAGTGATGTAATATGCGAGGTCATAAGCAGTGCATTGTGGGGCATGAGATACAGTTAGCTCAGCTAACTATAACTGCCAAATTTCACTGGTTTTGTACGAGTGAAACCTGAGCCTAACTATAATGTCTCTGTAATCTTTAGTTTTTTCAGTGAATATGCATAGATAGATTGATAGATAGATAGACAGACAGACAGACAGACAGACAGATAGATAGATAGATAGATAGATAGATAGATAGATAGATATAGAGTTAGATCTGGCACAGGCTACATCCCAGTTACATCTGAATCATGCTTGGTGCCTTGTTGCTCAGTAGTCACCCCTTTAAATGTTTTCTTCAATCGTTATGGTCACCTACTAACTCAACTGAGGCAAGATTAACTGAGGGCAAGATGTACAAAGCAATTCTGCCATTTGCTATTAAAACATTGCAATTCACGAAGTAACATGATCTGTGACCACAGAATGCTATATCATATTTACAAATCCCATTTATGAGTCAAAAACGTTTTCTGATTCGTAAAACAGGTTTGGTTTTGTGATGCATAACGAATCGTAATGTCAAAGGGTTTTTCATTCTAAATTGTGATTCAATATACAATGTAACTATGGTTTGCTATCGCGATTCCAGTTGTGATCCATTGAACAGTTACCAGCACCTTGAAGTAGGTGGAAATTGATTCATAAAGTGGAAGCTGTCCTTCTGGTCCCCTAGTTATTAAAAAATTGCTAGTTAGCTTTCTTAGGCAACCCTGCTAGCCTCTCAAAAGTTTGCATTTGTTCATAACGTCAGGCCAATTCGAATTCAAATATTTGCAATTACCTTTGAGAAGCCCTGCATATAATTTCTGCAATTAATACCACTATTAGTTTAAGTAAATGCTTGTGTTTTCCACTGGTGCCCTTTTCAAAATCATTTAATATCATCACTTCAATCAGCATCACCTGCATAATGGGTGTCACACCACAACAGATTTCCGTAAACATTAAAAAAAACAACTGAAAATCACTGTGGGCACACTTGACATTTCTTACAAATGCATGTTTTATTTATCCTGGCATTATACTGATTCTTAGACTTATTCACCTGGCAAGGTGCATGAGAATGCTATCCTGACATGGTTGAAGAATAATGCCAGAAATATTTGGGTGCATACGTACACTTTGATAGCACATAATTACTTAGGGCCTGAATATGAGTTTGGCGGTGAGGCAGCGGGACCGCCACCCCGAGGGCCCGCTCCCGCAATGCCAAACCCATGTGTGCACCGGGCGCTAGATTACGTTTTTTTTTGTCACTAGCAGGCATTTTTTTGGTGATCCCACGGCAGTGCCTATGAAAGCAATGGGAACTTCCAAGACAAAACCTGCACGGCATGGACTGGTGCAGTCCATGCCATGCAGGTATAGGGGTGCATGCACACAGGGGGGCACAATATGTGCCCCCCTGCATGCACCCCATAGCCCAGAGGCACATGGGGGTCCTGTAGGGCCCCCTTTGTTCCCTCTCCACCATGGTTTTCATGAAAACCGTGGTGGAGAGGAAACTCAAAATATGCTTGGCTGGACCGTCGCGCCACCGCCAGGAATCTCTGATCCCTGGCGGTTGTGGTGGAGCAATGCCAGTCCGACCACCCTAGTTGTAATAGGGTGGTCGAACTGCGGTGTGACGGTGGCTGGACCGCCACCAATGCGCCCCCGCAAGTAATCAGGTCCTTAGTAGGTGCTAGGCTATTGAAATGTATTAGTTAAAGATCACTCAAGATAATTGCATATATTCAGCAATATTATAGTTCAATATATTCCCATTCAGAGAGGTTTAGCAAATGTAATTTTTGTATACATTATAGCGGAACCTATATGTTTTTCATTCATTTTACAGTTACATTTTCCATTTCTAATTAATGTTGTTGTTTCCTTTACTGTAGACAGTTGTAGGTCACTTGATGCTACTTTCTTTTGTTCCCTTGGAGTCAAAGAGCCTGATCTCAAAAGCGATTTTTTCTGTCCCAAAATCAAATTTGACCCTTTGTGACAAAAAGATGGCTTTTTAAATGTACATACCCCAAACTGGGATTCAGTAAGATGTTACTGAATTACAATTTGGGCTTCAGACTAAGCGCCAGATGTATGAGGCATTTTTGCAGTCATTTGCGATTACAAAAATAAAATGCCTTTTCTTATGTACAAATTAGAAATTGAGATTCAGTAATAAGTTACCATATCGTAATTTGGGTTTGCAACCCAGTACCAATTCAGTATTTGGAAGGGGAAAGCTTAGGGCATCCCTCCCAAATACCGAATCAAATTTTTTAAAATCATTCCATTAGCCTTCAAGGAAAACATGTTGCATTTAAACAAAAAAAATCGCTTTATTTAAAAGAACTCACAGACATGGGGATCTTATGCCCTCAGCAGGCCGCCATCCCTTTGATAGCTGCGATTCCTAGTGGGTCACAATTTCCTACCAACTTCATTAATATTCATGAGGTAGGTTGAATTGCAGCCCACTAGGAATTGATAATTTGCTAACCAACCTATTCCTACATATGTTGCTTTGTAAATTACCGCACTAGTAAAAAAATATCCGTCACAAATTGTGATTAGTATTTTGTGACCAATTCTTAGTATATTTGGCCTTATATACAAAATTGGTATTTGGAACAGGCGCATAAGAGGCATCCCTTCCAAATACCAAATTCTTAACTTATGTATTAATGTGTTGCTCTTTTACGACCAAAATCAAGTCGCAAATCAATAATATTTTACGACTAAATCCAAATTGATGGTAACCATTTGCAAACAGGCAGGGATTTCCAAAGGTCCCTTTTCCCTTTCTGAATGTAGACAAAAAAATTGCAGAGTTTAGGAGCAGTCAGTGGTCCACAGGACATCAGCTTGCTCCTAAAAAATGTTTGTAAAATGATTTATTTTCTTTTTCAATGTATCCTGTTCTCCATATAGGTAAATGGGCTGCATTTACAAAGAAAAGATTGTTTTATTTAAAAGCAATCACAGACATGGTGGTCTGCTCACATCAGGAGGCCACAATGCCTTTGACTTCAACCAATCGTAATTGGTTTTAAATTGTAACTTACTTCATGAGGTAGGTCCAAATGCCACCCCCTACAAATCAATGTTTTATTAACAAATTGAAATTGAAATTGAAATTGAAATTGAAATTGAAATTGAAAATTGAAATTGAAATTACCAAAGTACCAATGCATTCTGTAGAAGTAGGTGTGCAACTTACACCTACTTCTACCAAATCTATTTTAATAGATTCCCAATAAACAAATTGGAAAATGAAATTTGTTATTTGATGCAATTTACGAATTCCTATTAGGAATCTTTGTACATCATGCCCAAATGTCACATGATGGCACGTTCTGGAATATTGTGTCTATGCTATAAATTGAACATTCCTAAACATTTTTGAACTTCAGCTCTCTGAGCATGTAGGCTTTGAAAATAATTATTTACATCAGTCAAATACCTTGAATAAGTGTTAGTGTGTGTGTGAGATTGTGCGTATGTTTTTGTGTATGTAGGTATTTCTGAATGTGCATTTTAGGGTGCATATACAACGTGAAGGGCTGGTGAATAGCCAGACTGTTCGAGTAACCATCACCACCATTATGTCCCAGGGTGACTTTTTAAACAAGCACTGGCAAATCCAATAGGTCTTGCCTTTAATGCAGCTTCTAAGTATGGCAGTCAATGACAGCACATCTCTCCATTGCCATGGTGGAACAGCATACAGACCTCAAGGGTCTAAATCACCAACGTAGCTTATTGTGACATATATCATAATTATACATTGTAGCATGTCTTGAGTTTGTCTGACAACATATTGTGTAACAAACATGACACTTGTACTATTCACCATAATATAGAAGCATTTTAGGAAATGCTACTTGTACTATGGGCGATAGTATATCAGCCACAAATGTGACAAAGGGTCTGAACAAGAAGAACAAATTAAGCACTGTGTGAGTCATTTAGCTCCGGATGGTCAGTACTTCTTTCCACCATCACAGTGGAGAGATATACTCTGTTATGTAAGATGACTACTGCCTACCATATTTGGAGATCTATGCCTGCTTTATGGAGATCTCTATGCCTTCAGAGGAGCTGTCATTTATTTTTACAAAAACAGACTCCCAATGGTACATTTTATTTTTGTAAAACAAAAAGGCTGTGACCTTGACACCCTAGTGCGCACTGATGGCCCCAAGTCTGTTGGGCTGTCGATGTAAGGTTTCTACTGGCTCTGCCAGTGGGGGCAACACTGGCTGAAACATGATGGCTCTCCAAAGTCTGAATAGAGCAGATTGACCCTCAGTTTAGTGCATAGGGTATTCCACCACATTTGTGGCCACTATCTCTAAATAAGGCCCTAAATCTTGTGTCTATTATCTTTTTTTTTTAATTCTTTTTATTTGGTTTTTCGTTGTGAACAAAAAGAAGAAAACCACAAAGGCTTAATCAAGCCTTACAACTCATTAAATTATTTCACAAAAATGTCAAATAGCCATGGTCGATACTAGTTAACATATTTAAAAAACAAACTGTGACTTTGCCGTCCCATAGTTCCTGTTACACTTATTTTGAAATCATTACTCAATTCTCACATCGAATTGCTGGACCGCATGCAACAGTCCCCTCCCAGCCCTCCCGGTTCTTATCAATAACTGCAGGCCTCGCGTCTTGTATCTATGTTAGATTGTGATCACGTCCTCCTCCCTCTCCATCCCCACTGCCCCGCTGGAGCAAGTATGTGCGTAGGGGTTACCAAATATCTCTTGGCCGAGAAGTAGGTGGCATCAACTCTGCATACGTAGTCAGCTGTTCTTGGCAAAATATAAGGTAATTCAACCAGTCCTTAAATTTAGGGGCCCGTCCCCTTCCCTATCTACAGGCCACCCTACGTTTAGCCAGCAGTAGGCCCAGCGAAGCAAACTTTCGGATTGATGTGTCTATTATCTTTTTGTATAAAGTGACTTAATGTACATTGGTGGATGATAAATATGCATTTTTGTAGACTAATAATTATTAGATGAATTCTTTTAAAACCCTGCCAATTCATAGAATTGGTCAGATGAAATATGAAATCAAAAGTTGGAAAATATTCAGCCTGTGTTATTACAAGTGTCACAGGCTTTATTAAACTTGTAGTAAGTGCAGACATGTCATCCACTGTGTTGATGATGGAGTATTCTGTGTGTCAAGCTCTAAAGAAATACCAATGTCACTTATGTATTTTTGGTAGGTGTCTTACTGTCACATGACCAGTGGCAAATAATTATGTCACCCTGATGGAAATATGTCCAAAAAACTTAAACACCAACACTTGCCTTGTGGAAAAATCTTTGACGTTGATGAAGTAGCACTCATGGCATATCCTTTCAACATCCTTATATTTTCAGATCTGCATCTTGTCTGATATATTTAATACAAAATAGATTGAAAACAGGTCAATTGCTCACTCATTATAGACTAATAACTTAACTACAAGTCTGTAAAAAATGACATTCACAATGATTTCACATAAGACATTGTTACTGCAGAATCTCAGAAGACAATGAAGCCTCATTATTAGGCAACCATGTTAAATATGCCTACTCTTTAAATTTACTATTGAACAAATTTAAATTCTTATCTTGGTATTAAATATGTGAAATACTATATTAAACAGATCCAGACACCTCTTTGTTTTAGCAGTGTCATTTATAGGTTATTTTGAAGTGATGAGCATATGCTAACATTCCTTCACTACCACTCCCATCAATAATAATTCTTCTTGGGGCATGGCCAAGACCCGGAGTAACATGGCCGCCTAAGACGCGAGCTCCGTGAGACCTGATCCCCCCCATATCAATCCGTTGCACTGATCCGAGTTCCCGAGGGTGGACGAAGCACCGGAGGACGAGCGGAGTCAGTGGAGCCATTTGCGGGAGCGGAGACTTACTCGAGCCGGCTCCTGCTGACCCGTTGCAGTTAGGGACTGGTGGTGCGGTGAAGCCGGGACCTCGATTTTGGTGGCCAACTGCAGGAAGGCATAGCGATCCGGACCTTGGTCCCGGCGTCGGCCGGACGGTGCGGAGGCCTGGACTCCATTGCACAGCAGTCGCATCGGAGCCGCGAAAGGACGAACTGCGGCCCGCGGACGTCGAGACGCCGGGGGAGAGGTGAGGAGAGGGACGATTCCCCCCCAAAACTGTAAGTGGCGGATTGGAGGCCGAGGCCCAGTAATTGCGGCGGAGCCTGCCCTCGAGGGTCCCCGTTTCTTCCCTCCCCCTTCCCCCGTGGGGCCCCCGCCTCTTCTGAACGCCGGACCATCAACATTGTGGGCTACAAGGGATAAGGGAAGCCCGATACAGAAACACAACCCAGTGGATCTCTGGTGTGTGACTGGAGGTCCATAGGCGGAGTGGGGCTCCGACATTGGCGACGGTTGCGTCCGTAAATCTGGGACCTGGGAGACTTGTATACCGGGGGCTTGATTTAAGCTGTTGAACTCGGACTTGGATTGCGCTTTGAAAAACTGAGACTGGGCCTCATTGGGTTGCGCACAAGCCCGAAATGTAAACCAGACTGCACGCATGGTTGGTGGCGGCCCGCAACGGACAGTGGTAACGGCGCTGAGAAACCACACCGGGGATCTGGAGGGAGTGATGCACTTGGCCTGGAAACAACGCAGTGAACTTGGGACATCCCGGGGGTGACAAGACGGCAAGGGAGACACCCTGGGAAGGTGAGTGACGTCAAGGGAGCCAGCCATTCGGAATATCGCCCGTCCTGGGGAGGGGCCCCCCTCTACACTGGGCAGACGCCACGATGGGACCTCAATAGGCAGCAAGAGCAGCACATGAGACCAGACTCCAGAACTAATCGGAGCTAACTCTGCAAACCAGCGGCAGAACGGAAGCAGGAGCGGGCAATAACAGCAGCACTGTTGCCCGGGTGGGGCCCTTTGCATGAAGCTCCTCAGACGGCTATCCTTGGCACGGTATATCGGGCAGAGAGATAAGGGCTATTGGTCAGAAGGGTGATGATAATATTGTGCCAGCTGCCCCCGCGTCGGACCAGGAACCAGCCGTGTCACAGAATTGGGCAGAATAAGAAACTGTGAAAGGGGACAAGAGCGACCTTAATAGTAAACTACCTTCAGCAGTAATGGAGAAGAACAGGTCAGCTAGTACAAGGGGGTCCAAAGCGATACAATCAAATAAGTTGGACCGATACACCCTCCCCAAAGACATGATTCAGAGCCGGGCGTCTAAAGGTAGCCCAGGGAGGGAACACGAGGGAGACGAGCAGGAACTGTCGTTGAAAGATGTGGTAGAAGCCGTAACCAGCATCAAGACCTCACTGGAGCACAAAATGGACACTATAGCCATCGATGTCAACCTAATCCGGACCGACCTATCCAAGCTCAATGAAAAAATCAAACAGGTGGAAATCACCACTGCTAGCCTGGTTGGGGATGTGACTCAGCTCCAGGGAGAAATGCAAGACATGAAAACATTCTGTAGGTTTGCGGAACTCAAGATGGACGACTATGAAGGGCGCTTATGCCGTAACAACCTGCGAATCATAGGGGTACCGGAAAAAGCAGAGGGACAGGCCCCGGACCTCTTTGTGGAAAACCTTATCCTGCAACATCTACGCCCTAAGGGCCTAAGTAAGTTCTTTGTGATTGAGAGAGCACACAGGGTACCTGGGGGTCGCCCCAGGCCAGGAGCACCCCTGCGTCCAATGTTAGCGAAAGTTCTGAATTACCGGGACAGAGACGCAATTCTACAGAATGCTAGGACAAGTACTGCTCTTCGATACGAAAATGCAGAAATCTCTTTCTTCCCGGATTTTACACAAAGAGTGCAAAAACAGAGACGATCTTTTCTTCCAATCAAACGGTCACTGAGGGAGGGAGGATTTAAGTATTCTATGCTGTTTCCTTCACGCCTGCGAGTAGAGGCGGAAGGGAAAACTTGGTTCTTTGAACAACCAGAGGAAGCAACAGAATGGTTTGAACGACTCCAGAATCGAACCGCCCGTGATCGAGATGCTGAGGTGGAGGCCGCCTCCCAGCCACATGGCTGATTGGACTGTGCCACGACCAGAGGCTCCGTTGAGAAGGTGTATCCTCACTTGGGACCGAGCCAGGTAACGGGCTAACTGTCATTAGTGCGCCCTGTCCAGAACTATGATGCGGGACTTTCTGAAGGAACTGTATAGTCATTTCCTATTAACAGGGGGGGATCAGGCAAGCGGCATGCCACGACCCTCATTTTTTTACGTTTAAATGCAGACACTGGGCGACAGGCACTCTGCAGAGTTTTGTATGGGCAGTTTTAAGCTCACAGTGCAGGGCAGCAGGGACGTGGGTAGTTGGGTGGGGGATTTGTATGTATATGTTGTTTATGTTTTCACATCGGAACTTGCATTCGTCTCAAAAACAGAGGATACCGTGATCATTGTATTGCCAAATGGGTACACAGGGAGACAAACAGATTAAGATATTAAGTTGGAATGTTAATGGTCTTGGGGACAAGATTAAACGTAGCATAGTCCTCCAGTATGTGAAAAGACAGGCCCCAGATGTGGTTTTACTGCAAGAAACACATTTGATAGGAAATACATGTAAAGCAATGCAAAGATGGGGATATAGGATGGTGGCACATGCCGGGTTTACTACTGGTTCGAGGGGAGTGGGCATTATGATGAAGAACTCCTTTCCCCTCATGGTGACTGCCACGTGGATCGACGATAGGGGTAGGTACACCGGGGTGTCTGGTATGTGGGAGGGGCGTCAGACCACATTTATTTCCATTTACGTACCACCAGGGTTGCAAAGCACTACCTTTGCGGATTAGAGCTCTGTCCTGCTTACTAGTCTCTTAATCCTTGGGGGTGATTTTAACGCAGTGGTATCAGGAACATTAGATCGATACCCCCCTCGGGAGGTGGGACAATCGTTTCAATGGTTACCGGATTTTCTCGAATCCATGGGGTTGGTGGATGGATGGAGGACTCACCATCCAGATCAAATACAACACACATTTCACTCTGGAGTTCACCATAGTCTATCCCGCCTGGACTACTGCTTAGTCCCAGCGGCGCAAGCCACATACATACAGGAAATCAAACACCTACCCAGGGGAATCTCGGACCACTCACCGCTGTGGATACACATCACCCTAACCCATACTGCAGCGGGCAGAATAGCCCCGATTAACCCGGGGCACCTCAGGGATCCTAAAATCCGCAAAGACCTAATTAAAGCCACGGACAGATACTTTTTAGATAATGTGGGGTCAGTGTCCTCCTTCCAATCATTGTGGGAAGCTTACAAGACAGTAATCCGTGGCCAGGCTCTATCCCTGATCTCAGGTATGAAAAAAGAAAAACAAAAAGAAGTGATAGACATGGAAAATGAAATACAAGGGCTAGAGGAGGATCTCGCATCAGATATCACGCCGGAAAAGCTCCATTTACTAAACTTGAAGCAACACGACTACAAAGCATTAGTGACAGACAGGGCAAAGGCGTTGGGCAGGGAGAGACAGGGAAGGGTGTACGACCTAGGTGATAAAGCAGGGAAACTGATAGCATGGCTTGATAAAAAGGAACACACGAGCAGACTGGTCCCGGAGCTTAAAACTGACGGAGACGTCTCCCTGACAGATCCTCAAGCTATAGTCAACAGATTTGCCGGCCACTTTGCCTCAATATATACGACAATATCCCCACATACGGAGCAGGACTCCCGGGATCTACTGAGAGATATTAAACTGCCCAGGCTCTCCCCGGACGACAGGGAATACATGGATAGTGACTTAACGGCAGATGAGATAGCACAGGCGATTAGATCCTTGAATTCTGGGAAGGCCCTTGGGCCCAATGGACTCCCAATCGAATTATACAAACTCCGACCGGACAAGTTGGCACCATACCTGAAAGCTATGTTTGAGGAGTCCAGAGACAACGGAATGCTACCTAGGGATCAGAGGCTCACCACAATAGTTACAATACATAAGGAAGGCAAGACTAAGACCGATTGCGCCTCATACAGACCTATCTCCCTCCTCAACGCCGAACCCAAAATACTGGCCAAACTCTTGGCAACGAGGCTGGTCAAACTGATTGGAGCCCTGGTCCACCTGGACCAATCAGGGTTTATGCCGCATAGGAACACGGCCTTAAATTTGCGTAGAGTCCACGGAGTAATCAGCAGAGCCCCAAGTATTCAGGAGCCTGCAGCTATAGTGTCATTGGACGCAACCATGGCATTTGGTACAATAGAATGGGCTTACTTGTGGGCAGTTCTAGATAAGTTGGGCTTCGGACCCAAATATATACAATGGGTGCGTCTCCTCTATAGTGCACCTATGGCCCAAGTAGTAGTAAACAACAAAGTGTCAACGACATTTCAACTCAGCAAGGGAACCCGTCAGGGTTGCCCGCTTTCACCACTCCTATTTGCCCTCGCTCTTGAGCCATTGGCGGCCTGGATCCGTGCAGACCCCAGAATACGGGGGTTGAGATGGTCCCCGAATTGTGAGGACCGTATATCGCTATATGCGGACGATATTTTACTGTACTTGGCTGCTCCCAGGAAATCTCTGATAGTCGTATTAGATATATTGGCAATCTTTGGAAGATTCTCTGGCTTCGCTGTCAACTGGAATAAATCCCTGTTGTATGTTTTGCACGGGGACCCGCCTGTCCCGCCAAGAAACTGCCCCATACAAATTAACACCGTGGGGTTCAAGTACTTGGGGATCTTTGTTTCCCTCGATCCCCCGACCCGTTATGCCCAGAATCTCCTTCCTCCCTTACTTAGGCTCCGGCGAGACATCGCCAGTTGGAAGGCACTCCCCCTCTCGCTACTGGGCAAAGCAGCTCTATTTAAAATGATGTCCCTGCCCCGGTTCCTCTATGTTCTACAAAACACCCTGGATCCGGTTCCCGCTAAATATTTTAACGAAATTGAGAGCCTCCAGAGAGACCTCTTATGGGAAGGACGACCACGCATTGCCCTGAATAAACTGACACTACCGTGGTATGATGGGGGATCAGTCTGCCGGATATCAAAAAATACTATTGGGCTGCGCACTTAGCGACTATAAACCATGCCACTTACGGTCGTCCTGACGACCCAGGCTTCGCTATGGACAGATGGATCTTTCCGGGAGGAGGGTATGGCAGGGCATTATATTCAAGACCTAAATGGTACAAATTAACAGGCCCAACCGGACACTCTGTCCAGATTTGGCACAATGCAGCCAACTGGCTTGGATGGGGACACAGACTAACGTTAGCGACACCACTGTGGGACTCTGAGAAACTCGCCAATTTGTGGAAGACTAAAGGGTTTGACAAATGGGATCTTATCGGAATCTCCCATATTAAAGATATGTGGGGAAAAACCGAATAGTGTCCTTTACTGAATTACAGAAGGCATATGGACTGGCAAACTCTGAACACTTCCGATACGCGCAGGTAGTACATTCCCTTCGTACTCACATACCACGTGGCACAGTCCCCCCCGAATCGTCACCGTTAGAGGACAGAATACTCGACGGACACCTACCTGACAAAACTATTTCACTAATATATAAAAAATTAATAAACAATAGGGAGGACCCCCTCACATCACTGCGGGAGAAATGGGTGCAAGACGGTATAGAGCTGGATGATGAGGACTGGCAGGAGGCAGTCTCCTCCCCCAAGGTAGTTGCCATACCTGCGAGATTACGATTAGTTCAGCTTAAAATCCTGCATAGGGTATACGTGACCGGACCCCGACTGCTCCTAATGGGGGGGGCGGAGGGAGGGGAATGTAGATGAAAATGTGGACACGTGGGTACTTTTTTGCATATAATTTGGGAATGTCCCTATACACATACTTACTGGAACAAGATACACGACATTATCGCCACAGTTCTCTCAGTCTCAATTCGCTCGGAGGTGCGGAGATGCCTCCTGAATATTTGGGAGCCGACAGATCTCAGTGTCCACCAAACACAATGGGCTACATTGGGGTACATGTTGGCGAAATGTAATATTGCACAGCTCTGGGGAGCAGTCCAGCCACCTACAGTGGAGGCATGGAGGAGGGATCTAGACTGGTGTATGTTCAGAGAGAAGACGGTGTACTTAGCTAGGGATGCCCCCAAAATGGGGTCGGATCTGGAGCCCTTGGAATACATACCGTGGAGATATATGCTCACCACCCAACAGAATAGACTTAGATGAACCCAACTCACCGTAACATTCCCCTTGTGAAAATGAATGTACCATGTATTGACAATATTGTACTACAAGATACGGCTGTTTTATTCCTCTGTAATGACTATGTGTTCCGATGTCTGTTTAATAAAAAGAAATATAAAAAATTAAAAAATCTTCTTTTTATTTATTCACAGCCAGATTGTAGAGCTGTGTTACCTATGTTGATCAAAGCCATAAGATGCCACAAACCATCAGTGCTAACTTGACACAAGCAGAATGGGAGTAAGACTCACCGAGAAAAACCTGCCGGTTTGTAAGATTCATAATTGTGTATGTTTTCAATTTAGTTCAGGGCATGGTATAATCATTTGCTTGATGTATAGTAACCACTGTGCTCACTTATAAATAACAGATATATAGTACCCATTGTGCTAATTTATAAATACCAATCTTTGTCAACGATGATTTGGATTTATTTGCAATATATAATTTTTTAATATTGGATTTGAGGACTAGGACAAAGTTAACTAAGGGTGCTGTGATTATTGACCCGGTCTGTTGCTATAATGCTAATTAGCAATGTTTTGCAAAATATCCCCAAAAGAAGTCAGAGTCCACTAAATGGAAAAAATGTTTACTGAGAGCTTGCCACGCACCATGATGCCTTCACTCTACAGTATTACAAACACCTTCTCATCCCAGAGATAGAGCTGGAGTGGCCTGGGAGACTCAACACCAGTCCTCATGGCATGTTAGTAGGACGGGGCATAGGGGTAATGGATTATCTGCTGCAAGCCATTCCACCTCTTGCACATGTCATACTTTGAGCATTGCACACTGGAACCTATCCACCATTCCCATTTCCATTCCCCTACTGTGAAACATGGTTGGGGTCTTCATGTGAGCTCCAAAACAACTGCTGTTCTACCCTCGCAATTTCATTCACAATTACAAATAACTCATTCTCAGGGGCTCTTCTGCCTGTTATGGTAGTGATTTCTATTGTGCAGCAGAGATCTGTGTTGTGACTGGTAAATGGTGTGGGTTGTTAGTGACCCCTGGTTTGTTTGGAAGACAGCAGGTGTTTGCTATTGATAGCTGGTGTGCTTTGATAGTTTATCCCCTTACTGCTGACAGATGTGCTTCATACACTTGGCTGCGTGCCTCTGTCACAACTGCTTGCCCAGCATATCATGGCTGCAGAGACCTCTAAGCATGGCAATTGGTTTTCCACCGCACCATTGTTAGTGGATGTTGGAAAATGGTCCTCTCTGAAGAGTCACCCCAAACTTTTTTTGCCATCATCCTCTTACTTTTCTGACCTTCTTTGTGTTGGCCTTAGGACTCTAAGCATTTTATAACTGCTGACCAGTGCTAAAGTGCATGTGCTTCTCCCCGAAGCATGGTGGCATTGGTGTATACCCAACTGTCATATTTACTTTAGTTATAAGTCCCTTGTAAAGTGGTTTACCATATACCCAGGGCCTCTAATCTAATGTTATTAATGGTCCTGCAGCACTGATTGTGCCACCCACACAAGCAGCCTTTTAAACCTGTCTCAGGCCTGCCATTGCAGAGCCTGTGTGTGCAGTTTTCTTCTACTTCGACATGGCATTTAAAACTACTTGCAAAGCCTTAAACTCCCCTTTGTTTAGACAAATGTCACTCCTAAGGTAGGCCCTAGGTGGCCCATATGGCAGGGTGCTGTGTAAGTAAAAGGTAGGACATGTACTTTTAAGTTTTGCATGTCCTAGTAGTGACAAACACCCAAATTCTTTTTTCACTACTTTGAAGCCTTCATAGGTTAGCATTGGGAATTTCTTAATATGCTTTTAAGTTACAATTCCTGATTAGAAAGGAGTAGATGCATCATGTTGTATATCTTTGGAATGGTAATGATAAATCCTCTTTAATGGTAAAGTTGAATTTAACATTACTATTTTAGAAATGCCACTTTTAGAAAGTGGACATTTCTCTGCTCTTACTGCACTGTGTGCCTTGCCGCCTGTCTCCAATACATGTCTGTGGTGGGTGACAGCTACACTTTGGGGCTTATTAGGATGGCGGGCGGACCTGAGTCTGCCCGCCATCCCCGCGGTGTTGGGACCGGCCGCCAGACATGCGGCGGTCCCACTCTGCGAATTAGGATGCGACTGCCACCCTGACGGTCGCATTCAGCATTTTAACATTGCGGCGGGTGCTGCT
Source organism: Calotriton arnoldi (assembly GCA_963921515.1). Lineage (NCBI taxonomy): Eukaryota > Metazoa > Chordata > Amphibia > Caudata > Salamandridae > Calotriton > Calotriton arnoldi. Next base: position 144,084 of record CAWUFW010016294.1, read on the forward strand.
TACAGCAGCACCCACCACGATGTCAAAATCGCATGCCTGGCATGTCACTGCACCACATGGCAGGCACCACACGGTGCCTGCCACTTGGTGCAGCGACATGTAGGGGGGTACCATAGGTACCCCCCAAGTGCACCCCCCACCTCCCCACCCCGGGGGCCCGCAACGGGCCTCCAAAGCCAATCCCCACCAGCCAAGGCCTTTCACAATCGACATCCTAATATGGCTGGCGGTGCCTGCTAAGCACCGCCACCATATTAGAGCCCCTGCTCCGCCCGGCAGGCAATTGTAACGATTGCCTGCTGGCGGAAAAGCGGCAGATGGACTTTCCGTCCACCGCGATACCCACCGCCATCATAATATGGCGGGGGGTATTTCACGTTACGATGGTGTAGCGGTCGCCACCGCCGGCTCAGCGGTGGCGATCGTTACGCCATCGTAATGAGCCCCTAAGTGCATTCCCTCTAGACAGTCACAAATACAGGAAGGGTGGGTGAGAACTCATCTGCATTAATCTGCATTCTGATAGCTCTTCCTGGGCAGGAAGAGAGAGGGGGAGCTAACACTTACACCTGAATAGGCAGTGTCCTCTTTCTCACACAAAGGGCTGATTTCCCCTTACTAATAGGCTGGAGAAAGGGTTGGGAAGAAAAGGGGACATTTGCACTTTAAGGGCCTACTTTGAAGTCAACCCCGCTTCAAAGGCACAACTGGGTATAAGTACTTGGACTCTGACCCTACCAAGACAGATACTTCTGGAACTACAACTGTACTTTGTCAGAAGGACTTCAATGCTGCTTAAAGGACTCATCTTTGGACTGCTGATCTGGAAAGCCTGCTTTTCTCTTTTTTGCCCTGCTGACTGCTGCACTTTGCTGAATGAGAGCTGGACTTTGCCTTTTCTCCAAGTGTGCTCCAAGGGCTTGTTGACTTGCCTCCTGTTGCTTGAGACTCAGGGATATCAAAGTCTCTACCCCTGCTCCTGTGCCTGGTTCACTGAAAGTGGACCCAGATACTTGCAACACAGACATCGGTGAATCTCCTTTATGTAGCAAAAACGGCACATTGACCCAGTTGCAGTAGTAAAATCGGCGCTTCACTCTTGTAACCCATGCAGCACCTTGAGAGCCCAATGTATCAGAACCGTGCATCGTCGCTGCAGCAGCTTGGAGAGATCGACGTATCCCTCAACTGCATGAAGAAACCCAGCGCATCACTCTATGGAACCAATGCATCTCAGCTCGGTGTCTCACCTTCTGAGCTGATGGATCGCTATCACTGTGTGGAGAAGAATTGATGCATCCTCGACCTGCGGGACCTGCACTGATGCATCACCTGACACCATCTAGCAGTTGCGACCAGAAAAGGCACTTTGTGCACCGGGGCCTGCGTGGGTCCTGTAGCTGGCCGACGCTCCATCATGGTCAGCCCAAACTTTGACTTTGCCCCGGTCCAGCACAGCCTCTATTAAACCCTAAAGGGCTATCTGCTGCTAAGTGCTATTTTTTACACATTTTTTAAAAATTCATATCTCGAATTGTGCATATTGGATTTTTGTAATTTTGGTCTTGTTTTGTCAGAATAGAACAATCTATTTTTCTAAACCTGCGTGGAGTCTTGTTGTGGTGTTTTCATTGTGTTACTGTATGTATGTGTATGTATATTGCACAAGTACTTTACACATTGCCTCTGTAGATAAGCCTGACTGTTCTGTGCCAAGCTACAAGAGGGTGAGCCCAGGTTATCTTTTAGTGTGTATCTAGCTTACCCTGACTAGGATTGTGGTTCCTGCTTGTATAGGCTGCATAGTATGACAAACAGAAACCCCATTTATAACAGTGGATATATGACTGCCAGATGAGGGAGGTTGAACCATCGACAGGGGAGGGAAAGACTGCCAGGAGACATAACTCTGCTTTGGTGATTGGCAGACGTGACAGAGAATGACCTTCCACCAGTTGATGGACTAAAATGTTCCACCAGGGTGGAGGAACAGAGACCATCTGTCAAACTTTAATTGAAGCCCTCTATTCCTGTGGTTACAAGAATATTAAGGCAAGCCCCCAACTCATACCCACTGGTCTCTAGGTGGAGTCCTGTATCTTTATAATAACACAGCTTTGCACTGATAAGTTCTTGCTCAGAATGCAACTTACTTCCATTTGAACGGAGTGTGCCACACTATATTCTGCTACATATTATGAAATGCTTCTGTCAAATCAGCTGCTGTTCTATATGATCTTCTTTCAGTTTATGCTTAATTTGAGGCAGTGCTGTACACTTGCTGCTTCACTGTCTGCTTAGGACAGGCAATGACAGATTAGCTTGAGACAGATTTTCTAAAGAGGTGTCTGAGACTATTTTCTTTTGTCAGATGAGGCTGATGTGACAGAATGGATTCATGTTCTTTATCTGTTTTTTTCTGTGGCAATTCAATTAGCTAGCAAAAAAACGTATTCCGGGAAAGACAAGCATTCGGTAAAAAGGCTTGCTTATTACCTAGCAGGTTTTTCCAGTTATGATATATAAGTGGGAGGAAAGCAAAATGTTTCACTCTGATGATTGGTATTTCAAATCTTTTTATGCACCGTTCTTTCCATGTGCTGTCAAATGGTTCTTGCGCTGAGGTAGTTTAGACATTTCCCTCTACAGATGCTGCCTGCACACTAATTTCACAGGGTTGTGTGTATCTGAGATAAAAAAGAATATACAACTGAGTTGAGATATGGGCTTGCTCCTAAGAGGATGTGATAATCTTTCACCATGTATAAATATACTTACTTTATTAGACAGCATTTGCTGTCAAAGTGAAATACATATATATGTCGGTGTATAAATGTAATTGAAAAACCAAAGGTTAAAGTAAATTTATGGTTATCTTTGGTTATAGCAACTTAAAGTATATTTAAAATACCTTGGAAATTCACTGAAAAAATCCCAATTAAAGTGCTATTTTATATGCGAATTAAAATTGAAAATCCTTTGAAATTTGCATGTTTTGGTTAGCTACACAGTTCTTAACTCACACAAAAACCATGTAAATCATAACTCCCACATTAAATGTAATGCTCATGACCTCAATTTCGATATAACAGATGTAATTATAAATGTTGTAAATAATCTTACACAAGACATAACATATCACGTTACTCTTAACAAAATGAAAGAGACAACTATGTATGTAGTATTACTTATTGGTTTGAGGACGCATTGTTATTTAAATAAATTATGCTTTTCGGTGTTGCTATTTATTATTTTTTTATCATGTACCACAAGTGACAGTTCCTTTTGCCCAATCTGCCATCTCAGACCAAACCTCAACATAATCGGGGCCTTCAGGCGTGCACTGCAGGGGTTGACTGAAGGTCCTGGCCTTAAACTGGGCCCTGTGCCTAACTCAGTCAACTGGCCAATTGCTACTGGGCACAACCTTTGTCCAGGTGCAGCAGTCGATGATCGAAGGGCCTGGCCACAGGGCCTGACCTTGCAACAATCTGCCCTGGGTACCCATCCCAATCCCAGGACAACCTTACACAGTGGAGGTGGGCCACTGGACCTGTACTGTCACACATAACCTTTTTTGATTTTTTTTTTTTTTTAAATCGTTTATGGACCTTGCAGCAGATCCAAATAGGGTGCCAAGTTTGCAGTAACCTGGCAATCTGAACCCAACACGAGTGATGCTAATCACCACACTTCCCTGAACCTATTGCCATCCATGCAAACTATTATATGCTATCTTACCACTTTCCTCATGTATAACTCCACATTGACCTTTTTTTCAGTGAATCTGTTCCTTTTTTAACTTAATTTGATATCTTACTACCTTCTTCACGTATAACTCCATGTTTACCTTTGCTTTTTTAGTTAATGTTTATGTTTTCTTTAATGTAAAGTATTTTCTTATTGCTGTATGTTTGCTCTCAACCCCTCGCCAGCAGGGGGTGGTTTGACCCAACTCTTAACCATCAGGAAGCATGGCCTTTGGCCATATTTGGCCAGGCCCTGCACTCAACCCATCAGCGCACATGGCTGAAGGTGCCCAATCCCCAGTAAGTGGCCAATCCCCCACTGTGCATGACCTTTAGTGGTGCACTGCAGGAAGTTAGCTAGGCGAGGCTCCATGCTTAATTACCCCCCCCACATGGGCATTCTACACCCTCCCAAGCAATCATTCAGCCACAAACACCACCCCTCATTTAAAATAAGTAATACTTTTTGGTACTGCGGGACTCTCGAGGGACTTTCGTAGCAGTCCCATGGAAGCTCATGGGAGCTGTATTGGTTCCTGTAGGAGTCCTGTGGAATCAAGAAAAGGGCAAAAATATGTTTTATTTATTTTTGGCCCAGGAGGCAGTCCCTCTGGGGTCCGACCCAATAAGGTCCAAGGAGTCAGTGTACCGCTCCCCTGATTGCTACTATCTTAGATGTTTGCATTTTCAAACATCATATTTTAAATAATCAGCCCTACGAGCTCCGAGTAGTTAGCGCTGAGCACCTGGCTAGCTCAAGTTGGATCACATAACTTACCCCTGAGCAGCATTCTATTTGAAAAAAAATAGCATTTTTAGAGAACAAAAAATAATTTTTAGTTACTCACTGAACTCACAGACTCTGAGTCCCGTGGGAGTGAGCTGTCAGGCAGGGGACAAAAAAACAATATGAAATAACTACACAAAAATTTATTAATATAAATGTATTTTAGCCATCATTATTCAAAGTATTTGACTTGTGAGAGCTTAATTTACTATCCCCCTACAGTCTATGAAACAGTAGAGAAACTGTTGAAATTTGGAGGGGGTTAGATTTACTATTCACACTTCAGTCTATGCAACAGTAGGAAAAGTATTTCACTTTGCAGGGGTTACAGTGCTATTCCCACTCCAGTCTAATCAATATAGGGTTAGCGTAAGACCCCGGAGGGTCATAGTTGCTATTCCCATTCAATTTTATGTACCAGTAGGGAACATGCTGTACTTATAAGGGGTTCAATGCATTAATTCCACTCCACTCCTGTCTACATAACAGTAGGGAAAGTGTTAAACTTCAACAGGTTAGATTTACTTTTCTTACTCCAGGCTATGCAACAGTAGGGAAAGTGTTGGACTTTGAAGGGGTTAGATTTACTTTTCCCACCACATTCCAACGAACACTAGGCAAAGTGTTGAACTCCAAAGGGGCTAGACTGTTGGACTCCGGAGGTTTAGATTTACTATTCCCACTCTAGTCTAAGCTACATTTGGAAAAGTGTTTGACTTTGGAGGTGTTAGATTTACTATTCACACTCCAGAGTATGCAACAGTAGGAACAATGTTGGACTTCGGAGGTCTAAGACTTAATATTCCCACTCCAGGAAAAGCAACAGTACGGAAAGTGTTGGACTTTGGAGAGGTTAGATGTACTATTCCCATTCCAGTCTTAACAATGGTAGGAAATGGTTGTACTTCGGCGGGGTTAGATTTACTATTCCTACTCCAGTCTAAGCAGCAAGATGGAAAATGTTGGACTCTGGATTGGATAGGTTAACTATTCCCACGCCAGCCTAAACAACAGTAGGGGGTTGATTTACTACCCAACTCTAGTCTAAACAACGGTAGGGAAAGTATTGGACTTCTGAGAAGTTGGATGTACTGTTCCCACTTCAGTCTAAGCAACAGTAAGGAAAGTGAAAGACTTCACAAGGGTTAGATTTACTATTCCAAATCCAATGTATGCAACTGTATGGAAAGTGTTGGAGTTTGGAAGGATTACATATATACTAATAACAGAAGATTATGAAACCACATTATATATATTTAAATACAAAGCACATAATTTAAAAGAAAACCAATAAATGTAAAAATATCTAAGTATTTTTTACCAAATTAAAACTTTAATTTGAATTTTAAATAAAAATCACTTATCTAAGTATAAATCAAAAACCAACAAACACTAAAAATATATAACATTACACAACAATATTTAATTAAAACCATTACTTACACAAAAGAAATAACATTTTAAAGAAAATAAACAGAAAATATATTTTGCAAGCTTTATTATGTAAACTATTAATCATAAAATTAATACATAATTTAAAAAAACACAATAATTTGCATATTGAGTGAACCATTAAACAAATATCAATGAATGAATTAAATATAATTAACAATTAATTAAATACATTATCATTTCAATATCTTCCCACACTATCAGCCTAAAAACAACAATCCACTACAAGATATTAACTAACAAAAATACTAATTTAAAATACATTCAATTTTTTAAAAAAAAACTTGTCTGTGAGAATTGTAGCAAAGTGCATGAAAAATTCTACTCGTGCAAGATAAAAACCTTTTGTTTTGGTGTTATTGTAAATTTATAGTGCTTGCATCATATGTTGAGGACATAGGTGGGAAACAATTTGGGCTGCGTTTTTGTTCTGTTATTAGGAAAATAAAGTACTACCATCTTTTGGAGCTTTATTCACAAAGGCAAATTACACTATTGAGTAAGTTTACACTTTTTAGTAAATCACAAACCCCGGGCCTAATTCACAAAGGTGACTTACACTTTTGAGTACTTTACACTTTTGAACTTGTTTACTACTTTTGGCTATTTACAAAATCCGAGTGTAAATTTAGTCCAAAAGTGTGACTTTCATATTTCTACCACATTGAAGGGCCTAGGGACTACTCACAAAGGTAACATACACTTTACACTTGTATTTTAATCTATACATTTGAGCACCTTTACACCCAGATTTTGTGAGTCGCCAAAAGAAGTAAAGTTACTCAAAGGTGTGGGAGTCTGATTCACAATGGTAACTTACACTTTTGAGTAATTTACATGTGTAATTACTCTTACAATTTTGAGTAACTTTACACTCGGATTTTGTGAATAATCAAAAGTAGCAAAGTTACTCAAAAGTGTAAAAGTATTTACATGTGTAAATACTCAAAAGTGTACGTTACCTTTGTGAATAGCACCATGCATTTTGTAGTATGTTTTGTAGTAGTATAGAATGTACTACAAAATACAGTTTGTTAAAAAATGCAGTTCATAAATGGACCTCTCTGAGTGTAAATTACTGCTCCAAAAACAGAAGTAAGTCAGGCACTAAACATGGCAATTTGGTACTGCAACACCCTCCAATAGAAAATAATGGAGCTAGGCTCTTTGGGCCAGATGTACGACCTTAAATTGCATGCCCAAACGGATTTGCGACCCGTTTGCGCATGCAAAATGGCCCAGGGCCATGTACAATTCATAAATAGCGAGTCGCAATTTATTTGCAACTCGCTATTTAGGAATTGCGAGTCGCAATTAGGAAGGGGCGTTCCTTCCTAATTGCGTCTGCAAAGCAATGTATGAACGTTTTGTGACGCAATTGCCGTCGCAAAACACTCGCAAATTACCACCCTCTTCAAGAGGGTGGTAATACTGTCGCAATTTGGAAGGGGTCCCCAGGGGACCCCTTCCACTTTGTGACTGTCTCTAAAAATATTTTTTAAGGGCAGGCAGTGGTCCCTGGGACCACTACCTGCCCTTAAAAAATTAAACGAAAACGTTTAATTTTTGTTTTTTAAATGCATCCCGTTTTTCTTTAAGGAAAACGGGCTGCCTTTCCAAAAAAAAAAACAGCTTTATTTAAAAGCAGTCCCAGACATGGTGGTCTGCTGAGCCCAGCAAGCCACCATCCCTGGGAGGGCCTGTCATTCCCAATGGGGTCGCAAATTGCGAGAGGCACATTAATATTCATGAACCTCGCAGTTTGCGACCCCATTGGGAATCGCAAACAGTGCTAAACACACTGTTGTACATGTCAAATAGCGCCTCGCAAATAGCGAGTCACAAATGAGTCGCAATTTGCGAGGCGCTATTTTGCAGGTCGTACATCTGGCCCTTTGTTTCTCTCACTTGCATCTGCATGTATTTATCCTTGCTAGGATCGTTGACATGACAGAATTATGTATTGCCATGCTGGTACTCCTCTACCTTTGTGAGTCTTTGACCCATTGTTATGGTCTAGGACAGAGACCACCTGATGAAAATGGTTTTATCCCTTTTTTATTACAATTATTTTATGTAAATTTCTGTTTCCTTGCCCTTAAATCTCTTGCGTTTCTTCCCTTCCACATTACATTCAGCAGCTTCATAATCCCTGCCTTTAAAAATTCGCATGTTTCCTCTCATGTCATCAATTTCTATTACTGGCCATTAGGCATCACTTAATGTATGTAACATCATGCCTGCTTTATGCATGATTATTGTGCAATCTGTCAATATTACACTAGGGACATCACTTTGAGTTTAATACAGAAACATTTTCCTGTGGAGTTTTTGGAAGCTAAATAATTAGAGAGCTTATGTTTATGACACAAGATATTCCTTACTTGCTAACAACAGATTCATTTTACATGACTTAATTTTGTCCCAATAACGTTGCATTGAAAATGGGATAGAGTGCAGACATGTGCCATGAAATGATCCCCACTTGGCCTTCTTTTTAGGCACGAGTAGTACATGTAATTTTTTAGCCCTGTCAGAGAGCATTCTGCTCTGCAATCTGTCTCTTTAGTTACACCACTACCCCCCAACCTCTCACACACCTGCACCCTTCCATATATCAACTATCTTTTCTGAGTTTGTAGTATAGCGTGTATTTAAATGCATAGAAATGATTAATTATAGTATTGAATAAAAACACTAAACAAAATCTGTTGCTAAATTATTCCACATTTCCTGTAAAAACATTTTATTTAGCAATAATGTGCCTAAACTATATGGAGAATCAAAACTTAGACTAATGCAGAATATACTCAAAAACATTCCAAAAAGGAAATTGTGGATATGGATGTTAAATACATGCACACAACAACTCCTTTATCCAATGCCTAGGTAGGTGTTCTGTACTTGCATATATTATTTAAGCAATATTTACCCACACCTAAAGGAAAAACTATTATACTGAATGTCCTGGTACATACATTCAGCTTTGCCCTTGTAATAAAAACAATTATAGAACATGAAACATGTCACTTGTCCAGTATATTAAATATAAATTGGGAGCTATTGAAATATAAATTATACTGTTATCTCTTCGACATCCTACCAAATCACACAGATATGCTGTGTAGAAGAAAAGTAAATTAATATTTTATGAGACTGTGCATGACAACTTAACACTTACAAGGCTATTCATCATGGTAAATTTACACGTGAGTAAAACTACACATGCAAATTTACTTTTACATTTTGTAGTAACTTTACTACTTTTGGCTATTCACCAATTCTGAGAGTAAAGTTACTACAAAATGTAGACTTACATGTCTCCACCCCAGATCATAAAGTTACACTAGTAGTAACATTATGACTGGATTTTACATTTGAACATTTGGTTGAGACCACCACAACCGGGTGGGGGGAGCATGATCTCCTATGGTAAATTATCAGGAAATATATAGAAGTTTATTACAGCTTAAAAGATAGTAAGAATATTTTTGTGTTGAATATTGATAAAACTAAATGTATATATTTATTGTAAATGTAGAACAAAATATAATAATATAATTAATTTAACTTTGAATTAAATATTTTTTTAATTTCTGTACATTACATTCTAGTAAAACGAATTTGCACCTTAAGTAAAATGTTTATATTTATTGGATATGTGTAAAGAATTGCAAACATTATGTATTGAGTTATTTTAAAGTAATGCAATTATTTCAAATAAAAGGAAGTTACATTTACTAAAGAAAAATGTTTATATTTATTTATTAATATATATAATGGCCACCACCATGCTCTGCTTATGACCTCACATATTACACTACTAAAATGGGTGAATTTCAGTGTTTTTTCAGTTTAAAATGTTATGTTTTTACAGACTATGGGGCCGATTCCGATCTCGGTCGGAGGCGCACCCAATACCATTCGGTCGGGAAAAAAGCCATGCGAAAGCCTGTTACCCGACCGAACCGTACGCGGGTCCGGCCGAGCGAGTACGATGCGAATTCGCCGACCGACTCGTCCGGGCGACCCGACCGCTCCGACCGACTCGTACCCGGACCGTACCGCTCCGACCGACTCGGTCGGACCCGATTCGCACCGCGCAATGGAGACGCTTTCCGGCCGGGTAAGTACGATGCGCACCTCGACCGCTCCGACCGACTCGCGCCGTCCGACTCGAACTCGCTGTCGGAGCCGTACTTTGGGGGTCCGTGTCGGACCCCCTGTACGCGTACCCGTGCGAGGCGCACACAGGGGGACCCAAGGGTCCCCTACCTGTGCGTGTACGCCGCGAGCGCTCGCGGCGTACTCGCTGTAGGGGCGCCCTTGTCCGCCTCGCACCCATTGAGGCAATGGGAGCCCGCGTACGCGTTGTACGACCGGCTCCCATTGAGTTCAATGGGAGTCCGACCGACTCGTGTCCGATAACATACGGACGCATCGGGACTCGTTCGGTCGGACTGCACGGGTCCGATTCGGTCGGAAATCTCTCCGGGTCCGGCTCGGTCGGGGAAATTTCCGGCCCGAATCGGAATCGACCCCTATATATATATATATATATGTCTGTATGTATGTCTGTATATATATATATATATATATATATATATATATATATATCACCAACAGAAGTCGCGGGTCTCTCTGCCACTTTGCGGCGGCGGGCTCGAGCGAGGTCGCGAACCTCACAATATTCCACTCGATTTTACTCCATCCGTAAAAAACAACTCGAGCCCAAATCCATGAAACGTGAAATGTATTCAAACATGAAGCAAGCACAACGATCACACCCTCCACGGTGTTCAGGGCAGGCCCAACCTAAAGGCTAGTACCGGTGGGCTACAACTAAATAGTTGAAACTGCTACCTGATTAGAGGCCTAAAATGCGAGGAGAAGTACTCCAAAAGGCTAAGAACGTGGGTTGCCCACACCTTACCGGGATAAAACTTCGGGTGCCGGCTCGTCTGCACCTACCCGTACCTCACGTCTGCCTGGAGTACTTCTCCTCGCATTTTAGGCCTCTAATCAGGTAGCAGTTTCAACTATTTAGTTGTAGCCCACCGGTACTAGCCTTTAGGTTGGGCCTGCCCTGAACACCGTGGAGGGCGATCACACCCTCCACGCACTTTTGATCCTCTGTGCACTCTGACTCTTCACGTGCACCACACAACACTTGAACACCCACCTGGTCCTGAAGAAGCGCCACGGATCCTACGGGACCACAGAGGCGCGAAACATGTTGACCTTGACCTTTTGAGTTACCTAGGCACATCATGCTCATAGGTAACAATTAACCTTCAGGTTTTTTATTTTGACACGGGTACCGCCTTATTAAAATGTATACCTTTTTGTAACCCTTAGTCAATTTTAAATCACTGCACATACTTGCACTTCCCTCTTTAGGACTCCCTCCACACACTCGCATGCACCAAACGGCGGTTTGCAAAAGATCTCCGACAAAGTGACCCTTCGGGGGACCCGTTGGGCATTGCAGCGCCGGCCCAACGAGGAGCAACCGCCCGATGATGAAGCATGATATCCTCCGGGGTGTGTGAGGGCAACAAGGAACAGACTTGTTCTTCCCTAATACTCTGGGAGTCCAAGGCCTAGTTCATCCAAATCCCCCCACTCATTTCTCTCCTTCTGCCTTCTTTTTTCCTTTTTTCTTCTTTTTTTCTTTTTTTCTTTTTTCTTTCTCAGGAGATAGCATTATTTTGCATACCTCCCTAGGAACAGTGTCCCCTCCTTGTTCATTTATCTATGGATATATCCACGGATCCATGTGCCAACAGCAATGCCATGATGAGCTGGCCACAACTTGAGAGGAGAGTTGTGGCCGCCATTTTGTGAATTGGGACTCGGCTATCAGGGAGGAAAATAAATTGTAAAAAGGATAGGAGAGATCATGGTAGAGGTACCCTGACTCCCTGGGATTGATGGAGGAATATGTGAGGGACACTCCTGGGGAAAAAATTGTGGAAAAACATTTGCTTTGCATGCTTCAGGATCCGTGGATCCACTGTGGTGCTCAGTGCAGCCCCAGTGTGAATCCAAGATGGATCAGTGGATCCTTACCCCATTTAAAACACACTTACACCCACTCAAACACCCACACAACCAATCACACACCCACTCACACATCCGTACACCCACTCACACACCCAAACTGCCACTGATGCATCCACTCAGAGACCCACTCACATACCCATTCAGACTCACACAGCCACTCACACAACCATGTACACACCCATACAGTCACTCACATACTCACATAGCCAGTCATACACCCACTCACACACCCACTCACAGAACCACTTACACTCCCATACTACCACTCACCCAGTCACTTACACACCCACCTTACACACCCACTCAAAGATCCAGAAAACGACTCACACACCCACACAGGCAGTAGACAGCTACTCATACACCCACACAGTCACTCCCACAACTATTTATACACCCACACATTCACACACCCATATAGCCCCTCACACACCCACACAGTTACTTACACAGCTGTTCACTTACCCACACTCAGGCAGTGATACACTTATATAAAATGCAATAGGATATGTTTGTATTAAAATATGTTGTTGCTTTGTATTGAATGTGTGCTTTTAGTTGGGAACTGATTCACAGACTTGTCACATATCCGCCTGCAACACAGCAGGCAGACCTGCTATTTGGCTGAGGATCCATGGCAGATCTGCAGATCCGAGTGAGAAATTAGAAAAAGAGTATTTGAAAACAAAAATAACCAGTGTTTAAGAAAAGGGTTTGCTCTGAAAAGAACCTTTGTGTTTATGGTGTGTAGATGATAACTACACATAGAACAGGATGCAGTCTTTTAAGTTGTTGAGGAACACCCTGTTGCCTTTGTCTGTGAAATGGACTCCGTCTTTTCAATATATTCCGTCCATGTTGAAGCATATGTTGTTATGGTAGATAGAGCCCATGTTGTGGTCTCAGAGAAATGCAGAACAGCTTTATTGATATGTTTCCTGGTTTTCTTTATCTGTGGACAAAATTGGGTTGACAATTTGCTTAATTTGTATTTGGAAAATGTTGGAAAACACCAAAGCATTAAGTGGGAAAAAGTGACATTAATTTTCCAAATGTATCTTTCATTAGGATTTCCAGTCCTACCCCAGTAATGGTGCTAGGTCATTGCCACTGTTGTGTAGTTCCTACAAATCCATATAGAATCTGCATGTTTAGACAATATAAATAAGGGATTTGTGTCCAGACTGATTCCAGACACCCCCAAAGGATATGTTCATCTGTAGACCAGCTAGCTCACAGTGCCTCTATAAGCCCCACAACCTTACCAAGGAGCGAATAATAGTTTCTGGCAACTATCGAACATGACAACCCTGACTCCTCAGGGATCGAGGAAACAGTACAGTACTTTTCGCTCAGTCACTTGTGCTCACTTTGTCTCAGAGAGATATACAGAATAAACGGTGGGGACATTTTCAATGAGCATTTATTGAACCAGCGTCATTCTAGTGTAAAATACATGTGCTGCAACAAGCATTAGACAGAAACAGATGTATACGGTTATAAGCACCAGCAGAGTAAAGAAAAGGTAGAACTCTACTATAGTGCTACAACAATGAATATATGCAGGCATATAGATACATGATATTAATAATGCGTACTCCTACGATGCTAACCCTAACTAGATGTACCTAAATGTACCTAGCATGTACATAGGTGTATAGCCAAGAATCCCCCTAGGAAAGAGCCAACCCCATTACCTAATGTGGGAGAGCAAAGGACCCCGTCTTGGTCTCAAGATGGACACCCCGCAAGGGATGTCAGACCACTGCATGCTGGAGTGTCTGCGTGCAGGAACCTTAGCATCTCACGTCAGCGTGTCAGCATGGAAGTCTTTCTTTGCTGGTTTGCCCAGCGAAGATGTGGTGCTTATATACCCAAAAGGTACCCTCAGGGATTCTACCTAGATGTGTCATGGTACTGTAGGCATGTCAGCCAAGGATGACGATAGTGATGACCCTTATACAGAGTTATCATGCAGAAGATGGCAATCCTACTGTGATACTAAGAATGCTCATGCATAATAACTGAGGCTAGTTTTGGGAGAAAACCACACGACATTTATGTAGCACCTAACTAGGTAAAAGGCCAGTACCAAATCCGTAATGTAGAACAATGATGGGACAAATGTAGGTAAAAGGTCGAGCAACTACCTAGGCCTATATTTGGGTACATTGGGGTTCATAACACCACCACAGTACATAATTATGGGGTCTGGATGTTGGCAATCCTCAATGTTTTCAACCAAAGACAGCAATTGATGCCACTTTAACCCTCGGTGGCCAGCCCAAGATTAGATAAACCTAGGACCCTGTCAATGCCACTCTTTCTAGCACTCTCTCTGGCCCAAAACAAAAAACTATGGCCCACAATCCAGACTCTGACCATTTTGGACACAAGCAGGAGCAGCACACAGGCAGGAGCAGTACACAGGAAAAACACAGTTTTGAAAATGAAAGGCAGCTACAATGGAGGACAGCAGGTAAAGTATAAAAGAGCGTATTTGATTGAATGGAGGAGATGTGCAGAGAGCTAAAATTAGGTAGTGACTTTAAGAAAAAAAGTAATTTACTCTGTGATTGGCTTTGCAAAAATAAAAACATAAGTTATGTTTTTTGGGATATGCTTGGAATTTCTAATAGTCATCCATACCAGCTAAGCTAATGTGAAGCTAGTATGCTGTTTAGAGAAACTCCTGATCTACTGGTGGGAAGAGACGATTGGAAACATGGTTACTATGGAAATAGAGCTAAAAGATTGTGGGGGAAGGAAACAAAAAAGACTACAGTGTGAAACTAAGAAGCAGACTAGTGTATAGAAATTGCTCAGTAGGGAGTGTATGTCTTGTAATTGACAATATTTTACAAAGTAAAATATAAATTAAAAGCATTAAGAGCAGATTGTTGAATGTTTTTAAGAGCTTCCGTGTGGATCCTCAGATCTGCCATGGATTCACACGGGGGACCAAACTGAGCACCTGGGTGGTCTGCGAATCCATGAAAAACCTACCAAATTGGGCTTCTTCAGAGGAAATGTGAAAAGGGCTAAAAATAGTGGCCATTTGGAAGTGGTATAACAAACATACGAGATTAAAGGAAGTCTGTGATTTGCTAAGTACAAGAGTATGAGTGAGAGCACAGTGGGAAGGGTAGCCATTTATGGTACTTTTCTACTAAGAGTGGAGGAGGATAGCTATATTTCTGACTTGAGATTTCCAGTGGAAAACCGATGTTAACAGATATTAAAATAAAAGCAAAGAGATTTTACAGGTATGTTAATTAGGTTGTACAATAAAAAAGTATATTTAGAAAAACTGTCAGTGTATATAAGCTGAAAGAAAATACGTAGTTTCTACAGTAAAAAGTAAAATAGAAGGGAGCTTATATGAGAACATTAACTAAAAATATAGTGAGCAACAAAGGAGGAAGAGGAATTGCTATGCTGAAAATAGTTATTTTATTAAGCCACTATGAACAAACGTGTTAGAAATTAGATGTGGGTGCTTGCTTGTAGTTTGTAATTTAATAGTATGCAATTAGCATCTACTCACACAGTCAGACAGGCACTTACACATCCAGTTACACTCCCACTAAAGCACTTATGTACACACCACTCATATAGCCAAACAGTGACTGACGCACTCTGTAACCCACTCATAAAACCACTCAGACACTCATTTACTCACCTATGCACCCACTTAGTTATTCACACATCCATACAGGCACTGTCACACTCAATCATACACCTATACAGCCATTCATGTACCCAGCACTCAGGCAGTCAATTACACAAACACTCACACACCCATACTCCCAGTTATACACCCAGTCACCCACCCATACAACCACTCACATAT
Source organism: Calotriton arnoldi (assembly GCA_963921515.1). Lineage (NCBI taxonomy): Eukaryota > Metazoa > Chordata > Amphibia > Caudata > Salamandridae > Calotriton > Calotriton arnoldi. Next base: position 159,988 of record CAWUFW010016294.1, read on the forward strand.
CTATTTACAAAACCATACAACCCTTCACACACCCAGTCAGACAGCGACAGAGGCACTTACACATCCATTCATACACCCACACAGCACTTATGTATCCACCACTAATAAAGTGACTTGCACACACAGTTATTCATCCAGACACCCACTAACACAGCCAGTTACCAATCCATGCAACCACTTTCATACCCATTTTGACACCCGTACAATCTCTAACACACCCAGTCACACAGCTACTTACGTATCCAATGACACACCCACAGAGGCACTGATACACACACTCACATATCCACTCAACTACTCGCACACTCAGTCATCCACCCATACAGCCACTCATATACAAATTTATACACCCATACTCAGACATTAAAACAGCCCCTAACATACTAACCACATTTAAACAGCCCCTTGCATACTGACAGAACCACTTATGTAGCTACTCACTTGCTTATAATATGTAATCTAAAAGTATGTAATCTGAAGTTAAATGTATTCTATATTTGCTTCTCAGATATCTACTGGTGTATAAAAAGGAATAGAAGATGGAACGGTGAGATGAAAAAAATCTTGACATATTTCGTGCAACTGGCATATGGCATTTGCCACAATGAGTGACCAAGTCTTACAGTTTTGGTGAAACAGCAGGGATGGTAATTATCTGGTCCGGTTATAAGGGTCCCACAGATGGTCCAGCTGCTGATGATGATGTACCACCTTCCCTCTCTCTTATCAGCCGATGATACATCTTTGTATGTATGGTTCTCAGGTGTTTCAAAACAGAGGATGTGCCATGTGAATACTTCTTCACCGTACATCTTGACAGTTTTTTGCAGCATAGATTGCACTGGACACATTCTGAAAGATCTTACTTTCCTCCTGAAGGGATGATGAAATATTTCCAAACATTGGAGGAATTCTTTGGAGATAGTATGTCTTCTTATTCTTCGTCCTGCTCTTTCCGTTCTTTTGTATCTTCAGCAGAAGACATCTTAAATTTGAAACTCTCTTCTTTTGAAGGAAAGCCAAAAAAAGATGGAGCTGTGGTTTTGTGACTATCTCCAGAGTGATGTGAAACCCAAATAATTGATTTAGGATGTGGTTTGCAATGTGGATGGGTGGAGACCTACTGTATCCAATGAGAGGTTAAGGTTTGAGTCTGTTCCTGGATTTGTTGCGGTTTCATGGTGGCATCACGGGGGATCTGCAAATACAAAAAAGACTTGCTGTACTGCATTTATAGAAAGTTTCCACAAGTTACGTTGATTTGTTAATTGTTACTTTTAAAATATATATTATGAATAAATGTGTGAATAAAATGTATTTATAAACTTGTACAAATGTATATTACTATATTGAACATTATAGACGAAATTGAAGTATAAATTATATAAAAATAAAACAGTGAAATTCACTAAAAAACTAAAGGTTACAGGGGTGTTATTATTATTATTATTAATGCATACTTGATATAGCGCATGGCTACCCACAGGCGTCCCAGCGCTGAATGCAGACCATTAACAGAAGACAGTTCATGCCAGGTTCTGGCATAGCCATGTTTTTAATTGCTTTCTAAATGCAAAGTGGTGCGTCAGAGAGCGAAGGTGGAGCGGGAGTGTGTTCCACAGAGTTGTCGCATTATATGAGAACATACGTCCCCCAGCTCGTACCCTCCGAACTTTAGGGGCTACCGCCTGATATAATTTGGCTGATCTCAGGTTGCGCAGGGGCTGGTAGAAGGACATCATCATGTGATTAATTTTTGGGCCCGTGCCCCATAAGGTTTTATGTGCAATGCACAGTGATTTGAACATTATACGTTCTTTAATGGGGAGCCAATGTAGGGCTTTTAACGCTGGTTTGGCTGACTGACTTTTTGGGGTATTGTATAGAAGCCTGGCTGCACAATTCTGCACCACCTGCAGTTTCCTAACGGTGGCCTTCGGGGTGCCCAGATACAGAGAATAACAATAATCCAATCTGGGCAGTATCAGGGCCTGAACCATAGTCCTGCGTGCAGTTGATTGCAGCAATGGCAACATTTTTCTCAGTTGCCTTATGATGCCAAAACAGGTGGCTGCTACTTGTACTGCTTGGTAGTCTAGTTTTAATGAGTTATCAAGCCATATTCCTAGGCTTTTGATCCTTTCTTTAGGTTTGGTAGGAGGACCCAAACAATCGGGCCAGTTTAAAGAAAGGGAGCTAATAGGATGGCTGCCAAGGATCATTATCTCTGTTTTATCTCCGTTGAGTTTGAGATATGACTGGTCCATCCACGAGGCCACCTATTCCAGGCAGGCTTCTGTGTTGACTGATAACTCCTTAGGGTGGTTTAAAGCCACCACTAACTGGGTGTCATCCGCATAAGTTACGATCTGGACCCCAAATGGGAGAACTATCTCAGCAAGGGGTCGTAGATACACACCTCAATGGGACCTTCCGTGAGGTGTAGTTTCCTTCAAATACTAGATATGATATTATAGTGAGGAAACAGCATTAAAAAAACTACAGAAATGAACTGAAAAAAACAAAGATTACAGAGACACTATAATTAGGAAATGGAATTTAAAAAAACCTTAGAAATTCACTGAAAAAACTAAAGGTGACATGGACTTTATAGTTAGGCTCAGATTTCACTTGTACAAAACCATTCAAATTCAGCAGTTATAGTTACCTGAGCTAACTATAACTTACGCGCCTGCAGTGCACTGCTTATGACCACACATATTAGATCATTAATGACATGGTCAGTGACATCACTAATGAAATCACTGATAAGATCTCAAAAATATGTATATATAATTATATATAATAATATATATATATAATATATATAATAATATTATATATAATTATATATAATACTTCCCCATTTTTTGTAATTGATAAGGCACACCCCATTCACCTGTTTCCTCCTCCGCCAAACGTCTTACATCCTCTGCCACTCGACACGCTGCTTGTTATTTTCATTCTCTACCCAGTTTTTTCTCCAGCCAAGTTCGTTCGGTCCACTCCAACCAAGCAACTCCAGTACTGATGAAAACCCCACTGCCTCCACTACTGCATTGAAATAATGAATGAATCAGGCTCCCACCCAACTGACTTGCTCAATATAATGACCTGCTATGGCATCTATGTGTGCCTCCAGGGGCTATGAACATATCATTTTTGACTCATTTACTATTATGAAACACCATGACATATCCTTCACGGTATAACATCACTATATTGGAGATAGTTTCTTCCATTTCAAATACCTATATTCTTTACCCACTGAGCAATTAGGTTGCTAACTAAGATGTTTGCAAATGACGCAACTGGCCACTTATGCATGAGAAGGCTGGCCATGCAAACACCTTGCTAAGCAACATCCCTTGCATCAACACAACTCGCATACTGAATACAACAAGCATTTGCAATGCAATAGGTCTCGCATTTGCGAGAGTTTAAGGTATTGGCATTGTAAATGACAATGCCTTTTATTTATCTGTTTTAAAAACCAAAACATAAATAAAATGCATTGTAATTTACGATGCTAATATCTCAAACTTGCGTAAATGCGAGAACTATTGCATTGCAAATGTTTTTTTTTGGTGTGGATGTATGTGGATTGTATTGGGATGGCACCTCTCTAGGAAAACGAAAGGGATGGATGCACACTAATAGCTCCCGAGAAGGGTGGACAACCATAGTTATAGGGGTTCTGCAACACACTAGAGCCCACTAGCTCTAAACAGAGAAGGGGCCCAGGTGAAAGAGCGCTACTTGAAAAGGGAAGGAGCAACTCTAAGGCGGGACGATAGGTGAAACTGGCAAAACAAAAAGTGTTGAAAGTTCACAGCGGAAAAGGGTAGTAGAAAACATTAGAAAGAAGCAGCACAGAAGAGACTTGATGAAGGCGTGCCGATTAGGGGGAACAGAAAGGCAAGAACTAACCCGCCTCTGAAGCTCGACTGCAGGTCTGGGAACAGGAGTTTGTTCCACACGTGAAGCTGCGTGCCAAAAGGACATCGTTAATAAATGTTAATGAGGCGCTAACAGGTGCTGAACAAATTGATTTACTCGGATTACTCCGATCTGGTCAAACAACCATTTAAAGAGGGGGAGCGGAAGTGTTTAACGCCAAAGTAAACAACTGAATCTGTACAAACATCTCTGCAATTATTTAAAGCATTTTTTCTCTCGCCTTACTACCCCGACTTTTAAAATGTGGATCAGGCAGATGTTTCCAAAACATTGACAACGTTTTCAAAAACGTTTGTCTACAACTTTGTTATCACGCACAGAACATTTAAAACATGAAAGTCCGAATTCAGAGGGCTATGGGGGGAGGCAGAGGAAAACGGCTTGCTAGTAACTTCCTAAGTTGGCTCAACTGCACTGTAACAAACTTTATTTTGTCGATCCCTGCCTTAAACATAAAAATATGTTCAAGGCAATATTTATAGATCGAAAACGCCAAAAAGCAATACACAATCACACGTTTCTGGACATTAGATGCATCGTTCGTAAAGGCAGTTTTCAAACTATTGTTGCTACATTTGCAAAGAAAGTCAGACCGTCCTTGACTTGCATTCTTACATATTTATTGTTCCTTATTTATGTAACATTTGAGGAGACCCCGGGACGAAGGGAGGCGGTCGGCCAGAGCAGCAAATACAGCAGAGGGGAAGGTTGCGTGTGTGCCAGTGGGGGAGGGCTCTTAAGGCGAAGCGGGAGGGGTAAAGCAAACAGTGCTTTAAGGAGCACACCACGGTGTGCTAAATTAACAAAAGGTGTTCCAATAAGGAGAGAGGCACCTGAGGAGGTTGGCAATCCGGCGGTAAAGAGAAAAATAAGACGGTACTATGCATTTTAAAGATGTTGCTTAGTCAAGTGAATTCAGCAAATGTGTACATTTTGAAATGTTCAAGGGGACGAGGAACCGGAGTTGTACTCACCGGGAGTGAAAGGAAGGTTGAACTGCTCCTGGTACAGCCCCTGGCAAGCTAACATATACGCAAAACTTACACCCGCGCAAAGGTCAAATATAAGTCCAACACAGGGACAAACACTCGTTCGCTCCTCAAACCCACGGGTCTCTCACCTGCTCATGACGTGGCGCCTAGGGTGACTGCTCTGCGCGTCAATGGCATGGGCCACAGAGAGCAGCTCCGCCCGAGCCTCCTGCTTCCGTTGCCGCTGTAGGGTGACGGCTCAGCCCATCGATGGCAGGGGCAGCAGAGAGCAGCTTCGCCCAAGCCTCCTGCTTCTGTTGCTGCTTTCAGGGCCACACCGCCAGCGCAGAACGGAGCAGATCAACGGCGAGCAGAAGCTACAAGTTATGATGGGCCCTTGATCCATGACGAGCCGTGGGACCTGCCGGGCGGCACCGGAGGCTCAGTAAAACGGGTGCCGTAGTTATAATAAAAATAATAACAATGAAATAAGGGGCCGCACTCAAATATAAAGCGCGGCGCCCGTTCATGTTTCACTTATGTGCATGGCGTCCCGTGAAGCTGGCGCCATGGTGAAAAACAAGCACAGAATCGAAACGGAGGAGCGGGGCGAGAAAAGCAGCATATTGACACAGACACGCCGTGAGCGTGCACATCAGCTGTCCGGGCAAGTGCACATCAGAACGCGCCGTAAGCGTGCACATTTGCAGCAAAGACCAGCGTGACAGCGACCGCATTGGCTGCGAGGTACACCGATCACCCTGTGAGCTCTGGGGACACGCTGCAGGGCATCGCGTGAAGCATGGCGGAACGACGGTAAGGTGGGGGTGGCAGGCGCATGGCTGACTGACACTGGAGGGGTGCAAGGACAGCTGGGGAGTGCGTGCAATGCGGCTGGAGAGGACGGAAGGGGGACAGGAGATGTGCACATCGCGTGCCTGGACGTGCGTGTTCACATTTCCAGTCCGGCCTGCGCGTGCACATCTCCTGTCTCCCTTCCGAAGCAAGTCGACGACAATAAGTCTCGCTAGCGACAGCGCTTCGCGCTGCGTCGCTAGGTCGAGACCTAAAAAGTGCACCTTAGGAGTCTCAATGGGGGCCTGTTAGAAAACACAGCTTTAATTATCTACAACTGTCCTTGAAAACTTGGGAGTGCATGTGAGACTGATGGGGCGGCTGTGCAGAGTAACCAGGGCATATCACTTATCCTCATTATGAAAAAGAAAATCTTTGTGAGTGCTCTTCCAATGTTTTCAAATAGTTTTTGCTGAAATTATGACTCTATACAGTGTGACCTTGTGACATGGTAAAACTAAATATCCTAAATTGTAATCTATAAGCCTGCAGTGCTTAATGCATAAAAGTGGGACATGCTGGACATTAAAGAAAAATACGTTCATAATGTGAACAGCTCCCGTAAGTTGTTTTCACTCTTAGTCAAAGATGGATATTCCTACCGAAAATGCCTGGTTGAGTTTAATAGGCTGTATTTAAAATTCCAGCTTGGAAAATACTACAAAATTGCTTGAAAGGTCTTTTTAATACAAATAAAAAAAATCTGTCTTGGTGAGGAAGATAGATTTTTAAAACATATCGAGGAAAGGTAACTTTTAAAAATGCAATTTTGTGCTCCCTGGAGTACTGACAGTAACAAAGCAGTTGTGCTAACTTTCCCTTCCCACAGTGACAGTAATTAGCAGGAAACAAGAAACAAACGTCTAAAGTGAGGAAGATTAGAGTGGCCCAACTTCTGAAAGTTATCTGGCATGCGTCCTTTAGGAGTGGCCAGGAGCAGATGGTACAGTGGCGTAGCTGGGGCGGGGCACTCTTTTTGTGGGCGGGAGAGGTGAGCAAGTCGTCTGTCGGCCTCCACACCCCCACTCTTACCTACAGCGGGCGGCAAACTCAAGGGCCGCCCCGGGTGGCAGTAGATCTAGCTACACCACTGAGATGGTAACACAAAGAGCCAGAGCAGAGAGGCCTTCTTTTCGACACTAGAACAGTGAGGCTTTGGTGTCAGAACTTAAGTCCCTTACTGGAGGAGGCGTCTTAGCCATTTGCCTCTTTTCTTCACATTTGATGTCTTGCATTGCGCAAAAGGGAAAACACAGTACAGAGCCATACCTAATAAGATTAGACTGCTACTGCTGTCATGCCCCCTGCGGACGCTCCAATTAGGCTGCCTTGCTTAAAGCAGAGCCAAGCACCATGGTGCAAAAGTGATTTCAAATTGGAGCATATTCTTCCAGTGCACATTCCTATGCCTAGACACGTTTGAGAAGATCCCACACATCATTTCTGTGCTGTGCTCTTCAGCACACATGCAAAGCATGTTTTTTTTCGAGAAATGAAATTATTTCCCTTTCTTAAGCCCTGCTTCAAGGAGGCATTCGATTTTGATGCACAGGCTGCTCTGGCTAACTTAGTGGATTAGGTTTTGTGTCTGGTTTGCTCCGACCCACTTAAGTAAGGCCCAGTAACTTCCCCTTGATACAAAGCAATGCAAAGCAGCGCAAAGCACCTTTTACCCCGAGAAAAAGGTACATTTACCAATGTGTTGCTTTGCATCACATTGAGTCACTTTGTGAATGTGCAAATCCTTATTAACTATGAGGGAGGTGTGCGACTAAAGATCCAGTCTACGGTCTATTCATAGTTTTTATGGTCCTCCATAGCATGATAAGAAGCATGACACTAACATGTGTCGTTCCCAGAAAGGTGCATAGCATAAAAAATATGGTAAACGAATTCGCATAATGTGAAAAGGCGTTCCAATAATTTTTCATTCATCTCGTGTTTGCTTCTGAGTCATAGTCAATTTTATCGTGTTTGGTTCCATTCTCGACAGAAAAAGTGTTTCCTATTTTTTCAAAAAGCGCAATGACTCCCCCATTTACTGCACTCACAATGAAAAAAGTATTGGTACAAATGACGCTTTCAATGACTCTTCAGTGCAGCGAAATTGATGTTCCCAATAATGTACTGTATCCGATTTATTCACTGACGAAGGAAGGTCAGACATTTGATGTCTCGTCATTCCTTCCGTGGGGGAAACATGAAAGCATTTCTCTTTGAACAAATCTTTTAAACTTGCTGAGAACAGTCCACCAAGGTCCTTTACAAGTAATATATTAAGCATTTCGTGAAAATAGTAAAAAAATACAAGCTATGTGTATAGAGATGAAAGGGTCAGAAAAGTAGAATCTATAGCCCTTCAGCATCATAACAGTACAAAATATGACAAATACAATTCACAACTGTACATGCGGTACCAGACATACTATGAGAAGTCCAGGAGTCCGTTTCCATGATGGGACCTGCAGGATAAGGAAGGCCATGAAGTGTTCAAAACATTTTTAAATTTTATTTTACCTTTTTAAAAATATATTTTTAGTTGCATAAGTTTAGTGAATGTATTTTTAGCTATTTGAGGTAAGATGCTTTTATTTATCAGCAATCTATTTTCAGCTACTGATGCTTTCTTTGAAAACAATTGCTGCATCCGGAAAATGGTGATGAAGCTCTGGACCAACCTTTCACTTTTCTTTAAGTCAATAGACCTTTGTTGTATCCTGAGAAGAGAAGGGGTTACTGACAAGTTTAGATACATAAACTGTTACCAAAAGTCAGAGTTGTGTCTTAAAGTTGAAAAAGGATTTATTATAAACTCAAAGACAACATAATATAAATTTGATGCAAAAACATACTGTTAATGTACAGAGTTATTAAAGGAAGACCAAATTGACTTACAATATTGGTCCTTAACAGAAAAGAACAAATCGAGATGTCCATAATTGCAAAGCAAAAGATTAAGAACCATGGGCTGGATGTATCAATATTAGGAATAGCAATTTCCTAATTGCGATTTTCTGCGAATGGCAATTAGGTAATTACTGTTCTTATTAGTGATTCCTAGTGGGTCACAAATCAACCTACCTCCTGAATATTAATGAGGTGGGTCGCAATTTGCGACCCATTAGGAATTGCTAAAATCACAGGCATGGTGGCCTGCTGGGGTCAGCAGACTACCATGCCTGTGATTGCTTTTAAATAAAGCAATCATTTTTTTTAAAGCAGCCCTTTTTCTTTAAAGGAAAACAGGTTGCATTTTAATCCCTTTACCGCGACGGCAATTCCGCCGCGGTGCGGGGCGTTCCATTGTGTGGGCGGGGCCGCGTCGGCCAACGGACGTGCGCAGCACTACCGAGGTAGTGCTCACGACGGCCGTTGGCCGACGGGCGCAACAAACGGGTTAAAAAGAAAATTGAAAAGATTTCTTCTCATTTTTTTAAGAGCAAGCAGTGGTCTGAGGGACCACTGCCTGCTCTTTAAAACAGGTTTTTACAAACATTCACAATGGGGAAGGGGTCCTTGGGGACCTCTTTCCCGTTTGCGAGTGGGTTACCACCTACTTGAAGTAGGTGGTAAAATGTGAATGTTTAGTGACCGCATTTCAGTCACTAAACATTCTTTCATACTACTGTGATTCGTTATTAGGAAGGGATGCCCTGAACACGCTCCTTCCTAATAAAAAATTGGTATGTATTCACAATTCCAAATTGCGATTTGGTAAGATGCTACCGATTGCAATTTGGAAATGATACATGCCAAAATGTATTTTTTCGGCTGCAAACAGCCCAATTCTGCTAAGGGAGCCATTTGTGACTGGAAAAATGCTTGATACATCGGCCTAAAGTCTGATGAGTGGACAAATGGTTTCGATCTTTCTGTCAGTGCTGACACTGTCTGTTACCTGGAGAGATGCAAGGCTTTGCACAGACGATATGGAACCGATCCCACTTCCTGACTGTACGTACCAGTTAAGTTCAGTGTACAAACTAGTGGTCTGATTATAAAAGAGGACAGGGCTGTCGTGGATAGGTGTGTTGATCCCCAGACAAGTTGTCCACCTACGTGAAACACAAGAAGGAATGCGTATGAATAATTGGGTTCCTTCTAGTTTGGTCCTTAGAGTATTGTGTCTTCTGCCCCTCTATTAGTGACATGAAAGTAAGTAACTGCGAGGCAACTTGCGTATGTGTGCACCTGGGTGAGTTGTAATGATGTTCTCAAGGATGGAACCTGGCAGATGAGTGGAAGTCAGAAGTTCCTGATATCGAATGTTCGGTGAAAACAAGGGTTATTGCATCTAGAGGTTTAGGAAACAAAGCACTTTATGAGATACAGAATAACATACATCAGAACATCATTTCTTATATGCACTGTCCTAATTTTACGTATTTCTACCTTGTACTTTTTGTATTTTTAGAAGGAATAGCGCTCTGTCCTGTTTCTTCACAGGAGTAACGTGTTCTCAATCTTGCACCAGTAATATGTCAAAAAGGTGCTTTCCCTCCTTGGTGCCAAACTCTATTCAAATGAACAAAAGTGTGCAAAAAGAGAAAGCAACTATGCACTGTTTATAATTGTCTTAAAAGTTTTTTTTTCTGTTAGAGCTACCTATGATGGGCTGGGCAACGAAGATTAGCAAAGCAGGTAATGTTTTCAGGTAAGTGTCTGTTTCTTGAAGAAGTATCTGCTCTTGAAGAGTTGTGTGAGCGTTGTGCGCGAGGAGGCTCTGCGAGAGGAGTTGTCCTTGCGGAGGCTACATTTAACAACTGGGGACGCTGGTCCGACTTCTTTTGTGGAAGGCAGGAAACCAGCAGGCTAACGAATCTTGAGGCAAAGCATATTTTTTCCCCTGGGCTCAGTTTAAATAGATAAGCCACTGCAAGTCCAAGGTCTCAGTAGGAGGTCTTCCGCATGCACTTAGCACGCGGCTCAAGTGATGACTCGTGCCCTCACGGCAGGAGAGATCTAGGTGCTTTTGGCAGAGTCAGAGCAACACAGTTCCTGAAACGTGGGCATATTTAGTAAAGAGGAAATGTATACATATACAGCATGTCAGACATTTCCATTGCAGTTACCACGTGGCAACAGGCTCAGTGAAGCATACAAACAAAACAAAGAAGTATGGGCATTTTAGAAATGGTACATAGGTAGGGAAATTCAAACAAGCGTGCAGGAGCTCTGGGTGAGCAATGATTGCATGTTTAGTTTTAGGATTAAATCGCATTTATTGGAAGGAAGTCAAGTTGAAAGTACACAACTTGCTGCCTACATCCATCGGCCGGCAGAGCGAGTCATTAGTTTTCATACACAGCGATCATGCCACAACCCGGAGGCCGGCCGCGTAAGAGGACAAGCCGTATTAGAGACGGTTTGGCACTTCCTGGTTTTCACCCGTGAACACAGGAACCCAAAACAAGTAGAAGGAATGATTAAAAAAAAAAACCCTTCCCTACCCTCCACCCCCCACCCCGAACCGATGTGCTGAAAAGTGTCACTGGAGAGTCCCATGTATGGGTAAGACATCATGTAACCGTGGCCGGGGTCCCCAACCCTGATTGTGTTTCGGTCAGCCGCAGGAGGCGGAGGTATTTTGGGCCTGTCACCTCGTTCATTTCCGTCGCCAGCAGGGACAGCAATGGGCGCCATATGGTGCGGAAGGAATCTGCAGAGTTCGTGAGGGTAGCTTGAATGCGTTCCATACCTACAATGAACCATAATTTATGTAACATCCCGTGTGGGTCGGTCTGGTCTGTGTGCCCCATAGAGAGAGAATGTGTTGGACAGCTGCACCCATAGCTAGGCCAATTTGTTTCTCTCGTACCAATTTCAGTGGGTACATAAGCGGGTTAGGTAGCCCTAAAAGTGTATAGGCTGGGAATCGGGGAATTTCGGTCTCAAAGCGACTGTCGATGTCATCGAGAACCTCCTTCCAGTAGTCTGTTACTGCCGTACACTCCCACAATATGTGGGTCAAAGTACCCTCCGTGTCACAACCCTGCCAACATGTCGGGCTGCGGTCTGGGTTCCCCTTATGTAGTCTAGCTGGAGTCAAGTACCAGTATGTGGCCACCTTGACTGACGCTTCCCGACTGGCCGTGTTACGGGCCGTATGGTGGGCCCGGAAAGAGATATCTCGCCATTCTTTCTCTGTGAGGTCCCTCCCAATTTCTTTGCTCAGCGTCGTTGTCCCGCTGAGGGTGAGAAGGGGGTCTGGGGACGGAGCATGGTGTATAATTCGGAAATCATCTTCTTATCCGAAGTTTTCGTTAGGAGCCATTTCTCGTAGCTTGTAAGCTTCCTGCTGGCCAAGGGTCGCACGTCCGGGTGTAGGAGCCAGTGGCGAATTTGAAAGTATTGGAAGTGGCGTGGGGCTATGATATCATAGGATTGTTTCACCTCGGCGAAGGAAAGGAACCCCTCTAAATTAAAGAGATGGCCTGCTGATTTACAAGCTGTGGCCCTCCATTGTGGGAATGCTCGTTCGTCTAATCCCGGGATAAACTCTGGATTATCGAACAGGGGTGTCAGTGGAGAAGGGAAGGATGTGAGGCCCCGTTTTACAGCCACCATGTCCCAAGTGCTTAGGAGCGTGTTCGTGATGGGTGAGCCTTTGAGATTTGGTGGTCGATCCGGCCTCTTCAAGAATGGTACCTTCCACAAGGAAAGCTTCGCCAGTGCCCTGTCCTGGAACAGCCACTTCTTTTCGGATTCCGGTCTGCTCCACTCTACTAAGTGCCTAAGTTGAGATGCTTTAAAGAAGTCCAAGAAGTTCGGGATACCTAACCCTCCATCGTCAGGAGGTCTGTGGGAGAGATCCCTACACATCCGAGGTCGTGCCCCAGCCCAGATAAAGTGCTGTACTGCTCCCTGTAACTGTTGAAGGGTTCCTGGCGGAGGCCGGGCTTGTATGGTCTGAAAGATATAAAGTGCTTTGGGTAGTTCGGGCTGGACTGTTCCCATGAGGCACAGGGTCAGACTGATTTGCATATGGCCATGTCTGAACTGGGGTGGCGGAGTGAGCTAAAGAATGATGATGGATTAAACCCAGATCACTTGACAGGGGGTGAGTGCTTGCAATGTTCAACACTCCGTCCATCATCCCCTTTGGTTGTGCTTTGGGTAGTATACTCATTTTGACTGCCGCAATCCGGCCAAGGAGCGACATCGAATGTTTTTGCCACTGGCGGAGGCATGTCTGGGTTTGGGAAAGGAGCCTGGTGTAGTTCAGTGCGACCGTTCGTGCAACCGAGGGGGCTAATTCTATTCCCAGAGATCGTATCACAGGTTTGAAGTTCACCATAAGACGGACGCCCTGTCTCGGGTAAGTCTGCTTTGCGTCCCCATGTTAATCTTAAAGCCTGAGACTCGGCCAAAGGAGGTCAGTTCCTCCAAAAAAGCCGGCACTGAATGCTCCGGTGATTCCAATGTCACCAGAATGTCATAGGCGTATAGGCTCACTGTATGTCTCTCCCCTCCGAAGGGGATCCCCGAAATGTCGGGGTTGTCTCTGATTTTCTGCTCCAGGGGTTCCACATATAGTGCAAAAAGGAGGGGTGAGAGCGGGCACCCCTGTCTCGTGCCCCGCTGGATCTCAAAGGGCCTGGAGGCCGTGCCATTCACCCTGACCGTTGCTTTGGGCGCATCGTTGCAGCTCGCTACCCAGGCCCTAAATCGCTCCCCAAAGCCGAAATGAGCCAATGTGTTGTCCAGGAAACCCCAGTTGACCCGGTCGAAGGCCTTTTCGGCATCGACCGACAGCAACAGGGCATTCATCTTAGTACGGTGGGCCTCATCCATCAAATGTAATATTCGTTTGGTGTTATCACTACTCTGCCGGTTGTAGATAAAGCCAGATTGGTCCGGATCAATTATACCAGGCAATTATACCAGGCAAGCACGGACCCAATCTTGCTGCCAGGACCCCGGTAAATAATTTTAGGTCTAGATTGAGGAGGGAGATCGGGCGGTAGGGGCTACATTGCGTCACGTCTTTCCCAGGTTTGGGGATAACCACAATATCGGCTGCCAACATATCCGGGGGGATGGACCCCTGACCCTGGAAAGAATTGAAAAGTCACATTAAAATTGGGGCAAGAAGTGGGCAGAAGGCCTTATAAAATCCCGCCGAGAAGCCGTCTGGGCCCGGCGATTTCAGTGGTTTGAGACGGGAGATGGTACCTATCACTTCCTCGAGACGAATGGGCGCATCTAATGCTTCGGCCCCCGCTGGGTCTAGTGTCGTTGTGGCGGCTCCTTTGAGCTAAGTCTCCCCCTCGTCGTGTGCGGGTATGGTCTCACTATAGAGAGTGGAGTAGAAATCCCTGAAGACTTCCGCTACCTCCTCGTCCCGTTCCACCGTCCCCCCCTGCTTTCTGAAGCGCCGGTGTCTTGGCATGCTGGACCCGGGCCCTGAGCTTGCTGGCCTGGAGACGCCCCGTTTTATCACCTCCTATGTAATACGAGTGTTTGAGCCGGAGAGCCGCATATTCGGCTCTGTCTAGGTCCAGTGCTGCGAGCTGCGCCCTCGCTGCCTTTCACTGGCGCCAAATCCTGGGGGCGCCTGTGCGGCTGTGTATCCTCTCTAGTTCCACCACCCGGGCTGTGAGACTTTCTCTTTTGTCCCTTCGCTCCCTAGCTTCGGCCGCAGAGATGGCTATCAATTCGCCTCGCACAACGGCCTTGAGGGCCCCCCATATTGCCGCGATGGGGGTGCCCAGAAGATCATTCCCTGCTAAGTAGTCAGTAATACTTTTGTGGAGCTGTTGAGACACCCCTTGCCTTTGAAGCAGATTTTCCTTTAGTCGCCACCTCCCCGGCGGTCTACGCATGGCGGGTAGTGAGAGAGTCACGGCCACCGCGTCGTGGTCTGAGAGTGCTGCTGGGATAATGTTCACCGTGTCCACTAGGGTAGTCAGTTCCGTGGACCCTATGAAGTGATCTAATCTGGCGTAGGTACGGTGTGCATGAGAATAGTAGGAGCACTGCGTGATGTTAGGGTGTGCCACCCTCCACATGTCCTCCAAGCCCCTCTCACTCAACCAGGCCTTCCCTGCCAGGGATATTGCCCCAGTTTGTCCATAGCGCTGGCCGGACCGGTCCTGCTCCGCATCCATGACTAGGTTCAGGTCCCCTCCCACCACCACATGTCTGGCTTGTGTGCCAAGCGCCTCCGACAGTGCCGCAGTGAGAAATTGTTCTTGTCCCGTGTTGGGGGCATACAGGGAACCCACCACCAAAGGAGCCCCTCCCACCCAGAGTGTGTGGGCTAAGAGACGGCCTTTTATCTCTGTTACTTTATCGCCCACTGTGCCTTGAAATGACTTGGCGATTAGTATGGCTACCCCGGCCTGTTTAGCCATTGTGGAGGAGTAAAATTGTTGGGGAAAGGCTCGGGATCTCATCCGGTGCCAGTCTTTGGGAAGGAGGTGTGTCTCCTGCAGCAGGCAAACAGACGCCCCCGAGTTTTCCAGATAGGATAGTATAGCCCTTCTCTTAATGGGGTTGTTCAGACCCTTCACGTTAAGGGTAAGAATTTGGAGGGTATGGTTTGTCATGGGGAGTAGTCAACTGCAAGATGCTGAATCCGGAGGGCCATGGTCTCTTCAGCGCCTCTGTGCGATTCGTGGGCCCCAAGGATAAGCCTGTGTGGATCGGAAGTGTGGGCGATCCCCGCCCCTGGCAGCACATTGGTTCTTCCCGCCCACCCACCCCTTCCCCGAGCCCTACCCCCCGCACCCAACTGTCCCCCGTCCCCCTTCCCCCTTCCCAACGCCCACCCAGTCCCTCCCTAACCCCAACTAGAAAACCCCCAAAAGTTATCAATGTCCATTGCCCATCCGGCCGAGGCCTGGGCATGTGGAGAACAAAAATCGGGGTGTGTGTGTGGACCAAGTGTCCCCGGCCCCCCGCTCCTGGCCCTCCCCCCCAGCCCGTGCAAAGTCAGTGCTATGCGTCCCCTATTTGAGAATTAAGGGCATATCGATGAGGCTGTGTCTTTGAGGACTGTATCCAAGGCTGCCTGTCTCTCTTGCGTCATTGTGTCAGAGTCCGGTCGTGCCTTTAATGTGGGTGAGCGTCTACGCCCCACCCTCTGCCATCCATCCCCGGAGGATCGCTGCATGGAGCTGGGTGACTCATCCGTGGTCCGTGTCTCTAGACCCAGCAGCTTGCAAGTGTCCTGAAGTGACCTTAGCTGGTGGAGTTTGCCGTTCCATTTAAATATCAGGCGAAAGGGATGGCCCCAAGAGTATGCTATCCCCTGTTCTCTCAAATGTGTGGTGACTTCTTTGAACTCTTTCCTCTTTTGGAGCGTTGTAGAGGCAAGGTCTTGATAGAGAGCCAGGGATTGACCTTGATAGATGAGGGGTTGTTTCGAGCGTGCCTCACGCAGAATCCGTTCCTTAAGAGGGTAATCCGGGAGGAAGGCAAGGATGTCCGGGGGGGGGCACGCCTCGGCAGGCCCACCCGGTGTGCTCGGTCAATGCGGACCTCGAAATCTTGGGCTTCCCCTAGGATGTCTCGGAACAGCCCCTGCAAGTAGCGTGTCATGTCTGGCCCTTCCGTCTTCGAGGGGACCCCCCGGATGCGGATATTGTTTCGTCTTGAGCGGTTCTCGAGGTCCTCCGCATGGGCCTGCAGGTCTATGTGTTGCTCTCTGAGACGAATGACTTCTTGTTGGAGTTGTGTGAGCTCCTCGCCCGAAGTTTGTTCCCTGTCCTCGAGCGCTGCCACTCTCTCTCCCACCGCGTCGACGTCCCGGCGAATTTCTTTCACCTCACCTGCTACCTCGCTCTTGAGCGTTTGGAAGTCGTAGCGGAGGGTGTTGAATAAGGATTCAAGGAAGGAGCAGGTGATCGGGACCTCTCCTTCTTCGAGGTCCTTGGGGGTCCCCGGGATTGGGGGTGTTTTGCTTCCCCTCTCGCCAGTCAGGGAGCTTTTAGTGAGCATCTCCTTCACAGATCTCTCCTCTTTCTTCTTGACTGAAACCATCGTTGTTCCACTCCGTCGGGTGGAGTCGTCCCTGGCCGTCGATCTCGCTCTGGGGCGCATGCACACCCCACTCGTGAGTGGCGTGAGTCGCGGCCCACTTCTGGCTGGGAACGTGGACCTCTCGCTTGGCTCGACCTCTCCTGGGCCCCGCGTCTGACTATGCGGGGAGCTTCCCCTCAAGAACCTCGGGCGACCCAAAAGACCTTGCTCCTTTTCTTCCGGGGCCCCCGGCGCTCGCGGCGTGTAGACTCTGTAAACAGCTTGTTCTCAATCTCTGCCCAGGCGCCCTCCGCTGTCTGTTCCCGCTAGGCCGGGGTCCCGGCCGTCGGTGGAGCCCCTTTCAGCAGCCACTCCCGACCGCTCTCCTCCAGTTGCCCCGTCTGTCCCTGGCACACCACTCCGTCCCTGGGCTTTGCTTCGTACAATCCCGCCTTGAGCCTCCACTCCAGGCCCCCGTGCTCCCTGGTGCAGCCGACCCCGGCGGCGGGGCCGTGGACCTCCGGCGAGGGGACGCGGGGCTCGGGGCTCGAGCACCGCCCCTCCCTGGCTCCCGGGGTGCCTCTCCCGCTGCCCCTTGTCTCCACGCTATCGCTTAGTCCAGACCCCAGCTGGGTCAGAAGGTTCTCACATCAAGCAGACACCGTCTTGCTCCCAGGTCACCCCCGGTGGTGGCAGACCTGCGGCCTCCCAGAGAAGGGCCACTAAGCCCCAGGCGCGGTCCCCGCAGCCTGATGTCTCCCGGGGCTTCCCCTCTCTCAGTTCCCGTCTGTGCTTCCCCGCCAGGCAAGGATCCTGGCCAAGTGGAAGTCTCTCAACCCCCTGAGCAACGCCTCACGCTCCCCTCTGCGCCGCCTCAGCTCGTGGCTCCGCGGCCGTGCACGGCCTACCAGGCCTCTCCACCAGGATCACTTGTGGGCCTCACCACGAGGCCCGCTGCAGTCTCCTCCACTGGCAGCCCCCGCCGGGGCGCCGCACCAGGGGTCCCACCGCCCCGCCCTGCGGCTCTATCTCCTTTCGCGGCCTACCAGGCCTCCGCACCAGGATCGCTCGTGGGCCCCACCGCGAGGCCCGCTGCAGTCCCCTCTGCTGGCAACCCCAGCCGGGGCACCACACCAGGGGTCCCTCCACTCCACCTCTCCTCCTGGCTCCGTATCCCTGCGCGGCCTACCAGGCCCCTGCACCAAGCTCACCACTCTGGTCTTCACTGCGAGGCCCTCCGCAGCCGCTTCCACCAGCAACCCCGGGGCACAGCAGCGGGGGCCCCACAGCACTGCACTCTCCTTGCCTTCTCGCTCCCTCCGGGCTTCTGCGATGGCAGGCAATCCGCTCACCGGTGGGCGCCCTCGCTGCTCCGTGCCACACCCGCTGGGCCACACTACACCGCCCCGGCTGCAGCTGCTCGTCCCGATCTGGGCAGCTCCCGCTCACCGTGTGTCCGTCGGCGCTGTGAAGTTGCGTCGCCGCTCTGTGCTGGACTCCTCTGGGGCAGTCAGTCCCGTTCGGCCTCAGCGGGGATCTCAGGCTCCGGGACCTCCGCCGCTCCCCACGGGTGGCACCTCGTCAACAGCTCTTTCACCGCCGTCGCTCCGGGCACCCCCTCCCGTAGTGCCGAAGGTGTGGTTATCTGCTGAGCGGAGGGCGCCTCCGGAGCCGACACCGCAGCCTCTGCCGTTCCCGCTCAGTCACGGCGCCATTTTTACGTGCTCCTCTTCGCGCTGGCAAGGCCGCCCGACAGCGGGAATCGGGATCGTAGCTCCCGAATTGCACCTCTGACGCCTTCCCATCGTTGTCGCTGCCTCACCCTTTACTTTTGGCGGCTTTGTCTGGGGCATATGCGAGGGTTAGTCCGGGCGGGAAGTCCAGGAGCGAGGAGCCTCCGGGACCCGCGACCGCTCAGATCGCCATCTTGGCCACGCCTCCGCATGTTTAGTTTTACATGAAACGTGGGCCTCATGGCTGGCCAGTGGCTGTAGCTCAAAACGAGGGGGTTATGGTTGGGGCGATAGAGACAGGTCCCTGACACCTTCTCCTCATACATGGAAAATAATTGCAGTATCTAGCTATCTCTACACTAGACTAAGAGTTATGGAAGCCCTATTAATCCAGAAAAAGAAAAGGTGTCAGCTTCAGAACTTCTGTAGAAGTTCTGTAAGCAAAAATCATGTATAGCATAAAGCCACACAATCAGAAGTCAGGAGAGATCTGTCCCTCTTGAGATCTAAAAGACATCTCTCTGACTACAAGGTAAGAAAAACAAAAAAAGTTCGAGACACACGACCTCACATTATTCAACCTCATTATTTCCATTTCCAATGAAGAGTTCCAACCGCTGGTATAATACTCCCATTTTTTAGTCTTCACTCCTGAGGCTTCCTTGAATTCCCCCCTTCCACAGAAATCGCCAACTGGTAGCACTCCTTTGATCTTCTCATTAAATTTAATTGACCTTGCCAGTTCTTCCTCGACTCACTATCTTAAAATACAATGTTCTTTCACTAACTAAGAGCGTTTTGGTCTGCACCTGTAAAAGGGAAAAACATATAGCAAATAACTTTCATGTTCAATGTTAAATGTCCCAACTGTAATCTTAAGGCCCACAGTCATGCTAACTTAGCAAGCTACTTTCAAAAGCATAAAATTGTGCAACACACATTGAATCCTGTAAATACATTAATACATAAAAGGTTATTCCTCTATATTGCACTTTTGCACATAAATAAACTTTTATTTTTTAGAACAACAACTGATCATGGTATAGGCACAACACCAACACTCTCATGATTCATTCTTTCCTAACCTATGGAGAATGCACTGCATCAAATGCGTTTTAGCTCAACCCTAGCACAATCTTAGCCTGTAGATGAATTTTGTCAATGGTCCAGCTGTTCCTAAAAGAAAGCAAATGTAATGAACATACTAATTTAGAACACTCTGTTACTGCACTTTCTATACTAGTGCACTGCGTATATTGATTATAATTGTATTATGCGAATACATGAGGGCAAATGTACACACATATCTGTGGCCTCATCAAGATAAAAGAGTGGAGCAAAATTATGTTACTCCAATGGCTAACTCAGGTGTTGCTCCTGGTGACCATCTCTGTTAGTGAAAAGATTTTTTTCCCTAGTTCACTCAAAGGGTAGATCGCAAACGTTTGTTTGGCACTAACTGAGAAAAGGTAATGATTTGAAGAGAATTGACCCTAAATAGCATAAGCAATGCAGGAACGGAATGAGGAGCTTATTGGATAAAGCAATCTGTGCAGGACACCGATGGAGGACAGCCTATTCTAATATAAAATTGAGACTACAATCCCCAGAGTTCACAAAAAAACCTGGACAGGAGCAGCTCATCATGCATTGACCTGGGAAATTTGGCAGCTTTTGTCTAGTGGCTCAGTGGATTCTGCCAATCTCAATTGTGAAGTGTGAGGAAGACTCCAGAGAGATTCAGAGTAAAGTTAGCAAGGTATCACATTTAACAACTTCTCAGATCACTCTCTTTACATTTGGTGGGTGCCTATCACACCTGTGATGTGCATAGGCACCGTTGGCAATAAGTAACTCCAAATTGCCAACGCAATAATCACTGATCATTAATTTATCATCCTAAAGGCAGCAACCAACATTCCTCACCATATATGGTATGCCGGAAGCCGTTTATTGCTTGTTGTAATATTGTATATAAAGAAACCTCAAACTTGATGTAAATTGATCCTCAGACCTAGTGCCTGTAACTGTTCTCCCAGTCGTACTGTTTAATTTAACAAACTGTTCCTGTTATGCCAAATGCCTCTTGTGTTCTGTTTTTTAAGGAAACTTAATTTGAGCAACAAGAACATTATAAAAGGGCATAAATCCTTTTTCAAGGGCTCTCTGTTTTTTGATCGGATCCCTGCTGGTCTGTGCTGCTCTTTTTTATCTAGAGATGTTTTTGCTAGAAGCGTTTCATTTTTGTGCATTTACATATTTATTAGAATATCTGCTTTATTATTACTTAACGCTCATTTGACTGAAAGCTCTCTCTTACTTTAAATTACTTGCCCCAAATTTGACTGCCTCTTAGGTTTATCTTAATATTGAACTTCTTGACAAGTGCATATTTTATGGGCTTTTTTTCTGAGCAAACAATGTTGTTTCTTATGCTAACCATTGGTTACTTACTTTAAGTGACCTGGTGATTTAAATATTTCTTTTTAACTGACCATACATTGTTTCTTATAACAATTTAAGTGTTGAGAGCAAATCATTGATTTTCTGTTCTTTGTTATATCTTTCTTGGCTACATTGCTGATGTAAATTTAATTATATTCACTGAATAATTCTAATGATAAAAGACGAATTGAGAGCATTTTGGTAAATTAGTTTTGGCTCAGTTTTGAGTTCACTTCACATTCTACTAGTCCTGCAGATTGACCCTTCTGATAAAAGAAAGTGTTGACACACATTAACTTTATCTTAACTTTTTAAACCTATATGACCTGCCCATTGTATGCCTAGAGTGTTCAACCTCAATACTCCCTGAATGTCTAAGCTGAATGTCTAAGCTCCCTTTTTGGAAGTTCCAGAGCCAAATGATAATTCTTGTTATATGGATTACCACAATTACACACAGGGCCTCATTACGATGTTGGTTAGAAAGGCTCCGAACGGCATTCGGAGTTTCCTAATCCGTGTCGGAAACCATGTTTCCGACCGACTCGGAAACATTTCCGACCAACTGATTACGATAGAAGGTAACAGTTCGGTCTTTCCGACTCGGTTCTGACCGGAATTCAGAGACTCCGAGTTGGTCAGAGCAGAATCGTACAGCTCTACGGACCTCGTTTCCGACTGACTTATTACCATGTCGGATTCGGACAGCCTTTCCGAATCAGTCTGCCCGCATGAAAAGGCTGTCGGAAACTGACTCTGGGGGCCAATAGTATGTCCCCTTCACCCTGAGGCGTCCGGTTGGGGCCCGTGGAGGTAACCATGGGAGCCCTATTTACAACCATGCACAGTGTGGCAGGAACCATGGGGTGCCTTCACAGGGTGCAAGGTTTTCCAAAACCACCCCTTTTTTCAATGGGAGCCTGTGTTGTCGGTCAGAACACAGGCTCCCATTGAAGTAAATGGGAGTCTGACCGAACAGTGTTCGGAACATCGTAATCGGTCGGTCAGACTCGCCGAACCCGAGTCGGTCGGAACCAATTCCGACAAGGAGTCGGTCGAAATGCTTTCTGACCGACATTGTAATGAGGCCATAAGTTACATAAGCTTCAGAGAACTGGCATTTCATTTGGCAAGTGCTGAAAGAACAATCAGCACCAAGCAACATTGTTTACTAAGCAGCAAGGCCAGTGCATTCACTGAAGAGTGAACATTTAAATAAGTTCAGTGACAAGCTATGACCACTGATGAGCTCAGTACATCCTGTAGAACCTGGCATGTAAAGCATGCATCACTCAGTAAACCTAAAAAAAATGGCAAGAGGCCCACCTCATGCCCAGTGCAGATACTTGAAAAGTCCCATTAGACACAGACACCTCTAGTGCATGTCATAGCCCTGCTTCTTCTGCACCCCATGGTATTCTCTCTAGTCACGTTCCTGATCTTGCAGACATCCCTACACACCTAAATAGCACCACACTCATGTTTAGGAAGTTAGAGATTGAGATGGCGCTGTAGACTGCTTAGAGGAAAGAGAGTTTAAGGCTGAGAAACTCAGGCTAAAAGAAAAGAAGCTTGTAACAGAGAGGGAGATAGGGAACAAAAACCAAAGAAGAGGCAAACATTAGAATGTTAAAAATGAAGGTTGTTAATGTCCTGGTGCTGAAGAAGATCGAGCTCAAAATTCCTAATATAGCACCTGCCATGTAAGAAAGCACAGGGCTTTAAACTAGTATTCAACCACACCTTCATGATCCAAAGGAGTTGATTCACAAATTAGAGGTGCCAATAGTTCTATAGAGGTGACTTTCTTTGGTAGATAAATGATTTTGTGTTTGTGATGCTTGTTTGTTAATGGTTGGAAGGGGAAAGGCCATATAAAGCCACAACTCTATCAACAGCAAGGATTACCGAGAACCTGACTTTGTAGATGGTACCAAGATGACTAGTACGTAGGATAGTGGTGCTAGTCACATTACAGTTGATTCATGAGCAGTGAAGAGTCAAAGATAATTACTAAAGTCGATTGCCACAGTGTCACTTTAACTGGTCAGGGTTATAGGTACCCCATCAACAGTATGGAGCTATAGATAGGGATGTGTCCTTTATATTCCAGATTAACCTAAAGGAAGACAAATATTGAGTATTCTACTAGGGAATATCGGCCGCGTTTGACACTATATCACACAGCATCCTTCTTTCTAAACTCAGTTCTAGCGGTATCTTAAATACCGCTCTAGAATGGATAAAAGCCTTCCTCTCTAATCGCAAGCAAGTCGTGTCGCTGGGATCTTTTTTATCTCTCGAACGGACCATCACAGCGGGGGTGCCTCAGGGGTCCTCATTGAGCCCACTGTTGTTCAACGTCTATATGACCCCTCTTATCTCATTGATCTCATCATACGGGATCGAAGTCACCTCCTACGCAGATGATACCCAGATGATACTATCTCTCGATCGGAACTCTAAGGACCCAGAACTTAACTTTAAAAGATGTTTGACCGAGGTCCTTCAGTGGATGAAGGACAACCACCTTAGGTGCAACACTAGCAAGACCGAGATCCTACCGATAGGGAAAGAAGTCTCATTTGTACCAAGCGATTGGTGGCCAGAGGGAACTCCACTCCCGCCGGAGACTGTGAAAGTGGCAAGAAATCTGGGAGTGCAGTTTGATTCCGCACTCACCTTCCAACCACATGCAGTGAAGGTAGCAGGGACCTGTTTTAGTATTATAAGATCCCTGAGAAAATTCTTTGACTTAATCCCTCTTGCAGCAAGGAAATCAGAAGCAGTCGCATTAATTCTCACGCGTCTTGACTACTGCAACAGCCTCTTGGCAGGAGCTAGCAAAAAAACAGTAAAAAGACTCCAGGTGGTCCAACACGCAGCAGCACGGCTTGTCTTAAGACTTCCTCGAAGGTCTTCTGCTTCTGCAGCTCTTAGAACTCTTCACTGGCTCCCACTACATAAGAGAATTCTGTTCAAAATTCTCCTAATCACTTTTAAGGCGTCACGTAAGATAGGACCAAAATACCTTTCATCTCGCTTCACTCCTTATATTACAAACAGAACTCTCAGGTCCTCATCAGCTAACCTGCTCTTACCTCCCAATTTCCGATGTAAAACTAAAGGAGGTAAAACTATAGCAGTGTTAGGCACCAGAGCTTGGAACCTACTGCCTCTGCAACTGAGAATGCATAAAACTGAAACCCAATATAGAAAAGCTCTAAAAACATGGATCTTCGGAGAAACAGACGAATTTTGCCTCTCTCTTATCTAAGACACCTAGAGTGCGATATCACCTCAGTATCAGCGCCAGGATGCTCCCTTCGGAGTGACAGTTAGCGCTTTACAAATATCGATTTTCATTTCATTTCATTTCATTTCAGGCCAAGGGAGGCCATGCTAACCAGAGCATCAAACACTAACATAGCAAACTATTGAAAGGGATCTTTCAAAAAATGTTTCAGCTCAATAACACTTGAGTGACTTGAAAGGCTGAGCTACAATAGAGATGCAACTGCTGCAAGATGACCTACCTAACTCTGAGGAGGAGTTAGAGCTCCCAGCGGAGGTCCTTTGTTTGAAGGGTTATAACAACACTGGATCAAAGCCAAGGGTGGGAACCTTGTTGCTTTACAGTTGAGGATGAACCCTCTGACCTAGAAACCAGAGCTGGAAAGACGTTTGCAGAGATGTTGTGTGTGTATTTGTGTAGTGCTTGCAGTATGTATAGTCACAGTGTATGAAGAGCAAAGTGAACCGTTCATGCAGTGTACCTCGGGGCAATGCATACAATGAGTTCACTGTTCACAAGTGATGCAGTGTGAAGTGTTAGTGTAAACAGTGTGCACATTGGATACAATATGCTTTGTGGGTGACTGTATTGTGTACAATAGATGCAGTGCAAACAGTCTGTGAAGTGCAGTGTTTTAGCCGGTTTAGGTATAAAGAATAGTGATTTGCAAAGAGTTTACAGTGCCCAATGAAGGTACAGTTGGTGAAATGTAGTGATGCAGCAAATACAGTGAATGCACTGTGTACAGTTTATGCAGAGGGTCTAGTGCAATGTGTACAGTGGATGAATCATGTGCAGGAAGAATAATGTGCTTGGAGTATGCACTGCTAAGTGCAAAGTGACCAACCACTGTGTGTATACAATATAGTATTTGCAGTAACTGCTTGGGATGCAGTGCATGGTGTTAGGTTCTAGCGGTGTGTGCCAGCAGCAGCAGCATATTGCTTCAATGTCTATATCAGATGCACTGTTTAGAGTGCATATTGCACTGTATCCAATCCCAGGGCTCCTCTACCCATAAGGAGACCCTGCAAGAAATGATTTAGGCATTGTTCCAGGCAGCTACCACTCTGCCAAGTAAACAGCAGCCTGCCTATCTGACGCAACCTGGCTGCCTCAGTAGACGTCGACTTGACCGGCACCACACTATACAGATACCTGGGCAGACCCTTAAATTGATGTTGGGTCATGCACAGTGCTAATATCATGATGCTCTCCCCAGCAGCCTGGACATCAATGAATACAGTTTTAAGTACGTGCAGCCTGTGGGACGCGCACAACGCCTTCCCCGGTGATCTGCATACCCCATCACAAGTTCTGGACTCTTGATTCATCTACACCAGGGCGACGTTGCCCTTCAGCTCCACTTGGCATACAGTAAAGTAGCCTACAAGAATGGACGTAATTCCATGGCGTGCGCGAAGCAGTCTATCATCCCCTGTAACTACTGAGAGGGAGCTGTATCTGGGTGCATTAAGGCCAGCACAAGCATTGTGGATTTTTGCAGTTTATCAGTAAGTCACCCCTATGTAAACCTTTTCGCCCACAAGGTAGGGTGCCTGGTATTTTAAAGTTGGGCATGCAAAAAATAATATTGCCTTACGCTACAATGACAAGGCCCAAAAAGCTAATTTCACTGCGGCTGGCCTAGCTGTCCTATAGAGACAACCAGACTGCAGATTAAAATACTGTTACTGCTACCACGAGTAAGTGACCAGCTAGAAAAATAATTAAGTGACAAGTTATAATAATTAAGAAGAATCCAACTCAATGGTGAAGTTGGAATAATCAATAAATATTAAGAAAAAGTAAGAAACCTTTTGAGGGGTAATTTGCCTTAGCTCTCCAGAAGTAGCCCAGTCAGTGATTACCCTGGAATAGGTGTGAAAGAGGTGCGACATGCCTTACAGGAGCAAACAATAGGCAGAAATTACTCATCTCAGCTCAATAGAATATGCAGAGTGGGGAGGGTGGCAGTGCCAAATCCTGCTTGACAGGTCTGTTGAGTCATGTGTAACACTTGGAGCACACCTGAGAGAGAGAACATGATGCCAAGACAATTCTTGTGGATCTCTTGTCTGTTTTCTGAAGGACCCTGCTTTTGTTATTCAGACTTCTGTCTCTGGGTTTGCTCTGGGTACAGTCTTTCTTCAAACTGGATTTTAGTGCTACACTTAGGAAGAAATTAGGATTACCAAAGTACACTCTCCACTCACACCCCCTGCCTCAAAGCCCAAGTTTAGTGTGGCCAAATACCTTTACCTTCTTGGACTTGCAGTGACACATTGCATTTTGGACCTGCTTGCAGTAATGCAAACAGAACCCTCTGCAAATGTAGGTAGGGCTGGGCCTGATACTGCTTTACCCCTTTGGTTAGGGAAGGGCCAGGAGTCACCACCACTCACTAGCTAGTGCCTGGCATAAATGTGGCATCCCCAGGCACCTATTTCAGAGCACTTTCTGGACATGCAGAAGATCAGAAGAGGGCTGCACCTGCAGTGTGTAACCTGAGAGCAGCCCTGAAGGACTGAACCTACCACTCTTATACCCAGGACAAAGAAGTGGATACCAAGGGTCAGTTGGCAGACTTTCTTTGGCTTCAGGGAGACAACAAGCTATAAGAAGCCTTTTCCTAGAAGTAGCAAGCTGACCGGTGGCAACTGGACCTCTACTGGACACTGCTGTTGGCCACTGCCTGGCACTCTGTGAGTCTCTAATTGTCTTCCCTGAGGTCCTAGGGGCCTTAGAAGTGCACTCCTGTGGTTGGTTGGGGCTTCAAACAATAAGTCAGGAGGAAACATATTTGGCAATGAGGAACCTGGTTGATGTATCTGACCCACACTTCATCACAGTCAGCCTTAAATTGCACCCAGGTCCTGGTCTACTGCCACCATTGAATATCATTGGTGTTTTGTGCTTTTTGTCACTACTTCTACTTAAAACTTTCAAAATGCAGTGCCCAAGAGAGGAGGGAGGCAAGATGGCGGCCGCTTAGAGGCCGAGTGCAGCACTAGCGACGCTATCTTGGGTTAAGTTTCGAAGCAAAGACCCCTATAGGATCGCGGAATGTAGGTGACTGCATAAAAAGGGACGCGAGAAAATATTTTTCCTATGCTGGGATCACGGAACCCCCGTAAAAGACTCTACACGCTGGTTGCAAGAATCGGGCTCCGGATTATTAGGCGCTCTATTTTCAAGGCTCTCTCTTACCTGGCAAGCCGGGGATCCCGGAGTAGCGGAGGAATGGCACCAAAATCGGCGGCAAATGCCGCAGGCGCTAAAGCAGCAGCAATGCGAAAGCTACGTGGTGAGCCGCCCGTGAGCTCAGCGGCGCTGGAACAGAACAACCCGGAGCAGGCACTGAACTACCTGCAGCAGTCACGCACGCCGGAGCAGCCGAGGAGGGGGAGAGGCGGGGCATCTGGAAAGAATCGTCCAGCTGGCCCCTCGGTAGCTGACATGCTGATGCGTCGTAAGGAGCAGCATACGGAGGCAGCAGGGTCGGTAGCAGTGCGTATAGTAGCTCCAATTACAGAGGAAAATGCCAGAAGGAAACAGAATGAGGAGGTGAGCCCGGGCAGACCCATTGAAATATCTCAGAGCTTGAAAACTAACTTGGTTGCTGGGGATCTTAAGGATACTGTTCCATCTGCTACAGAGCCCCCCCGTAGTGACAATGATATCGGTCCTGAGGGGAATGTCCCTCTGGGAGATAAGGTGGGGGGGACAGCACAGCAGCTCTCCCTGTTGAATCACGGAATATAGAAGCAAATAGCAAGACCATTGATACTTCGAATCTGGCCTCTATCTCTGAAGGAGTAATAGATGGTAAGGAGCTACAGCAACCCGCCCCAATATTGGGGAGTAATGATGCAATGTGGGGAGTGGATCTCCTAGGGGATAAGGATAGACTTGATCTTGATAAGGATAAAGAGCCCAGTGACTGTTTTTTTTCTGTTTCCGAAGGGGCTGAATGGTCTGATGATCGGAGCTCATCATTAGGGGGCAGTAACTTGGATTCAGACCTGGAGGATAGTGATCTAGATCTCCCCACAATAACCAAGAAGTTTAATGTGCAGCCAGATGTACATGGCATACAAGGTCAAGGAAGAAAGGATCTGAGATGGGACTACTCATCCGCTACCCCGCTCTCTGGCAAATCCTCTTCGGGAGCTGATTCCACCCCCCCGATACTGGAGGTTATACACCAGGCCATCCTCTCTCACAGGGAAGAAACACGTCAGGACAGCCGTAAGGCGCAGGCCGCCATGAGAAAAATGCAAGGGGTCGTCAGGAAGCTCTCCAAGGCATGTTTTAATGTAGGTGAGAGAGTGACGAACCTGGAGGAAAGAATAGTTGCGACTGAGGCAGAAGCAGCCAGCACATCAACTCAGGTGGAGGCTCAAAGCTCACAGATCAAGGATATTCAGTGGAAGCTGGAGGAATTTGAGAACAGGCAGAGGAGGAACAACCTCAGGGTATTGGGGGTGCCAGAGGGAGTGGAAGGGTCGGACGCTAGGGTATATATCATCGAATTGTTTAAGTCCGCCTTTCCCGAATTGACAGAATGGAATTGGACTGCGGAAATACAAAGAGCACATCGCACTCCGTTCAAACGACGTGTCCCAGCTAGAGAGGGGGACAAACCACGAGCAATTCTGGTGTTCCTAGGGAATTTTTTATTGCGGCAGGCTATTTCAGAAAAGGCCAGACCTGAAACTAAGAGATCTAGTGGGGGAGTCTCATTTTTTGTTCGCCCTGACTTCTGCCACTCAACGGTAGAAAGACGCTGGAGGCTGAGACAGCTAATAAAACCATTCCAGGAAAAAAACATCCAGGTTTATCTGATTAATCCGGCACAACTTAAGGTGATCCATGGGGGACAGACACTCTATTTTTCTTCCGAGATAAAAGCCAGAGAATATTTGGACGCTGTGGATAAATAAAGCTTGGGTCTGAATTGAAGAAAGGGTGAGGGGGAAAAAGAAGAAGCAAGGTTATGTTTGATAGGATAAAGGGGGTAAGAGGTAGCTATGGTAGGTAGTTTTAGAAGGACCCAGGTCGCTAATGCTACATACATCACATGCACAGACTTAGGTCTGAGCGCCTCACAAGGGTGGTGGGAATGGGGGGAGGAGGGGGGGTGGATGGGGGTTGGATGGGGTGAGGGTAGAAAGGGGTGGGAAGGATGGGGGAAAAATTGAAAAGAGGGAAAGTACCTGGTGTTATGTTTTTTGTGATTTGTTTGGTGATTTAGGGCTTGTGGTATATAAACAGATGATTGGGCTGGTTCAGAAGAGAAATGCTATCTTAGTAGGGCTAAATGGGGAAACTTAAGATATGTACCCTTAACATTGGGGGTTTAAATAATTGGAGGAAGAGGCAAATGATGGGGTATTTTGTAAGGTCGAACCATATTGATGTTTTATGTTTACAGGAGACCCATCTACCATGGGCAAAAAACATTTATTGAGGATAAGTGGTTTTGAGTTGCTGGCCTGCTTCTCACAGACATCTACAGTTAGAGGGGTGGCAATACTGGCTAGATCTGTGCTGGGAGGGGCTAAGCGTCATTTGGCAGATTCCCATGGGAGGTGGGCACTGGTGGAACATGATCTAAGGTTTACAATATGTACAATCTATGGCTCCAATCAGGATGACCCGGAGATATTTGAATATCTTGAAGTTGAATTATTGAATTGGCCGAGACCTATTATAGTATGCGGAGATTTGAATATCTCTGCTGATTTTATAAATAATACTGTTTATGTAGGCCGTAAGCCCAGGGTATTTCGAGCAGTGACCTCAGTATGGGAATCACATGGTTTGGTAGATGTCTGGGGTTGTAAGGAGCCTAATGACCCGGGCTTTACATATTATTCATGCCCCTTCAAGAAATATACGAAGCTGGATTATTTTCTGGTCTCTGCATCAAAATTAGAGAAAGTTAGTATTATTAAACTCCCGAAAGTACTGTCTGATCATAGTCCATTAATGCTGGAGTATGAGATAGATATTTTAAATAAAAAGCACTCAAGGTGGACTTTTGAGAGGAAGCTTCTAGCTGACCCCAAATTTTTAGAACATCTGAGGAAGTGGACCCAAGATTACTTTGATGCGAATCGCTTTAGCTCATCCAGAAATAATGTCTGGGATGCGTTCAAGGCAGCCTTGAGAGGCGAGACGATCAGCTTCTCGGCTAGGCTAAAGCAAGAGGCTCGCCGAGAAAATGAGAGATTGGTCTGCCAACTAGTAGAAGCAGAGGAACAACATATAAAGGATATTGGGCAAGGGTCCGAGGCCGCAGGGAGTCAACAAAAGATTCTCATTATAAAAGCAGAGCTGCATAAGTGGTTAGCTCAGAAGGCAGCTGATGAGTATCACACACATAGGGGCAAGATGTATGAGACGGGAGAGCAGGCAGGCAAGTTATTAGCACTTCGGATCAGGCAAGAAAGCAGTAGAAATATAATATCAAAAATACAAGAGGAGGGTCGGTACTATATGGAGCCAGCTGATATATTGGAAGTTTTTTAAAACTTTTATCAAATATTGTATAAAGAAGTGGGTGGTCCAGAGGGTGTTAGTTTAGGGTTTGAAGATATAGGCCCCCAGTTGGATAATTTGGATAGAGAAATGCTGGATAATGATCTGGTAATAGAGGAAGTAATAGGAGCACTGCAGGAGTTAGCAGCAGGAAAGGCTGCGGGGCCGGATAGTATACCACTTGAAGTATATAAGAGTATCCAGAACGAGATTGCCCCAATGCTACTGGATTTATTTAATGGTATAATATGTTCCAGTCAAATCCCTGAATCTTGGAAGGAAACAAATATTATTGTGTTCCACAAGAAAGGGAAGCCTAGGGAGAACCCCGGTTCATATCGTCCAATATCCCTCATCAATACGGATACCAAGATCTATGCTAAGGTTTTGGCTAGAAGGCTGGGAAGGGTCATAGGCGGTCTGGTATCCCCGTGGCAGCATGGGTTTATCCCAGGTCGAGGGACAACTGACCACATCAGGTTGGCCATTTCACTTTTTGATGTGCAAGCTGCCACGGGGGGGCGGATGGCCATGATCCTCCTAGACGCAGAAAAGGCCTTTGATCGCGTCACGTGGAAGTATTTGTGGGGGATATTGGAACAAAGGGGATTCAGCCCTGAAATAATGGGGGCTATTAGGGCCATGTATTCTGATCCAAAGGCCAGAATCCAGATAATGGGAGGCAGCTCGGAAAAAGTGCATATTTCTAGAGGGACACGTCAGGGTTGTCCCTGTTCACCAATTCTTTTCGCCCTGTACATAGACCCTCTGGTACGGAAATTATTAGGATGCAATGAAATTAAACCAGTAGTTTTTAATCGATATGAAACTAAGTTACTGGCATATGCCGACGATCTGGCCATAATTACACCAGAACCAGTTACGGCATTGATAGCTATTACAGGGATTGCCAGCGAATTTGGACATTGTTCGGGGTATCTGTTGAATGAAAGTAAAACTCAGATAATTTGTACTAAAAATATTAAAAGGCAGGATGTAAGGTATTCTGATTCAGCGGTTTATTTGGGAGTTAGGATAGGCTCGGCAACAGATACCACTGTAAAAGATAACTTTACCCCATTACTAAAAACAATGGCAACTGACCTTAAAAGAATAGATGCCTTACATCTGTCTATAATAGGGAGAGCAAATGTACTTAAAATGACCATGCTTCCCAAGGTACTATATCTCTTTCGCTCTATCCCGTTTATGATCGATGAAGGCTTAATAAAGTCAATAGAGGTAGTTTTTATGAACTTTATCTGGCAGTATGGTAAAATCAGGCGCTCCATGAGATATTTGTCTCTCCCACAAGAAAAAGGAGGGCTTGCAATCCCTAATATTAAATTTTACCAGTGGGCCTGTTTGTTAAGTCAGATGGCGATTTTATTTGATTCAGCCTCTAACCTATCGGATACTCCACTTGGTAACAATAACCCTCCTTCCATTTTTGAATTATTATTGGGTAGAGAAGCTCTGGGGCTTCTGCTACGGAAAACCGATAGGCGTTACTATAAGAAAATGCGGTATAAGGTTTTAGATGGTGTTTGGGAGGTTTGGAAACAGGTGCAAAAAGTCCTAACAATCCCTAAAATTAGTTATTATACACCGGTTTGGAACTGCAGTATGTTTCCTCAATTTAGTAACGATAGGATATGGAGGCTCTGGGAGCAGCAAGGAATTAAAAGAATAGGTGATATATATGAGGGGGGTAGTTTGATGAGATTTGAGGATATTCAGCAGAGATTTGGTATCCCGGATAATTTAGGCTTTAAGTTTCTTCAGATCCAGGATACTCTGAAGGGAATCAGACCACGGATTATCCCTGGGGGCAGAATTGATATATTGGACTATTTAATAGGTGGTGGAAGAAGGATTAAAATGATATATGGGTCTCTGTTATCAGGGACTCAGGATGATTTGGAGAAATTTGAAGCTGCATGGGTAACGAAACTTGGGGACCCAGATGTTGACATAGATAAAGCATTGCAACTCGCGGGGAAACTTTTTCGCTCCACGAATTTGAGAGCCCAACACTATAAAACCCTTTTTAATTTATATTTTACACCAGCTAAATTATTTATGTGGGGTAAAAAGGAGGATGATAGATGTCCGCGGTGTTTGGGAGGCGCTGCTGACCTGCTGCATATGTTTTATCATTGTAGTAAATTAAGTGCAATTCAAGGAGAAATTGGGAAATTTTGGGAGGGGCTGCTAGGAGTTAAGATCACCCTATCCCCTACCCTAATGATAATGGGATTTGATAGTAACTTGAGGCTCAATAAGGAAAAAGAAGCATTTGTATTTATATCTGTGGCGGTCCTTTGGATATTGCTTGCGTGCAGGATGGAAGGATACGGTAGCACCATCCTTCCAGATGTGGGTGGCTAGACTTCTTGGGATTCACAATATTGAATCCTCCCTATATATGCACCGGGGTAGGAAAATGAGGGAATTAGGAATGATTATTTGGGCTCCCATGAAGCGATGGAGGGACGGTTGTCTGGAGGAAGCGCTTGAGTGATTCCCTATATTTGGTTTCCCATATTTATTAGTCCCGATGGGTGATGGATGGTTATTTTTATCTCTGTATGGACGTATCAGCCCAGTTTTACTATGTAATAATGAAATATTTCTTAGTTTTTATCTGTTTTAGAAACTCATGCCCGAACGTATTTATTGTATAATGTATTATATGATTTATGTATAGTGGATTTTTAGTAATATTGCAATGTAATCTGTATTTATTATTGAGTATACCAGGTATTTTTCTCACAATAAAAAAAAAAAAACTTTTAAAATGCATATCTCCAATTCCCCTTATTGGATATTTTGGTGTCATTTTGTTTAATAAAGTTTGCTCTATTCATCTAATTTGGTTTGCTAATTTTATTGTTTTACATGTTGACATTATTACTGTTTTGCTAATGCATAAGTACTTTACACATTGCACCAACGTTAAGCCTGCCTGCTCAGTGTCATAGCTATGAGGGGGTTGAACTCATGTTAATTTAGTGACTTTGAGGGTTCATCCTGACAAGGGTTGTGATTATTCCTTTAGCTGGCTAGTCATCCACCCTAAATAATAGTACCGTTTCTTAGAACACCTTTTTGTGGGCAGCAGCGATTTAATGAGTATCATTAAGGGAGAAGTGACAAGGGTTTGAGTTGATTGTGCCATCATACACATATCTACTCCGTAATAGAACAATGTTGCAAGGGTGTCCATCAACAGTGGCCCCTGATCTTACACCTGACAGTATAAAAGGCTATATCTTAGGGAGAGATAAGCCTGTCATGGATCAGACAGTTCAGTGATTAACTTGTAAAAGAATGAGTGGTGGTTCTCAGCTGGTGTAATTAAATGCCAGTGCGCCAAATACAAGGGATGTTTAGTGAGGAATCCATTCCAGGCCTCTTTAGTCCCCTCTCTATCCATTTATCTAACTCTTGTGAGTTCCTGCTTTCATGCTTTGTGATGGCTTTTGCGTCTTTCTCTTCCTCTATCTCTCTGTTTGGTGTTTTTTTGGTTCTCTTGCTTTCATAAATATATGATGCAGAAAAATAAGTGCCGGTACCCTAACTTGAGTACCGTGGGCCCCACTGCAACCACCGACTCAAATTAACCACTGAATATGCACTACAAAAGTATGTTCAAAAGTCAATTTCTTCCTCCTTGGGTCCAATGACCCAACTTTTGAAAATATTATTCTCCCTTCTCCCAGTTCCTGACCTTCCATCGGGTCATTCCCTTCAAATCCACCCTCTAATCCCCAGAGACAAAGAAAGAGACTGTCTTTGGCAGTCGTCTTGGAAAACCTAAAATAAGTATAGTTGAATTAGGGTTGTGCGCAATTTGTGTATTTTGGTTTTGCGTAAATACAGTAAATAAGAAAAAATTACAAGAGATTATGCATAATTATGTGGAATGCAAATAAATTATTACGTGCTATATTTTAGCATGGAATGTGTCCTGGCATCAATTTTTCACACCCGGATGCATTTAAATAAATGTTTTGTTCATGTTCTGCTGTTCCCATACATTTGCTTTAAATTTGTATGGCGAATGGTGCATAATTAGGCAACATGGCGTCATTTTGGATATTTGGCACAAGTAGTGTAATGTTAAATTTCCAAAATTTCATAAATTTAAATTTCACCGAGGACTAGTTTGCATTCGCTTCCAGTAGGAGCTCCAGATATTTATGAAGAAATATACAAATGAATCTCTGTATGAACAGGACCCCCAGGATGATGGATGATCTGATGCCTCTGAAAAGGAGGCAAACTGTCCCTGACGTCCGTTTCCAAAATGGCAAAAATTGGACAGCCAAGATTTAGAAGCTGGCCCAATCAATGCAGGTGGCGCTCTGCTAGACCAATCATCCTTAGGTTGGTCTTTTCCCCAACTTTTTGCCTTTTTACTCCCATTTTTGCTGATTCTTTTTGTTGACCTTAAGACTCTTTACACTTTACCACTGCTAACCAGTGCTAAAGTGCATGTGCTTCTCCCCTAAACATGATGACATTGGTGTATACCTGACTGGCATATTTGTTGTACTGGTAAGTCTCTTGTAAAGTGGTATGCCATATACCCAGGGCCTGAAATTCAAATGCTACTAGTGGGCTGCAGTACTGATTGCGCCACCCACAAAAGTAGCCTTTCAAACCTGTCTCAGCCTGCCACTGCAGTGCCTGTGTATGCAGTTTACTGCCACTTTGTCTTTAAAACTACTTGCCAAGCCTTAAACTCCCCTTTTTTAAATGTCAGTCACCCCCAAGTTAGGCCCTTCATAACCCTAAGGGCAGGGTGCTATGTAAGTAAAAGGTAGGACATGTACCTTTATATTTTGCATGTCTTGGTAGTGACAAACAGCCTATTTCGTTTTTCACTACTAGGACATCCTACCCCTCTCATAGGCCAGCATTGGGAATTCCTTAATATACTGTAAGCTGTATTTCCTGATCAGAGAGGAGTAGGTTTTTCATGTTTGATATGTTTGGAATGGTAATGATAAATCCTCCTTACTGGTGAAGTTGGATTTTCCCTTACAGTTTTAGAAATGCCACTTTTAGAAGGTGGACATTCCTCTGTACTTACTGATCTTTGTGGATGACAGCATGTCTCCAATACAGGTGTGAGTTGGGTGACAGCTACACTTTGTGCATTTCCTCTAGACAGCCATAAACACACAAAGGTGAGGTTCATATGCATTATGAGCACTCATCTGCATTCTGATGAGTCTTCCTAGGCAGGGTGGAATGGGAGTGACTACCTCTTACACTTCAATAGGTAGCTTTCTGTCCAGACACAAAAAACTAATTTACCCCCCAGGGTTATCCTGGCAGACAGCACAGGGTTGAAAGGGATCCTTGTGCACTTCAGAGAGTTCCTTTGAAGTCACTCCCTACATCAAATGGACTGTAGGATATAAGTACTGGGTCTCTGAACCCCTAAGACTACCTTCTTGATCTTGAACTGAGTCTCTGTCAGGACTGCCGTGCTGCTTAAAGGACTCAACAGGACTGCTTTTCAGGTAGGACTGCATTTCTGCTGCCTGCTGCTCCCTGACTCTGCTGGAAGGACGTTGTCTTCCCTCCAAGGGATCTCCACGAACTTGCTGGATTGCCTCCTGTTTTATGAAGTCTCTTCTGCTGGAGCTATTGTACTCTGCCTTCA
The DNA here is from genome assembly GCA_963921515.1 of Calotriton arnoldi. NCBI lineage: Eukaryota > Metazoa > Chordata > Amphibia > Caudata > Salamandridae > Calotriton > Calotriton arnoldi. Next base: position 196,438 of record CAWUFW010016294.1, read on the forward strand.
GTAAGTCCTACCCTTGCCTGAGGTGCCCCTCCAAGCTCTGGGCCTCAGAAGTGGGTTCTGCAGCTGTTTTCATCAAAAACCAATGCATTGCATCGACTGCCTGAGAAATTCCACTGCATTGCCCTTCAACGCAATGTCTGCCTGATGATAGCGGTTCCACAGCCAGCGTGGCTCAACGACGGTGCTCTTCGCGGCTCCATGACGACACATTGACTTCATTTTAGTGAAGCTCGATGATGACACAGCGACCTGACTGCGTGGAAAAGATTGATGCATTGAGCCCTCAGCGTCCACACTTTGCCCCATCCAAGGTACCAGTGGGCCCTGCATAAGTCCAGTAGCTGGCATGCCCTCCATTGAGCTCGGCTTGACCTTTGGATTCGCACTGGTCCTTCATGAGCTCATGTAACCTTTTGACCGCTAGTGACTTCTAAGCACTTTTTTGGTTTATTCTTTAAAAGTTCATGTCTCGACTTCTTCTTATTGGATCTTTGTCATTATGGTCTTGTTTTGCTCTGATAAGTATTATCTATTTCTCTAAACCTGCGTGGAGTCTTTTTGTGGTGTATTTATTGTGTTACTGTGTGTGTGTGTGTATATGTGTGTTGCACAGATACTTTACACATTGACTGTGTAGATAAGCCTGACTGCTCTGTGTCAAGCTACCAGAGGGTGAGCACAGGCTATCTTGTTGTGTATCTAGCTTACCCTGACTAGAGTGGTGGTTCCTGCCTGGCCTGGGTGCATACCTCAGCCATCCAGGAATCCCATTTCAAATACCCTCTGGCTTGTTAAAGGAATCTTTCACCCCCAAGGACAAAGTACATCCACACCCTTTGGACAGGGTGCTCTCAGCTAAGATGGAAGCCTATGTGCAAGCTAGGTTAATAAAGTCCTTCCCGAAGAAAGAAGCCATCTGAAAGCCAAATGCCCACACCCATCCATAGAGGGCTATGTTGCGGATACCCTAGAAATTGAACCTGAGTTTTCCATTTGTTTTGAGTGAATATGTTAAGGACCCAAAAAAGGGCATTGACAGACAAAGGCAGGCCAGCCAAAATAAGTTTCTAGATCTTACTAGCCCACTCTTAAAAATTCTGCACTTAGGTTTTGCCACAAAAAGATCACAGACCCAAATTCATTCAGATGTTCTGGCAGAGTGGACACAAAGAGCCATCTGTCTTTTGGGCAATGCAAGCTGTGCCCTCACAGTGGAGAGGTGCAGGTCCATCCTTTTAAGAATAGACCTTAAGATCTTTGAATGAGACATAAATGAGGTTGACCCTTCAGCGGAGGTCAATAGATCAGTAAACACTTCACTTTGTTGGATAAAGTGGATTTAGCCCTCAAAAAGATCTTCCACCAGAAACCTTTTACCACAGCTGTCAGAGGCATGGAAAGCGCAGTTGGCTAAGCATCTTTCCAGCCCTCCAGGGGATATTCCAAATGAAGGTGAAGCTGGAATGACTATCAGGGAGACATCTTCTTCCCTTCAAAAGCCAGAGGTACCAGAGAGTGAGGATTCAGCCACACATGGTGAGGGCATCCACCTTCTTCCACCTACATAGGTGAGCATTCAATTTTCTTCCCCATTAGAACTGGGAGGGAGAATTTGATTATTGAATCACAATTGGTTTCATATCACGCAAGATGCTTGGGTCCTCCAAAGGGTAAGGGGTCTCCATCTAGAGTTCTATGACACTCCTCACCAGACCTATCCTCCTACTTCACTTAATTTATCTACAGAAATACATTTTTCATACAGCAAGAGATTTTAGCTCTTCTACAGAAACAAGTGATACACAAAACTGACCCTCACCCCTTTATTTTTAAAAGCAACGTTTTTCTGGTGGACGAAAAAAGAGGAGCTTATCAGTTGCCCATAAGCCTCTAACAATTTAACTCCTGGATTCTTTACAGACGTTTCAAAATGGAGAGCTTTCGCCTCCTTTGGGACATGGTGCCAAAAGGTGAATTCTTGGTATGTTTAGACTGGAAGAAAGCCTAACTGGATGTTCCAATTGTTCCAGCCAACTAGCATTTCCTTCATTTCAGTTAGAAAAGGTCAATTTTTGAGTTCTTGGCACTTCCATTTGGGATGTTATCAGCCCTTTGGTGGTTTTCAAATTGATGAAGACAGTGGATAGAAACTTCATCCCTCCATTTTCAAACTTCTGATGGGAAAGTGTGGGCCCTGCCAGATGGAACTTTTTGCCTTCATAATTAACTTTTCAAACTTCTTCACTCTATACTTGGAGACCGGACCTGTTAGCGGAAATCTTTCTTCAGGAATCAGTGGGAAAGAATTATGCTTTACTTCCTTATGTGATGATCCTGATTAAGAGACAATCAACTGAGATGATTCTGATCACTCCACCCTGGAGGACACAGTTGTGATTTCAAATCCTGCTAGAGTTCTTATGTTAAGCACCTCTCCTGCTTTTATCTTTTCTGAACATTCTCAGGGATCCAACATGCCAACCTCATCCACTGGTCATTCACAATCAGTTTTAACTGGGGGCATGGAATCTTTCAGTGCTCACTGCAAAGTGCCAGGCTTTTTGAAGCAAAGTTATTTACATTTTCAGTGAAGAGTAGTCAGACTCTACCTATAAATGCTATAGATCAGCCTGGGATAGGTGGACACATTGGTGCATTGAATGGGATCTTTATTCTGTGAGGGTTGATGTAAAGTTTGTAGTCAGCTTTCAAGCCAATCTGGTGGCAGAGGATCTTTCCTACAGAAAAGGTAATTCATACTGTTCAGCCTTCTCAGCCGGCCACATCCCTTTGGTGGCTCCTCCAATTGAGGAACATCTTTTTGTGTCAAAACTCTTTCATGGAGTACGCTTCACAACTCCCTGTAGACCCAGGTAATAAGTCATCTTGGAGATGTCTATTGTTTTACAATTATTGCAATCCTGGCTACTGGATTTCTTCTTGTCTCACAAGTAATTGTCATCAAAACTGACATTTGTCCTCTGTCTGGTTTCCTGTCAGGTGGTCTCAAACCTGAAAGCATTGGGTCTTATAAGTAGCCTTTATACACCAGAATGTGTTACCTTTGATTTATCCCAAAAAAGAAAATCTTCTTCCAGACAGATATCAGACGCTTCTTTTCCAGCAGAACCCAATTTGTGCATTGTGGAGTGTCTTCGAGCTTATGAAACCAGCATTAAGGATCTTAGGCTTTCCCAATCAAATCAACCCCTTTTTATCTCTAGTCAATATGTATTTCTCAATTTGTTCCCCAAACTAGCAAGATGGGTAAGATGGAACTTTTCAGAGGCAGGGTTTGACACTTCCCTTTTCAGGCTCATTCAGTTAGAGGGACCATGGGCACTAAAATATATGCTCTTCTAGATACAAGCCTGCTGGATACGATGCAGATGGCTGACTGGTCTTCGGAGTCGGTTTTCAAACAATTCTTTTATAAACTAATAAATAATCAATTTTCTGTTGTAATGGGAAGAGCTTTAAATTTGCATAATACGAAGCCTCTGATACTGCCATAGAAACAGCATTTTTAAAGTATGCGTGAACAATAATTTTTAAATCTTTTAAGGATGTAGAGGAGAGGATTATCCCACCAAGTTGATAGAGTTGTGATTAACAGTTTAGTAAATACATATTGTCACAGAATGCATTTGTACCATTGCCCCCACCAAGAGAGCCAAGGCCAAAGAACCAATCAAAAGAGCAAGCCTATTCATGAGGAACTACACACCACCAAAAGCAACTACCGGCAGCTAGAAAGGATGTGGCGCATCAGCAAAAAGACGGAAGGCCGTACTGCCTTCAGGACTGCTCTTAACCAGTGCCACCCCGTCCTGAAAGAAACAAAAAAGAACACACTAGCAGACAAGCTGAGGATACAGGAGCATCGTCGAGCCATAAAGACAAAGGATGATAGATATCCGATCACGAATCATTATTACAAGGAACATCCGGATGATCTGACCTTTTGGTTTCACGCAATTGATCATGTGCCTGTGCGAAGCAGAGGAGGTAATAGGGAACATCTGCTCAGACAGATGGAGTCCAAATGGATTTGTCGTTTAAGGGCAACGTTCTTAGGGCATAATACTGACGGAGAGATGCACTTCTTCCTCTAAATATAAATACTGTAATATGATGAAAATATACTCTGGTTTCTAACTATGTATATGATTATCCTGTAGGATAGGCAAAAAGACGATTGATCTCTCCCTCCCTGTTTATCCCTTTTTTCCCTCTCCCTTCCTTTTCTTCCTTTTCTTCTCTTTGTCCAACACCTTAAACAATATTATAGAGTCTCTGTAGATTGGGAGACTTGGTGCTGTATAGATTAGAGGTGACACGATTGGAGTAGGCATTTACACATGGTGATTTTTTATTTTTATTTTTATTCTTATATCCCCCCTTATTTATTATTTTAAATGGAGGATATAATACTGAATTTGGAACTACTGTTATCGATGTAACTTTGTTGTGCCCAGTATTTTTGATTATAGTATTCCATTCTAAAGTGGTGCTTGTGCGTATGTGTTTTGGATAGGCTCCTACACATTGGTTGTCAATATTGAGCATGCGTGTTGGAAATGCTGAGCATGCTCATGACGTCGGATCTTCTATTTAAATGCCGGAATATTACGGCATATTTTTGTCAATACCTTAGACAATATTATATAGTCTCTGCAGATTGGGAGACTTGAGGCTGTATAGATTAGAGGTGATACGATTGAAGTAGGCGTTCATTCATGGCGATTTTTTACTTTTATTTTTATTTTTACATTTTTATATTTATTTTTATATTTTTATATCCCTCCGTTATTATATTTGAAGTGGGGGATGTAATTTTGAATATTGAATCACTGTTCGCGAAAAAATGTTGTTGTGCCCGGTATTCTTGATCATAGTACTCCACTTTAAGATGGCGCCTTTGTATATGCGTTCTCGATAGGCGCCTACGTGCTGTTTGTTAACATTGAGCATGGGCGTTGGAAATGCTGAATATGCGCATGACTTTGAATTCTCTATTTAAATGCCGGAATATCATGGCGTGTTTGTACGAATTTCCGGATGGGGGGACCTTTTTTACAGCACGTCGACATCGACTGGGTGAGTGACGTGTATATCCCCCATATGATATTGGCACAGGCGGGGTTCCGACGTTTGCCCCTAAAGATTTTGACATTTGTTAGTGGGGGTCGCCAACTCTGCCATTAAAGATGCTCTTTGGAGGTTGCACGTTGGCTATATAGTGGCTGTGTTTGGCGGGATGAGGCTTCTCGAATTCTTGTAAAGGATTGATGCTGCGTCTCCGTGACATAAAGGAGGCTGGTGGTGTTGCATAGTAATGCTGTACACATGCATTGATCACACATTGCACATGTACACCGTGATTATGTTGGTGAGGTGTGGGGGTGTTGCCGATTCACAACGTGGGTGTACACTTTGATTACGGGGTGAGACGTGGGGGTGTTGCTGATTCACAATGAGTTTGTTGGTGGGGTCATGACGCTGTTGCTAATATCGGGGCTGTGTGTGCTTGATGGTGCCCGTGCTATGACTGTTGATGATTGTATCAGACTTGGTTTATACGCACAGGTTTGGTACTGTTTTTCTTAGCACAAGCATGAGGCTTGGGTGTTCAATTTGATTCATTGGCACCCCATGGGACTTTTTGCTCTGATATGGATGTGTAACCGGGCCCAGAGTGTTTACAGAAGTTTTTATTGTTATTGTTTGCCTGCTTATGCTTAGTGGCAAATATACTAAATGGATATTGTTTCCTGTTAGGATTATTGGCCACTACATTGGCCTGGAAAATACAGGACGCTGAAAACTATCATCTTGCACGTTACTACGTTCGTGTGGATGTGGAGGTAAGATGACCTCTGGAAACTTATTGCGTGAAAAAAGTGCTAGGTTGTGGGTTATTATTTATTTATTTAGTATATTTATATATTCTTTTATATTTATTTTTGTTTCAGGTTTCATTGTATAGGTTATCTGTAGATTAACAGGGTACATTTATAAATATAAAGGCTAAAATTAAGTGGTGCGGATGGTATAAAGCACACCTTGTTTACTTCTGTCCTTTTTCATCAGGATTGGGCCAGAAATTTCATTGGGCCATGCGATTTGGATAAATGTTGGAATTTTAAGAAATACGACTTGTCGCAAATACTGTTTGGGCTATTGAGTTTGGATGATCAAATTACTGACATACCGAATACTTCTATTATTAGTGGTAAGACAGGATTTTTTTGTGTTATTCAGATAATTTTTGGATCGAATAAATTAAATATTGTTCTCAAAATTTCAAAACTATCGGTTGATTATATATTTCTGGTGTAGGTTGCTGGATTGATTTTTCATATGCAACCCTTGGCTTATGCCGGCAATTTTCCTATTATAATGTAGGACCCTGTGTATCTGTTGTTGATCTTTAGGAATTATTGACTCATGTACTTGGAATTTTTGGTTAGAGATTATTATATCGAAGGTGAGATACATGGACATTTTTTTGTGTGTTCTTTTGTTTTTTGCTTTTGCACATTCCTCTCCTTCCTTGTTGTGTCTATTTTCCTCTTAAAATTGCTATTGCTCCTATATGCCTCTAACTTCCCATGCTCTGTTGGATGAATATATCTTATATTTGGGAATTATATCTCTATTACCTCATGTGGATGATCAACTTTAGGTTGACCTTCCACAAACAAGACTCTAAATTGAAATTCTTACTATTTGTTTTGTAACTTTTAAATGTGCACAGTTATGTGTCTTTTAATATGTTTGTTGGTATATTTTGTTAGGATGTGTTTTGTCAATATTGATGTTTAGTTGTTTATGGTGTTTTGTATATATATTTTTATATGTAATTTTTTCCTTCGTTGGGTTATAGTTGTGTTGATATATGTATTTGTATTGTGTGTTATGTCCTCTTTATGCTGTTCTATGAATGTTATGGAATTCTTTGTTTGGTCGATATATTTATATATATATGTTGTATGTATTTCTATATGTTGGTCTAAGTATTGAGTGTGACTTAGTGTGGTTTTATTTATGTGTTTTTTCAGCCCTGACGAAGTTCCATTTGGAACGAAACGCGTTGGCTGATGTCCAATTTTAACAACAACTACAATAAAGGATAACAATTATTTGGATACATTTGGAACTCATTGACTTTGTTTCTGGTGCACCTGCCTCATCCTTACGAAGAACACACTAGCAGTCCACAGGGAAGCCAGCACAAACCACAGCAAGGAACTCTTTGCCATTGTGAAGGAGTTCTCTAATCCAGCAGCCATGAGAACCACATTACACCCTCCCAGGAAATGTGCAACAACCTTGCCAACTTCTTACAGTACAAGATCTCGGCCGACTCCTCACCATGCACAACACCATCTCCATCATGAACTCAATGCACTCAGGAGGATTGATGGACCCCTGTATTCACCACGTCTTCAACCTTGGAAGCAACGAGCTCAGGAAGGTCCGGAACACCACCATCACTGTGACCTCCTTCCCTGAGGACTGGAAACGAGCTGAAGTGAGGCCCCTGGGAAAAAACCCTCCACAGACCCAGCTGAACCAAAGAACTACAGGCCCATCTCACTGCTCCCCTACCCAGCAAAAGTCCTCAAGAAAGCAACCAACCAGCAACTTACCCAACATCTAGAAGACCAGAACCTCCTGGACCCTTCCCAATCCGAATTTCACGCTAACCACAGCCCCGATATAGCCCTGATCACAGCCACCGATGACATCAATGCCCTCCTGGACCATGGAGAAATGGCAGCATTCATCCTCCTGGACCTGTCCATCTACCATCACATCCTGATCAACACACTCCACCACATCGGGATCCAGGGAGACATCTTCAAATGGAGTACCTTGTTCCTCAAAGGTAGAATCCGAAGGATCCGTCTCCCACCATTCACCTCTGAACCGAAGAAAATCATCTACAGAGTCCCCCAAGGATCCACCCACAACTCCACCCTCTTGAACACCTACATGACCCCGTGGCTGACATTGTCAGATCACACAGACTCAACATCATCTCCTACGGCATTGACACCCAGCTCATCATTTCATTGTCTGAGATTTCTCCACCACCAAAGCTAGCTTCCACAGATGCATGATGAACGTCGCAAACTGGATGAAGGACACCTGTCTCAAACTCAACACAGACAAGACGGGTGTTCTCATCTTTGGGTATAACACCTTGCCATGGAATGACACATGGTGGCCCGTAGAACTCGGCCCACCTCATGCCCCAGCAAACCACACCCGTAACCTCATGCTTGGTTTGTTGGGGCGTGGGGTGGGCCGAGTTTCACGGGCCACCATGCGTCATTCCATGGCAAGGTGTTATACCCAGCATCATCCTGGACAACAAACTTTGCATGAAGAGACAGGCAAACAATAGCCTCATCAGCCTTCTTCCCCACAATTTGCATGCTCAGCAAGATCTTCAGGTGGCTCCCAGTCAACACCAGGAAAACCATCATGCAGGCCCTCATTACCAGCAGACTGGACTACAGAAACGCACTCTGCATAGGAATCACTGCATGCCTCCCGAAGAGACTACAGACAATACAAAACGCAGCGGCAAGATTCCTCCTCGACCTTCCCAGAAGGACCCACATCACACACCATCTCAAGAACTTACACTGGATTCAGAAGAGATGCCAGTTCAAGATGCTGACCCACGCTTACAAGGCCTTGCGCAATGAAGGACCAGCATACATCAACAAACACCTGACCTTCCACCAACTGACCAGAATCCTTTAATCCTCTTCCCTCTCCCTCGCAGACACCCCACGGATCTGCTGAACCAACAGCGGAGGACGCTCCTTCTCGCACCTAGCAGCCAAAGCATGAAACAACCGCCCCCTGCACCTCAGGATTGCACCATCTCTCCAGCACATTCAGGAAAGAACTCAAGACCTAGATGTATGAATGTTCAAACCACCATGCAGCAGCCAACATGTTCAGCCCCTCCAGACCCTCATGGGTGATTTGCAGTGCTCTAAAAATGTTTGATTGATTGATTGATTGATTGATTGATTGAAGATATTTATGGTTCCAATGGAGGTTTTCAATGACATAACTTTATTGGTGTTTGTACAAAATATTGAGTACTAAATATCGGAGAAAGAAATATCGGAAATAAAATATTGTGATTTAAAAATATCATGATGCAAAAATATCATTGTCAAGAATGATTGTTTTTTCAGGTAAGTAATCTTGTTTTTAAGAATATCCTTGTTTTAATATCGGGTTCAGTAATATAGTTGTAAAAAATCTTGGTTTTTGTAATGGTTTTAATGTGTTTTAGTTCATGTATTACTTTATGAGTTACTACTGTTGTATAATTGTTATTAATATTTTTTTATTTAGTTTGTAATTTAAGTGATTGCAAATGTAATTGTTTATAGTAATTTATAATGTCATATTTGGTTGTTAGGTTCGTAGGGGGATAGGGCGGGAAGTTAATTAAGCAATAATTAATTAGTAATCAAATAATAGTTTTTAATTAATTATGTGATTGACATTAATTATGTAAATTAACAATTATTAATTGTGAATTAATACTTTTTTTGATTATTAATTATGTAAGTTCTGCAACACATATATTTAAGTTATATGTTAGCTGTAGGTTACTAGGTTGGTAGGGGTTTAGGATGGGGAGTTGATTAAGTAATAATTAATAAACAGTGAATTATTAATTAATTATTTAATTGATTATTATTTATGTAAATTGTATAATACTTATATATTGTAGTTATGTTTTAGGTGCAAGCTGCTAGGTTTATAGGGGCTTAGGGTGGGAATTTAATGAAGTAATACATAATTATTTTAATAATATTTTTTAAATAGTAAATAATTATTAGATATTTTTTCAAAATAGTACATCATTATTATTAAAATAGTAAATATAGAGTTTATATCGATAATTAAATAATTATTAATAATGTAAATTAATTCTTTAATATATTTTTATAAATATATATATATATATATTATCTACTGGCGGTCGCCAGTAGATAGTTATAGTTAGGACCTATTTTCCATAGGAAATCCGCGACATTCTATTTGAAATAACTCTTGCGTCGGTTGACGAATCTTCGCGAAATTTTCAAACTTTATGGCCCGCTCCGGTCCGCTCCTACCCTGAAAGTCTCAGGGTGATTCGTCAAGCGGGGGCCGAGAAAAAGGGGGGTCCCAAAACGTGTTTTCCCCATTCATTTTCCCATAGGAAACTTTAGACACGGCTACAGCCCGAACTGCTGAACGGAATTACACCAAATTTGGCAAAGAGGTAGTTCTTGGTTCAGAAAGAACCCTTTTTGTTAAATGGTGTAAATCCGTTCAGTAGTTGCGGAGAAATTAAAAAAATAAGAGTCAAAAATCAATTTCCCATAGGAAACTTTATGCAAGGCTACAGCCCGAACTGCTGAACGGAATTACACCAAATTTGGCAAAGAGGTAGTTCTTGGTTCAAAAAGAACCCTTTTTGTTAAATGGTGTAAATCCGTTCAGTAGTTGCTGAGAAAATCAAAAGTAAAAACACATATATATCTGGGCGGAGCCTAACCACACATGTCATCGTGAGATCTGATTGGCTGTCAGCACTTCATCCTGGAATTGCTGGCAGCCATCTTGGGACCAATATAAATGATAGTACCCCATTGAAATGCATTGTAGTGAATCGAAGATTTTGAGGGTTACCAAAAGGAGAACTATAAAGGGTGATAACAGACTTTAGTTACATTAGAATTCATTTGTTGATGGTACCATACTAATTTCAGGAATTGTGGTGTGTTCTAAGGTGATTTTACCCTGTGAAAAACCTTCTGCTGGGATATCATGAATCATGTTTGAGAGAAAACTATTTTCACATGCTTGTCCCATACAGTTTTGGAAGGTACCCCAGAAGCTAAAATGAGAGCATATTTTCTGTAAATTCACATTATCTTTCTCAGTCATGTGAGAATGAAGTCTGACATTCTCAGTAAAACATGTACATCCAACAAGGGCAGAGACTGTCAGTTGATTCCTTTGTGTTCTACTTCAGCTTCCCAGAGTGTTCTAAAGAACAACTAGAGCGCTAACAGCCTTACTTATGACAAAAGTATGGCACACCTGAAGCCATCTTGATTGGAATAAACTGGTAACACTTAAAACATTTAATTTAAAAAGGAACAAAATGATGGGGTTCATCTTGTCATAGAAATTATGGTTAGTGCTCTGGAAAGAAAAATTAGGACATGTTTCAAGTGTGATCTCAAATATCTTCCTGTTATATTTCAACAGGAGCAGCCTGTCAGTTGATGCCTTTGTGTTCTACTGCAGCTTCCCAGAGTGTTCTAAAGAACAACTAGAGCGCTAACAGTCTTACTTATGACAAACGTATGGCACACCTGAAGCCATCTTGATTGGAATAAACTGGTAACACTTAAAACATTTAATTTAAAAAGGAACAAAATGATGGGGTTCATTTTGTCATAGAAATTATGGTTAGTGCTGTAGAAAGAAAAATTAGGACATGTTTCAAGTGAGATCTCAAATATCTTCCTGTTATATTTCAACAGGAGCAGCCTGTCAGTTGATGCCTTTGTGTTCTACTGCAGCTTCCCAGAGTGTTCTAAAGAACAACTAGAGCGCTAACAGTCTTACTTATGACAAAAGTATGGCACACCTGAAGCCATCTTGATTGGAATAAACTGGTAACACTTAAAACATTTAATTTAAAAAGGAACAAAATGAGGGGGTTCATTTTGCCATATAAATTATGGTTAGTGCTGTAGAAAGAAAAATTAGGACATGTTTTAAGTGAGATCTCAAATATCTTCCTGTTATATTTCAACAGGAGCAGCCTGTCAGTTGATGCCTTTGTGTTCTACTGCAGCTTCCCAGAGTGTTCTAAAGAACAACTAGAGTGCTAACAGCCTTACTTATGACAAAAGTATGGCACACCTGAAGCCATCTTGATTGGAATAAACTGGTAACACTTAAAACATTTAATTTAAAAAGGAACAAAATGAGGGGGTTCATTTTGCCATAGAAATTATGGTTAGTGCTGCAAAAAGAAAATTTAGTGCATGTTTTAAGTGAGATCTCAAATCCTCTTCTATTTCATTAGAAAATTCTGACATGCAGACTGAAACAATCACTTTCAATACCAGCAGTAGACTTCCAGTTAACTCCTTGGTGAGCAGTAGCTTTACTACAGTGATCTAATGAACAACTAGAGTAATAACATTCTGAATTTATGGCAAATGTGTGACACATCTGAATGCCTTCTTGATGGAATCAAAGTAAAAAACTGAAAGCATTTCCTACTGAGGAGACTGCAGTAAATGAGGAAATTAGGAAACTTCATAACAAAGAAGTCTTCCAAGATGGCCACCAGTGAAAAAAGAGCCCAAATGTAGCACAAATATTACCCAGATGTAGCCCACATATAGTCCAATGACAAAAGTGTGCAAAACACTTTTTATTTTTAGATTTTTTGCAGTTTTATGTAGTGCAGACTGGTCAGGTATTGGAGCATTGCATCTTAAAACATGACCCCCTACACTACAAAAACACCACTGCACTACCCTAAACCCTAAAACACTACCCCAGCACGACCCCCTACACTACACAAGCACCACTGCACTATCCTAAACCCTAAAACACTACCCCCAGCATGACCCCCTACACTACACAAACACCACTGCACTACCCTAAACCCTAAAACACTACCCCAACACCACTGCACTAACCTAAATCCTAAAACACTACCCCCAGCACGACCCCCTACACTACCCAAACACCACTGCACTACCCTAAAACATGACCCCCTACACTACCCAAACACCACTGCACTACCCTAAACCCTAAAACACTACCCCCAGCACGACCCCCTACACTGCCCGAACACCACTGCACTGCCCTAAACCCTGAAACACATACCCTAGCACGACCCCCTACACTGCCCGAACACCACTGCACGGCCCTAAACCCTGAAACACCACCCCCTTCACGACCCCCTACACTGCCCGAACACCACTGCACTGCCCTAAACCCTGAAACACCACCCCCAGCATGACCCCTACACTGCCCGAACACCACTGCACTGCCCTAAACCCTGAAACACTACCCCCAGCAAGACCTCCTACACTGCCCGAACACCACTGCACTGCCCTAAACCCTGAAACATCACCCCCAGCAAGACCCCCTACACTGCCCGAACACACTGCCCTAAACCCTGAAACACAACCCCCAGCACGACCCCCTACACTGCCCGAACACCACTGCACTGCCCTAAACCCTGAAACACCACCCCCAGCACGACCCCCTACACTGCCCGAACACCACTGCACTGCCCTAAACCCTGAAACACCACCCCCTGCACGACCCCCTACACTGCCCGAACACTACTGCACTGCCCTAAACCCTGAAACACCATCCCCAGCACGACCCCCTACACTACACGAACACCACTGCACTGCCCTAAACCCTGAAACACCACCCCCAGCAAGACCCCCTACACTGCCCGAACACCACTGCCCTAAACCCTGAAACACCACCCCCAGCAAGACCCCCTACACTGCCCGAACACCACTGCACTGCCCTAAACCCTGAAACACCAGCCCCAGCACGACCCCTACACTGCCCGAACACCACCTCACTGCCCTAAACCCTGAAACACCACCCCCTGCATGACCCCCTACACTGCCCGAACACCACTGCACTGCCCTAAACCCTGAAACACCACCCCCAGCACGACCCCCTACACTGCCCGAACACGACTGCACTGCCCTAAACCCTGAAACACCACCCCCTGCACGATCCCCTACACTGCCCGAACACTACTGCACTGCCCTAAACCCTGAAACACCACCCCCAGCACGACCCCCTACACTGCACGAACACCACTGCACTGCCCTAAACCCCGAAACACTACCCCCAGCAAGACCCCCTACACTGCCCGAACACCACTGCCCTAAACCCTGAAACACCACCCCCAGCAAGACCCCCTACACTGCCCGTACACCACTGCACTGCCCTAAACCCTGAAACACCACCCCCAGCATGACCCCCTACACTGCCCGAACACCACTGCACTGCCCTAAACCCTGAAACACCACCCCCAGCATGACCCCCTACACTGCCCGAACACCACTGCACTGCCCTAAACCCTGAAACACCACCCCCAGCACAACCCCCTACACTGCCCGAACACCACTGCACTGCCCTAAACCATGAAACACCAGCCCCAGCACGACCCCCTACACTGCCCAAACACCACTGCACTGCCCTAAACCCTGAAACACAACCCCCAGCACGACCCCCTACACTGCCCGAACACCACTGCACTGCCCTAAACCCTGAAACACCAGCCCCAGCACGACCGCCTACACTGCCCGAAAACCACTGCACTGCCCTAAACCCTGAAACACCAGCCCCAGCAAGACCCCTACACTGCCCGAACACCACTGCACTGCCCTAAACCCTGAAACACCACCCCAGCAAGACCCCCTACACTGCCCGAACACCACTGCACTAAAGCCTGAAACACCACCCCCAGCAAGACTACCTACACTGGCCGAACACCACTGCACTGCCCTAAACCCTGAAACACCACCCCCTGCACGACCCCCTACACTGCCCAAACACCACTGCACTGCCCTAAACCCTGAAACACCACCCCCTGCACGACCCCCTACACTGCCCGAACACCACTGCACTGCCCTAAACCCTGAAACACCACCCCTCAGCACGACACCCTACACTGCCCGAACACCACTGCACTCCCTAAACCCTGAAACACCACCCCCAGCACGACCCCCTACACTGCCCGAACACCACTGCACTGCCCTAAACCCTGAAACACCACCCCCAGCACGACCCCCTACACTGCCCGAACACCACTGCCCTGCCCTAAACCCTGAAACACCACCCCCAGCACGACCCCCTACACTGCCCGAACACCACTGCACTGCCCTAAACCCTGAAACACCAGCCCCAGCACGACCGCCTACACTGCCCGAAAACTACTGCACTGCCCTAAACCCTGAAACACCAGCCCCAGCAAGACCCCCTACACTGCCCGAACACCACTGCACTGCCCTAAACCCTGAAACACCACCCCCAGCAAGACCCCCTACACTGCCCGAACACCACTGCACTAAAGCCTGAAAGACCACCCCCAGCAAGACCACCTACACTGGCCGAACACCACTACACTGCCCTAAACCCTGAAACACCACCCCCTGCACGACCCCCTACACTGCCCAAACACCACTGCACTGCCCTAAACCCTGAAACACCACCCCCTGCACGACCCCCTACACTGCCCGAACACCACTGCACTGCCCTAAACCCTGAAACACCACCCCTCAGCACGACACCCTACACTGCCCGAACAACACTGCACTCCCTAAACCCTGAAACACCACCCCCAGCACGACCCCCTACACTGCCCGAACACCACTGCACTGCCCTAAACCCTGAAACACCACCCCCTGCACGACCTCCTACAGTGCCGGAACACCACTGCACTGCCCTAAACCCTGAAACACCACCCCCAGCACGACCCCCTACACTGCCCGAACACCACTGCACTGCCCTAAACCCTGAAACATCAACCCCAGCAAGACCCCCTACACTGCCTGAACACCACTGCCCTAAACCCTGAAACACCACCCCCTACACTGCACGAACACCACTGCACTGCCCTAAACCCTGAAACACCACCTCCAGCAAAACCCCTACACTGCCTGAACACCATTGCTCTGCCCTAAATCCTGAAACACTAGCCCCAGCATGACCCCCTACATGGCCCAAACACCACTGCACTGCCCTAAACCCTGAAACACCACCCCCAGCACGACCCCCTACACTGCCCGAACACCACTGCACTGCCCTAAACCCGGAAACACCAGCCCCAGCATGACCCCCTACACTGCCCGAACACCACTGCACTGCCCTAAACCCTGAAACACCAGCCCCAGCACGACCACCTACACTGCCCGAACACCACTGCACTGCCCTAAACCCTGAAACACCAGCCACAGCACGACCCCCTACACTGCCTGAACACCACTGCACTGCCCTAAACCCTGAAACACCAGCCCCAGCACGACCCCTTACACTGCCCGAACACCACTGTACTGCCCTAAACCCTGAAACACCAGCCCCAGCACGACCCCCTACACTGCCCGAACACCACTGCACTGCCCTAAACCCTGAAACACCACCCCCTGCATGACTCCCTACACTGCCCGAACACCACTGCACTGCCCTAAACCCTGAAACACCACCCCCTGCAGCACCCCAACACTGCCCGAACACAACTGCACTGCCCTAAACCCTGAAACACCACCCCCTGCACCGCCCCCTACACTGCCCGAACACCACTGCACTGCCCTAAACCCTGAAACACCACCCCCAGCACGACCCCCTTTACTGCTCGAACACCACTGCACTGCCCCAAACCCTGAAACACCACCCCAGCACGACCCCCTACACTGCCCGAACACCACTGCCCTAAATCCTGAAACACCACCCCTGCACGACCCCCTACACTGCCCGAACACCACTGCACTGCCCTAAACCCTGAAACACCACCCCCTACACTGCCCGAACACCACTGCACTGCCCTAAACCCTGAAACACCACCCCCAGCACGACCCCCTACACTGCCCGAACACCACTGCACTGCCCTAAACCCTAAAACACCACCCCCAGCATTACCCCCTACACTGCCCAAACACCACTGTACTGCCCTAAACCCTAGAACACTACCCCCAGCACGACCCCCTACACTACCCGAACACCACTGCACTACCCTAAACCCTAAAATACTACCCCCAGCACAACCCCCTACACTACCCGAACATGACTGCACTGCCCTAAACCCTCAAACACTCCCCCAGCACGACCCCCTACACTACCCAAACACCACTGCACTGCCCTAAACCCTAAAACACTCCCCCAGCATGACCCCTACACTACCCGAACACCACTGCACTGCCCTAAACCCTAAAACACTCCCCCAGCACGACCCCCTACACTACCCAAACACCACTGCACTGCCCTAAACCCTAAAACACTACCCCCCGCATGACCCCTACACTACCCAAACACCAATGCACTACCCTAATCCCTAAAACACTACCCCCCGCATGACCCCCTACACTACCCTAAACCCTAAAACACTACCCCCGCATGACTCCCTACACTACTCAAAGACCACTGCACTACCCTAAACCCTAAAACACGACCTCCTACACTACACAAACACCACTGCACTACCCTAAACCCTAAAACACTACCCCCTACACTACACAAACACCACTGCACTACCCTAAACCCTAAAACACTACCCCCAGCAGTACCCCTACACTACCCAAACACCACTGCACTAACCTAAACCCTAAAACACTACCCCCAGCAGTACCCCCTACACTACCCAAACACCACTGCACTACCCTAAGTCACTACCCCCAGCACGACCCCCTACACTACCCAAACACCACTGCACTACCCTAAACCCTAAAACACTACCCCCAGCACGACCCCCTACACTACCCAAACACCACTGCACTACCCTAAACCCTAAAACACTCCCCCAGCACAACTCCCTACACTACCCAAACACCACTGCACTACCCTAAACCTTAAATCTACCCCCAGCATGACCCCCTACACTACACAAACACCACTGCACTACCCTAAACCCTAAAACACTACCCCCAGCACGACCCTCTTCACTACCTAAACACAACTGCACAATTTGTTACAGGCGTTGCAACGCAGGCCTGTGGTGCTTACTGGAAGTACCTAGTGGGCTAGTTGGGCCCCAGGGACCCTCAGGATTCAAGGTGACCTAATCCCCCAACTTAAAACGCACCACGGGGCGCGTTTGCACAGTGGTGAAGGGAGGGGCGGGGCCTCAGGTGACATGTGCGCAAACACGCCCTGTGGTGCGTTTTAAGTTTGGGAATTAATTCCCTTTGAATCCTGAGGGACCCTGGGGGCCAACTAGCCCACCAGGTACCTTCAGTAAGCACAACAGAGTTGCGTTGCAGAGAGGTGAAAAAGGTGCGTGGCCTCGGAACGCCTCTCTGCAACTCAGCTCTGTGGTCCTAACTGTAGGTACCTGGGGGCTAGTTGGGCCCCAGGGACCCTCAGAATTCAAGGGGACTTAATCCCGCAACTTAAAACGCGCCACGGGGTGCGTTTGCACACATGTCACCTCAGGCCCCCCTCACCACTGTGCAAACGCGCCCTGTAGCGCGTTTTAAGAGGTAGTTTTAATCCCCCTGCCCTATTATGTACTAGGGACTTGCAGAGGAGGTCATGCTAATCACAGGGGTACCCCAACGCATAGTGTTCCCTAGTGTATGTAGGTGTTTTCACTGTATTCTAGTGTCTTTTAGCATAGCACTGGCTCTGGTTAGTCAGAGTCAGTTACCACCAGTACCCGTCTGAAAAAGTTGTGGGCACAGGATGATTTTGCAACAAGGCCTCTTTATGCTCCTCTGTTGGTTCTTTCTGCACATCTTTTGCTTCTTTCTGTGCGTTTTTTCTTCTTTCTTCACATGTCCTACCTCTGTAGGCATAGTTAGAAACTAGCATTTAAAAAAACCTTTGAAATTCACTTAAAAAATCATAGGTTTTAGGCACGTTATAGTTAGCAATTAGCATTTAAAAACCTTTGAAATTCACTGAAAAAACCATAGGTTTCAGACACGTTATAGTTAGAAATTAGCATTTAAAAAACCTTTGAAATTCACTGAAAAAACCATAGGTTTTAGGGACAGTTATAGTTAGTTGGACATTTCACTCGTACAAAACCATAGAAATTCCCCGTTATAGTTAGTTCAGCTAACTATAACTCGCGCCCGCAATGCACTGCTGATGACGTCACATATTACATCACTCATGACATGGTCAGTGACATCACTGATGACATCACTGATGACATCATCCATGTGATAATTTCATGCATCTTCTCATACCCTAATATAACTTTTGATACACCCACTCTAAATTACAGACTGCCATTCTCAAAACCATAGACACTCCAACACCAAAAACTACATACCCACTCACTGATTCTTAGGTCTACACACACATCCACTCACTCACCCGTACAGTCACTCATACTTAGTCACTCAGTACAGGACTATCATATGCACTCATACACATATATAAACACTCACACACCGCCACTCATCCATAGAGGTACTCACACACCTAGTCAGTCATGCAAAAACTTAATCACACACCCATTTACTCACCTATACAGTTATACACACACCAGCTCACTTACTCATACAAATACTAGCACATTCTTACACTCTCATACAATCACTGATACAAGTACACACTCATCCATACAGCCACTCTCACAATCACACACTCTCACTTATAGCCATTTATATACTCCAACACACATATATACTGCCTTTCACATATGTAGTTACTCACACATGTACCACTGAGATATACATTCAATCACTAACACACCCATACACACACTCACCCACCCATACAGTCCATCACAGATGCACTCTTGAAACCATGCACCCAGTGAATCACCAACTCACACATCTATGCACAGAGTCACACACACCCCACCCACACAAACACTCAGGCACCCATACAGATACTCAGACAATCAATCAATAACCCATGTAGACACTCATGTAGCTATTCAGAAAGCCATGCAGCCGCTTACAAACCAACAGACAGACGGATACAGACATTCACACAGTTTAGTCACTAACCCATGCATTCAGTAAGATACATTTAATCACTCACTTGTAGAGTCAGTCACTCACGTACTAAATCATCCATTCAGACACTTATACACCCACTCATTCTTCAATACGCCTTTCCCTATATATATTAAACATATTTAAACTGTACAGAAACACACAGTCACTGGATGATGTCATCAGTGATGTCATTTGAGATGTCATCAGTGATGTCATCAGTGATGTCACTGACCATGTCATGAGTGATGTAATATGTGACGTCATCAGCAGTGCATTGCGAGGCGCGAGTTATAGTTAGCTGAACTAACTATAACGGGGAATTTCTATGGTTTTGTACGAGTGAAATGTCCAACTAACTATAACTGTCCCTAAAACCTCTGGTTTCTTCAGTGAATATATATATATATATAATACTAATTATGTTTATATTAACAGTTTGATATTTTTTCTAAATTAATAGGATTATTCAAACTACGTAATGTGTTTGAAGTGAGGTAATTTCCCAACTTATGCTTAGACTAGAGTAGAAATAGCAAATCTTACCCCTCTGAAGTCCATCACTTTCCGTACTTTTGCACAATGGAATAGTAAATTTTATCCCGCCAAAGTCCAAACCTTTCCGTACTTTTAAGCTGCTTGGAGTGAGAATAGTAAATGTAAACCTTCAAAGTCCAACACTTTCCTTACAGTTGTGCTGTTTACAGTGGGACTAGTAAATGTAACCCCTATGAAGACCAACACTTTCCCTACTGTAATGCTGACTGGAGTGGGAATAGTAGATGTAACCCCTTCAAAATCTAACACTTTACCTACTGTTGCTTAGAGTAGAGTGGGAACAGTAAATTTAACCCTCTGACATCCAAAAATGTCCCTACTGTTGGGCTGATTGGATTAGACGTAGTAATTCTAACTCCTCCGAAGTCAACAGTCTACCAACTGTTGTACTGTTTGGAGAAGGAACAGTAAATCTATCCCTTGTAAGTCCAATACTTTCCATACAGTTGCACTGTTTGGAGTGGGAATAATAAATGTAACCCCCAGTTTCACTACTGTTGCATAAATTGGAGTGGGAATTGTATATCTAACATTCCTAGATGCCAATACTGTTCCTATTATTGGTAACATATATATATATATTTTTATTTTTTATTTTATTTCTTTACATTTTTAATTAAAAAAATGTTTTTATAATATTTTGTAATTGTCCTTTATCTATTTTATTCATTTGGTAATTTATTTAATATTTTGCAATTAAATTGTTAATATGTTTTAAGCTTTATTTAAATATATATTTATATATAGATAGATACATTTAATATTTTGTAACTACAGATTTTTTTGCCTTTGATTGCTGAACTTTTGAGGCCCATAGGACTCTGTGCACTTTACTTCTGCTAACTTGTGGTAAAGTTATTGCGTTCTCCCTTTCAAACATGGTAAAACTGGCATATACCTAATTGGCACATTTAATTTACTCACTCATTAGTCCCCAGTATGTGATACCACATGTACCCAGGGCCTGTAAATTAAATGTTTCAAGTGGCCTGCAGCACTCGTTGTGCTATCCACTAAAGTAGCCCTGTTAACATGTATCCAGGCCTGCCCTTGCAGCTTATGTGTGAAGTTTTAAACTGCTATTTGGATTTGCCAAATAAATCTTTTGCCAGGTTTAAACCTTCATTTTTAGTACTTATAAGTGAACTCCAAGCTAGGGCCTAAATGCCCATAGGGTAAGGTGTTTAAAATATAGGACATGCATATATAAAGTTGTATATGTCCTGGCAGTGAGAAACCTAATGCGTTTTTTTCACTGTGGCAAGGCTGGCCCTTGTATAGAATAACACTAGGCTACACTATAGCAACTTATAGTGCTTAATTTCAGTTTGAGAGCTGCTCGAAAGGTGATTCAGGGACCCATTTCAATTGTAATTTAAAATCCATCTTAATAGCACAGTTGAATCTTATATTACTATTTTGTATTACACTTTTAGAAAGTTGTCAGTTTCCTGCCTAAGCCAAATGCGCCTTTCTGCCAGTATCACCTGGATTTTGAATGGATCCCTTGGGTGAAATGTGGATTGCAACCACACAGGGGACAAAGGCTTGTGTTTGTAGAGTTGTTTTCCTCCTTGAGCGGGATGGCCTCAGGGGCTTTGCCCAGCCCCTTCCTGAGCCTCAAAGAATGCCTATGTTACCACTGGCAGATGTAGCTCATAAATAGGCCTATCTCCCTTTGTCTTCCTAATCAGCTCCACTCCCAACCAACTGGGAGGTGGTAGCTGCCCCATAACTGGTTTTGAGTGACCACAAGGGAGGGTTTGCACATTATCCTAGCCACAGCTCTGGATGGGCACATGGAGCTCTGATCAGGGGAAGAAGGGTTCTACCATGCGGAATTTAGATGAAGTGGGGTACTGTAGGATGGCTTACAGTAAAACCCACAGGCAGTGCTGCAAACGTGGGTAGGGTCATCTGTGCGGACTTGTACCCCATTGGTTAGGATGTGGCTAGGAGTTTCCTACATCCACAGTCTGGCACTGGGCACAAAAGTGAACCCCACAGACCTCTCCTTAGAAGACACAGACCTCTCCTCAGAAGATTCCTGGACCTGTGAAGAGTGGAAGTAGGTCTGCCCTGTTGTCTGAATTCTGAAGGAAGACTGGAGCTGCCTGCCTTGAACCTAGAGCCCCAGAACTAATTCCAAGTGTCAGTAGCTCCTGTTTGAGCTACAGGGAAACAGCAAACTTCCAGGTGCATCTCTCCCTGAAACTGACCAGCTGACCAGTTCCAATTGGACCTGCGCTGGACACTGCTGCTAGCCTCTATTGGAGTGAATCCTAACCTCCAAGTGGTGTCCCCAGGTCTTGAACCCTTGAGAGGTGTTATTATGTACTCCTTCTTTCCCCAAATTGCGAGAAGAGGGAATTTAATACTTTTTGACAACGTTTTGCCTGGAGAACTGCCAGAGACTGACACAGCCCTTGAAACTGCCACCATCAACCTCGAATCGTCGGTCGGCCTCAGCTTGGTGATTTACCCCTGTTTGACTTCCAGAAAAGTTTCTAAATCTGAACTTAGAGGGCTCCACTGGGACCAACACTGAGCAACAACCTGTCGACATTGAGGCTTTCTTGATCACTGACTATTGGACTTCCCCCACTCAGAACTTTCCCACCATTCACAACCACACAGGGATCCCATTCTTGAGTAACCTGCTTTCATAAAGCCCATCCTCAGATCAAGCTTGACTTGTCAATGACCACTTTTTCCCAACATTTTGAAGTTAGAAGATAAACTTTGTAGTGGGATGAACCTGGTCCCTGTATCTAACCTGCACTTGATCGCAGTCAGCCTTAAGTTTTGACTTTGATCTGGTATAGCACGACCTGATAACCGCAGTTGGCACTTTGTGCTTTTTGGTGCTATTTTTAATTCAAACTTACAAATTCATATCTCTGGTGTGGGATTTTTCTTGTGTTGTGTTTTCACTTTATTGCTGTTTGGCTACTACATAAATCCTTTACACATTGTCTCTAAGTTAAGCTTAACTGCTTTGTGCCAAGCCTCCTGAGGTTTTGGCACAGGTTTATTTATTGACATTTGTGGTTCACCTTGACAAGGATTGGGAATATTAATTAAGGTGGATCCCGCCACCCAACTAATACTCCAAATTCTTCCAATCTTCCTCATCCCATCACATTGCATCAAAGAGGAGCTGAAAATCCTTTTGCATCATTTATGATGCACATCATTTCTGATGCACATGTCCCATAGGTGTAGATTGGAAATTAAAGATCATAGCGAGAAAGAACTGTTCAACTACATGTTAGACCTTTGACATCCATTAACTCCACTGTAGAAACAACCTTCAGCGCCATGAAGGAGGGACAAACCAGGCTTTCCAAGAAGTAATCATTACAGAAACAGCTTTAAAACCCTTAAAACCCTAGAACGGGAATGTTTCGTTTTCTATTTTATCAATGACCTGTCATCTTTTGAGCAAATTGTTATCAGTTCAATTTAGAAATACGTTTATTTAGACCATAGGTCTCCAAACAGCATAAAACATATTACAATAAATAATTTAAAACACATACAAAACAATTTCGCTAATACTTTAAAAGGCCATTTTATGCACTATTTGAAGGGCTGCCCCCTCTGATAGAGTGTCTTGAGTAAAGATGTCATTGTGTGCAGTTTCTATGGCAGAATGATTCACTATAGCATCTCTGTTATTTGACCAACCCCTTTCAGGAAATTCTTTCACCTAGTTTCTCAGTCTGTCATGAGTAGTGTCTGCTGCCGAAGATGGAATTTTTTATGAAGCGGCAGAATCCCCTAACATTGCCTTGCAGCAAAGTAGTTACATCCATGTTGATTATAGCCCGTGATCCCCCACAGGCTATAGTGAGAAAGTGTTGATCCTCTATCTAGACTACAGTAGACTTGGTATGCTCTTACAGTAAGTTGTAATGCTTTACAGTACACTGCTCTCTCTCCATACCCAACTGAAGTTATAGTCCCTGGGGAAAACCAATAGTCATTTAAATATCCCATTATCCCATGACTTCATTAATACCTTCCACCGCCTAGTCACTGTTTATGACACAGTGTCAATATTTTTATAATATAATTTAATAATATACTACCATATAATATGTATAATCAATGCTTCTTTCTGCTCTGATTTTGCATTTATATTGATTGTGATGAGTGTTTCATATAAACTGTTAACTGAAGTAGAGCAAATTCATACCAAGTTAGCATGAGTCATGGTAGGCCTTGAAATAATTGACTCCATTTTAAACTGAAATGCTGTATTTCTAATTGCTGTTTATAATCATTTTCTCATTCCAGGTGCCAGAGTTACCATGATCTTGTTAGTTTGTTGTTATTGAAACTTTATGTAAAGGCTTTTTTGTAACTTAATTATTTCAATGTTAGCTTTTTTCACCCGGGAAGCAAAGGAGTCAGAGATGAAGTCCCCCGTTTGTATAACTCGTATATCTCTGAAGGTTGTGAGGCTGGAACTGGTTGTTAACTTGATCATGGGAGGGAGGCCAAGACCAAGCTCACTGTGAGTGTTTGATTTTGATTGGTTCTTACTTGGTGAGAACCTGTGCAATGTATCACTTAGACATGATTTCATGTTTTAAGTGTGTAAATTTGTCGCAAGGTAGTTAGACTTGCCCATGTCCACATTTTCAGGCGGAAATCCCTCTCTCTTCTCCCGACACTCCTGAGAATGTTCTTTATATTTTTTGTCATAGAATTACTTATTAGAGCAAACACATTTTCCTTATTCTAATTGGAACCTTCATTTGGTTATATTTATGATTTTATATTTGCTGATACCTGCTGCGTATAAATTCCCAATTTGCCCACAATCTTAGCTTTGAATTAGGGAGATTCTCTTTTAAGGGAATGGAATTGTATCTACATTTGCATGCCTCGTCTTTTAATAACTGGTTCTCACATTTGCTGATTAACCAGCTCAATTTCTATTCACATAAGCTGTATTCAGGGGATTATTGTTTTAACTATTTAGATTTGAGATTGAAATTGACTAATCTGTTGATAAACTTTCATGGTTTGCAAATGTATTCCTCTCTGTCATTTCTGTGGGACAAACTTTACTTCACTGTTATTGATATGTTGTTGAATCAATGGTTTTAGCCTCCGTTTGAGTTATACGACATAGCAGAGTTCAAAGTTCGTGCCAAGTTTGCGCTGTGCAAACACCATCTTTATCGCTCACAATATCACTATCATGGCTCTATGCTTCCACAACTCGCAATGCAGTGCTGTGACGGTAACATACAATAGCAGTGCATATGCCAATGCCTCCTTTTTAAACCGGTCCTTGCAAACTCCAGTGGTTCAGTCATATTTCTGCCTTTTGCGAACAGCAGAGCTATGTATCATTAGCGTCAAAAGGTACCCTTGGATAGTAATGAATGTGCAGTATGGAACCAGAATTTTGTGTACTAAATATTGTCTGACAAAAATATTGTGTCCTACATATTGTTTAAAAAATATCACCCCACTGGAGTTAATAATAGAAAGGTAACGCTATACGGAGTGGTACTTTTAGAATCTATACTTACACCAAGGCATTTATATCTGACGATATTTTTGTTAGTAAAAATATCGTCTGACAGAAATATAGCATTCTAAATATCGTTTACCAATATATGGCCCCAATGGTTGTTGATTTTCTACTATTAACTGGAAAGTAGTTCTGTTAAATGATATTTTGTTTCCAATATTCTTTTATACCGTAACAAGAACGACAAGGTAATGCACTGGTCCCAGTGAGACTTTACCGGAATATTTACACTCACTCGTAATTATCAATACATCAGCAGCACATTTGCCACCTGACACATGCAAACATACGGTTTTGACTGGTTGAAAGGTTCGATTGTTTCGTATCAACTCGGATGCGGTTTACAAACACGCATTTCCATGTAATCTGGCCCCACCATAATATAATACATACATCTGGATACTTACTACAGTTTAACAAAAACTTGCATACCTTTTCAAATGCAGCCTGTTGTTACTTTCGGAAATAGCGGACCTTGATTAACAGAAAGAGAACCGATATGAAATGCAATGCATTTGTATCCGTAAATATTTGGAGACATTTCATAGTCACATAAAAATGTCATTTTCAAGGGGCTGAGCTCATGTTTGTTTTGTGGCAACTTGCCAACTAGCACATCTCTCTCTGCAACCGCATCCAAACATGAAATAATAATGCTACTCAGGCAAATAGGTTTATTACAAAAGGACGGACCCTGCAAATCACAGTCACTACCGTTTAGCAAAGGCCATCTAAAGGTTAAAAAAAATAAAAAACATCAAATATTCATTATTTGGAAAGCCCTAAAACCACTAACTGACTGCTTCGGGATCAATAATATTCAAAAAATAGTTTCAAATAACATTTTTAATATTGTATTTTTCTTTTCACATTTCAAAGAGCTTTCCCAGTAAATTATTATGGTTACTACGGTCTGCATCATATAAAATGTTCATGCGAGATAGTAACTTGGGACTTCGTTTGTACCATGGTTTTAGAATGATTGGTGCCATATATGGGGGTAATGACATACTGGTGGTATGTTATCAGCTTTGGCAGTGGTCAATTGTTGTTTGCCAAGTAACAACATTACACAAAAGTATACAATCAAAACACAGTCATGCAGCTCAACAAAATGACAGGAACACCAACGTGATAAGTCACAATATAAAAAGAACCACAATGGACTACAGCACACCAGCATAACATATTCACAACACAACGACAGTATAACATAATTCCAAATTAACAAAAGTCAATAACTACAATCAGAAACATCAAAGCATATTAACCAATCGAATACATCACAAGCACAATAAAATGCAACTCAAGAAATGCATAACAATACTGTTATGTCCAAGTGCAAAACGCACAGACGGATTCCTCTTGAGAAGAGTTTATTTGACAGAGATAAACCCCACACAACATCTTTACCAGACACAGCTGGAGCCAACTGTCAACGGTCCCCACTAGCATCACTGTGGAACAGAAGGTACATCATAAAGGTGTGCAGTCCGAGCCTAGCTGGAAGAGCCTAAGTACAATATAACACATTCCCCCATCTTACGCTAAAACAAAAACAAAAAACTGAGACCCCAACTAAAAGGCAATAAGAGAGAAAAGGAGCAGAAGGAAAGAAAGAAAAGAAGAACGTAATTAAGAAAGAGTGCATTGAAAACTCAAACAACGTAGTCACCCAAATAGGCCGGAGCTCTTCTTTCCCTGGCCTCCCTCAAAGACTCGAGATGAGCCCACAGACTCATCTCCCTCTCTAGCAACCACAAATTCACCATCAGCTCCATCACTCTCACCAGTCTGCAAACCAACACCAAACTGTCCCCCTGAAAATTCACCATCACTCATCAACAGCCAAGGTGAACACACACCAGATTCAGTCTCCTGTTCTAAAGTCCTTTCATGGCAACCACCCTGCCTCTGATATAATGCAACACGCCTCAAATTCCACGTTTGGCCATTTTCCAACTTGACCCAATTGCCTCCTACAGACTTGACTTTGAAAGGTCCCTTGAATTTATTCAAAAACCTGCTGTGACCACCGGGCTTAACCTTAACCCAATCACCTACATCAATGAAATGCCTGTCCTGCTTAGCATTCGCACCCTTGGCCATACCAGCTAATGCTGATGTTTGTCGCATCCATGACGGCACCAATTTAGTACCAGCTGCCCAGCCGCGCATCATCTCAAATGGGCTCTTACCCAAGTTACTATTTGAGGTGGTGCGATAGGCCCAAAGCATTTCACTGACAGCACCCTGCACGGACAAACCTGCACTATGTGCCAACTGCATAGTGCCTTTCACCATTCTGTTGATTCTTTCAACCAATCCATTCCCCTGCAGGTTATACAAGGAGCAACAAGAGTGCTTAACTCCCACAGAATCCAAAAACGTATTCATTTCGCAAGATGTCAATTGAGTTCCATTGTCGGTAAGGAGTACAGATGGAAGACCTTCCCTCTTAAACACATCACGCAAAACACCAATGGTAGATGCAGTGGTGATACAACTCATGAACGCAACCTCAACCCACTTAGACTTTGCATCAACCAACACAACCGCAAATCTTTCATGATCAGGTAGAAATGCAAAAGGCCCAATAAAATCCAAACACACCTTCTCCCAAACCTTCTCAGCTAAGGAGACGTGCTGAGACTCTTGAGAAGATCCGAAACCAACCCTCAATCGTTTTTCCAAGTCCTTGCAAGCTTCACACCTCTCCACCCAATCCTTGACCTGTCGATCCATGAAAGGCCACCAATAACTCTTCCTCAATCTCTTTATGGTCATTGTTTGCCCCAAATGCCCTTCATGTGCCAAACCAATCAATCTTGCATGTAACCCAGAAGGTGGTACAAATCTGTCCTGCCGCATGATCATCCCATCATCAGTTATAGATAATTCATCCACAACCTTCAAAAACTGTCTCACCCCTTCTGGAAGATTGCTCTCTCTCCTCACACTACCTTTCATCAATCGCACAACACCCCTCAAAGCTGTATCCTCTTCCATTGCCTTAATCCAAGTTTGTCTTTGAATGGCATTGGCAAACCCTTCCATGGCGTCATCAATATTTGCCACCACTTCTTCAGTGGGTAGGTCTAATACAACTGCTACTTTGTCAGGGAGTCTTGACAAACAGTCAGCAACCCTGTTCCTCCACCCAGGGACATATTCGACCTTGCAGTCAAACTCTTGCAATCTAACAGCAAGCCTAGCCAGCCTCCCCGAACAGTTTTTAGTACCACCAGGGCCCAGAACTTTAAGTAACGGCTTGTGATCAGTACGTAAGTTAAATGCACTACCCCACAAAAACACTCTGAAATGATTAGTGGCCCAAGCGGCTGCCAAGGCCTGCCTCTCAATTACGGAGTAGTTACGCTCCGCTTCACTCAAAGAGCGTGAGGCAAACGCAACCATTTTCTCCTCTTTACCATGCATTTGCGCCAGGACAGCACCAATGTCAACAGCACTGGCATCAACTGTAACAATACTTTTAACCCCATTTTGAAACGGAGTTAACACATCTGCATGTGCAATGTCTTCCTTGATCATGTTAAAAGCAGACTGTTGTAATTCATCCCACACAAATCTTTTGCCTCCCCTTAGTAATACTCTTAAAGGTTCAGTTTTGTGGGCAAAATCATGAACAAATGTAGAGTAATACTCAACAAGACCCATAAAGGATCTCAGAGTGTCTCTATCATGTGGCACTTGTGCATTCACAATAGCACTAACTAAATTCGCTTTTGGTTTGACACCTTCCCTTGTAACAAGATGCCCCAAATACTCCACCTCTTGCGTCATGAATTTGCATTTCTCTTTACGCAAGGTTAAACCCGCCTTTGCAATGCAAGCCAGAACCTGAGCCAACGTTTGATTGTGCTCCAGCACATCCTTTCCGAACACAAGGATGTCGTCTTAAAACACCACAGCCTTTTCCACACCTGAAAGGACAGAAGACATTAAACGCTGAAAAACACTAGCAGCAGAACATAAACCAAAAGGGAGTCTGCAAAACTGAAAAGTGCCTTCACCAGTAATAAAGGAAGTGAGATGTTTAGACGGTGCACTAAGTTTAACCTGGTGATATGCACTTCTCATATCCAACTTCGAGAACACTTTGGCACCAGACAACATTAAAATCAGTTCATTAATATTGGGCTAGGAAAAATTGTCCATAATAACATTTTCGTTCAAACTTCTCAAGTCCACACAGAACCTGAGGGACCCATCGGCCTTCTTCATTATCACGATCGGAGAAAACCATTCGCTCGCTTCAACAGGTTCTATCACCTTGTCATCCAATAGTTGTTGAATGATCTCTTTCACCTTTGCTCTGGCTGCCATAGGTACCCTTCTTGCAACATGTTTAATTGGAATTGAGTTTTTCTTGAGTTTGATAACATGCTCATAGTTCTTGAATTCACCCAACCTTGTCTCGAACACACCATGATGCTCCTCTAACAGTTCCTTCAAGTTCAACATATCTACAACCATAACAGGCACTGCACTCCTGGGATTGACAATGATATTGAGGTCATATTGGTGTGACCAACCTAGAATGGGTGGACCTTCCTTGGCCACATATACCTTGCCAACCGTGTTTCTTCCCTCAAACACGATCGAGGCTGTCATGAACCCCACTACACTAATATCACTTCCTTGATACCCCTTTAGGAGAACATCTGAACTAGCTAAAGTCTCGCCAGACCATGTTGCTTCAAAAACATCCAATGGGACAATTGTATAAAGCGAACCAGTATCCACCATCAATGAGACCTGACGGCCATTGATTTCAAAGTCTGCTTTAGGTCGTATCCTTCTCTTGTCGTTTACTTCTACATCCGCAACTGCAGCATCATCATCTACAACTACTACTCGGTAGCTTGTCTGTTCCTCCTCCACGAAACCCACTTTTTTCTCTTGTTGTTTGCACATACATGCCAGATGACCCCTCTTACCACACTTAAGGCAGTCTTTACCAACAGCGTAGCAATGTTTGGAATCTGCCATGTGGTAGCTGCTACCACACCTGAGGCAATGGCGACCAGCAAACTTGCCTTGTGAGTTACTTGACCCCTTCTGGTATTTGTTCCTGTTCCCACCACCAGCCATAGTCTGCGTCTTATTTTTGACAAGATTGACCCCCTCAGAGTCATCACCCAGAAGTGCCACCTCACTTTCTTTGTTGCTACTTGCAGAAATCTTCATTTCGCGCATGCACCTTTCCAATTCCTCCACGACCTTTGCGATAGCTATAGCATCTTTAAGAGTAGGGTTGCTTGACGCTCACAACCTTTCTTGAATCTTCTTACAGCTACACTGCACAATTAATTGGTCTCTGATCATTTCCTCTTGCATGACACCAAATTCACATTTAGCTGAAAGTTCCCTCAATCTTGCAACAAAGTCATCTATGCTCTCATTTGAGCATTGAGGCTGTGTATAAAATGTATGCCGCCGCATGACCACGTTGACCTGTTTTGCGAACCTTATTTGTAGTCGTAGAACAGCCTCCTTATACACATCCTCCATCGCACCGCCTTGTGCATTCCCCACGGGTGGTAGATACTTAAAATATGTTGTCCTTCCTTGCCTAATGAACCCAAAAGCAATGCTTTCTTCCTAATTGCAGGAAACTTGGCACCATCCAAAGCTAAGAGATAATTCTCAAAGCAATCAATCCAGTCCTCCCACTCAATTGGAGGTTCCCCATGTGACATAAGAAACGGAGGTGGTGTTACTATTGCAGTACTGACATCCATTTTCGATGTTATTTACTCGTAGCAGAATTTAACTTAGTCCACAAGGTGGCAGCAAACACCAGCAAATCTCACTGCCAACTGAATTTTACTTTTTAAAAGACGTATATCGACCAATGGTAGGACAACAGACAGCTGCGAATGATCTTCGAGTTTAGACCCCTCCCCACATATCCAATGGGAACTACGAGGCAGCTTTCCCACAAGAAGATCAGAACCTTCCTTCACCTACCGGTTGCTGCATTCCACACTCGGGAAAGTACTTGACTATTCTGTGGAAAACTAGCTGAAATGGCTGTTAGCATCAGCTGAAGCCATTTTGTTTCTGGCAGCCATTTTAGTTAGCCATGTGCTCGCCATGTGCTTTCTCCCTCTTCACTATTGCCTGCCCTTGTATTCTGCTTGTGTTATCTGTTACAGTTAACTCCTTCATTACTGAGCCAGAGCACTGCACATGCTCAGAAAGGTCTAGCTGCTAGAATGCACCTTCTCTTAGAGTAACTGTCAGGCTATTTTAACTAATGTCAGCAATATTATAAGCCCTCCCACTCTGTTGAGTAAGCAATTCTTATGTATCCTTATATGTAACTAGCTATTCATGTGTGCACTTGTACCGCCTCTTTTTGAGTCTACATGCTAACTCAGCGGTAACCTGGGCATAAAAGACCCAGGATCTTTGTATTCCTTAGACTGTCTCATACAGTGGCCTGCGGGTACTGTATTGCCACAGTTTCCCTCATGTGAGGTTAATAAAGTTGTTATTTTGATATTCCAGCTTCCGTGCCAATCTCTTCTTTGTTGGTTTAAGGACCAGGTGCATCAGTGAACCCCTAGAAAGGTTTTTTCTTCTACAAATTGGCGCCCGACGTGAACCTCATCGGAGAAGTGGCAATCCAAGGGAGTGGTCTTGACGGAAGACAGGAATCTACTGAGGAGGTACCCTGCATGAGGAAGACCCTTTGTCTTTGCAGACCAACGTATTTTCCAGTTTTCCCGATCTGACCCTCCAGGTGTTGACCGCTCCCGACTGAGATCTTCTTTGGTGTGAGTATTTTAAAATGACTGCTAGGGCACTCAGAACTTGGCAGGTGGAGGTTGGAGACTTTGGTTTGGTAAGGTTGCTGTAGCAACACTTTTGTTTGGATTAGCTTGGCCAAGATTCTTGTTTGTTTGTTTGTTTGCTGCAGCAAATGAAGGCAGGTAATGAGGCGATTTTTCTCTAACTTTGAAAACTTGAACGGCACAAATTGTGTTAAGTGTCACTTGGAGTATAATATTATATATGCTATAATATTTTTGGCATGCCTGCTCCTAGCACACTTCGTAGAAAGTGTTGCTGTCTTGGAGGTACCAATATGGATTTAGGAAGTACTCAGCTGACTCCCCTAAGAGGGGATACCTAAATGGGTTTAGGTATATTAAAAATGGCATTTCTTCCATAATGTATAGTACAGTATGGAATAAATATATAAAGAGGGATCCTGATCTGCCAGCCCAACTGGTAATTTGGTGTATTATTGGAAAAGGTTTTGAGGCGTGAGCCTGTCTTTTTGAACATGGCAGTCTTTTGGCTGTCTATTTGTCTTGGTGTAATCTCTGTACTTTTTTTGAGAGTCCTTTCGTTTGTAAATATGACTTACAATTGGTATTTACAAATGGTTTGCTTTGAGTACAGTCTGGGAGCTGTCTCTTGCTTTTGTCCTAAGTGTTAATTTGTGGGTTAATTGTTTTTTTGGAGTGTCCATGTGGTTGTGGATTGACACCGGTGGTGCTGCTTGAAAATACTTGTTTCAGTAAGTACTGACTATGTTTTTGTGTGAGAATGGCTTGCCTTAGCAAGCAGTGTTGTGTGCTCTGAGTGTGTGGGCCCCCTTCTTGAAAATGTCTGGAATGAGCTCAATTTGTTTTTTTTTGTCGTCATTCTGTTATGCAAATGTCATTGAAAGAATTACATTTTAGAATTCAAGGAATGAATTATATAACATATGCTAAATAGCTGCACGCTGCCATTAGAAGTAAAACAGTAACAAAGTATAGATGTGTGAATATTGCCACAAGAGAAATTACAATTAACACTCAATAGGAAAATAATAGGCCTCACAGAAAGAAAAAAAAAACGAATTTGTGTGCTTACATAATTAGGACTGAATACCAAATGTTACAGCATTATCCTTAAGGTATTAATATTAAAAGGCATTCACATAATCTGAGTAAATTGGTTGCTGCTGAAATAAAAGCGCCTCTTTTTTACATTACAAAACGATAGAATTGTGCCGGCTTGGAATGCCTGTGTTTTAAATAGACTTCACCGTGCTCAAATTTCCAGCACTAGAAAAAGAGCTTTTTTAAAAAAAAACAGCTGTTCAAAGCTGTCTGTACCGAAGGAAGCTGTCTGTCAAAACAGAAGGAGATCAAACTTTTTCAGGACATTAGAATACAGCAAAAGGGTTTTTCTTCTGAAAAAGGCGTGGAAATTGAGGCTTGCTGGTCGTAAAACAACACATGGCTATGCTCGCCACAAAACTACTGATTTTAAAAGTTACAAATACAGCTTTGGATAAAATAGAAAGGAAGAAAGGATTAAAAGCAGGGATTTTCTTTCTTGTTGCTTTTCATATGTGGAAACATTAAAAGAGTTAGTGATCATTATTAAAAAAAAAAAAAAAGTGCAAAAATTATTAACAATAATTGCACTAAAATCGTTTTTCTTTGGATCTTTATAATGTCTAAATAATCCTACTGTGACAAATATATAAGCTCCTAGCATCAAAGTTGAATTTGAGCAGCACTTTACCACAGTGTGGGGAGTGAAATTTCACTTTACCCAGGCATATAAAAACTTATTTTATAAGGGTGTACCTTATACATTTCTGATCCCCCACCTCTGGGATATCTAGGGGGGGGGACCCTGGGGGTCCCTAATATGCTAAAACATTGTAGGTTATTCATTTTTAAAAAGCAGTCCTGGCATCCAGGGCTGTTTTCAAACTGATCTTAGGTTTCAGCAGTGCACACATGCAACTGCAGAACACGCAGCTGACCTCTAAACTGCTAGAAAGCACATCACACACTGCACACGAATGAAAATTATTATAAAATAAGACAGCAAACAGTGCATCTTACCTTTAAAATTATTAGCTCACAGGCACGGAATAGGACTGCTTTTCAGCTGTGCTTCTCCAGAGTTCCTTTGAATTGGAAAGACCGCATGGAATAGCCTTACTGACAGGGGACAGCAGGTTTAAGGGTCAAGAGGCCAAGGTCTGTATTTAGAACTGACTCAGCCTTACTGCATGTAAAAATTTCCACGCAGGGAGCCACTGTGACAGTATGTGATTTCTACATTACACTATGAAAGCTTGTAATGTTACAGAGTAGTTTAATAAACTGATTTTTTTGTATTAATTAAATATCCTTATTCTACCATTGTAGGGTAAACCACTACAGGTAAATGTAAATTTTGCTCTAATGATGTCTGAGGCTATAATGTGCCTAGGGAAATTAGGGTGAAAATGAATTCTCAATTCTTGTTAATAATATTAGGGATATCGCCATTAGTAATTTAACCACATTTAAAAAATAGAAGAATTTACTTAGTTGTTTCACTAAAGTTATGGCCTTGATTAAGCCTTCCTGGAGCTAGGGCCAGATTAAAAGGCTATGAAATTCAGGGGCATATTAACAAGGCCCGGCGATAAATATCGCAAAGCGCGCTTAGCGCCTGCATATTTATCGCCGGCTATCTCTGCAATTTATCGCCCGGTTAGCGCGTTATCAACAACGTGCATCGCCGAGGCGATAAAATTCCAGAGATAGCGTGGATATCGCCGTTTTCCATGGTGGAAAACGGCGATATCCTAGATGATAGGGCCTGTGGTCTTAGCCACAGAATCCACCCCCCATGTGAAGTATGCCTTAGTCAGGAATTTAACAGACGTTAAATTCCTGCGTTAAGGCATACTTAACGCGATTAAAATGATCGCTTCCCCGCATTGTAAATATCGCGAAGCTGCCTTCGCGATATTTACCCATGTTGTTTCCACAGACACGCCTACTTTGCATCTCATTAGCGATGCGAAGTTAGGCGTGCTGGAAACGGGAGCAAAATCAGCAAAACACGCGATAGCGTGTCTTTGCTGATAAGGCAATATAATTATCGCCGCTTTTCGGCCGAAAACGGCCGCAAAAGCGGCGATAATTTTTTATCGCCGCATTGTTAATATGCCCCTCAGTTTGCATTCATGCGCCCTCATGTTACATTAGTACAATTGCTAAAGGAATTGGTAGTTGGTTATTAATGTTTTCTAGCTAGCTCAAATGTGCTATTTACCTCCTACAAGTTTGTTTGTGCCCAGCTGCCAAAAATAGGGGTAGATAGTGTCGACAGAAGGTCACCTGTTTCAGGTTACCTGCTGTCGAATGAGGGGAGGAGATTAGGGAGATTAGCTCCTGGGCAAATTAAGGGTAAGCACAATTAAGTAATATATTGTCATTTTTCTTGATTTATATGCTCTCTCTCTCTCTCTTTTTCTCACTCTCTCTTGAGCGTGTCTAAGTTGTCTAGGAACGGCCATGAGATGTTTAATTGACTATTCAGTAATACCGTTTTGAAATTGTTAAGATTAATAAAATGAATAAAAAAATACGCCATGTTACTGCCTATCCTGTCTGATGAAATTATGAAAGGATGAGTAGTCTAGATTGATGTTCCCTTATTTGACCTTTAAAAGGGAACTATATGTGGGTAGTTTTTGTTTTAAAATTCTCAGGTGATAACACCATTATTGTTAGTTATTTTTATGCTACATACAGTTTTGCAAAGGCATTATTAGTCTCTTATTAGTCTGTGTAATTGAGCTGACAGGATCCCTGTTAAATTAGCAGTTTTAGATTTTCCAGCCATGCCGCTAACATGAGAGCATGGTCCTAAGCGTAAAATGTAGGTGTTTTTATGTAAGAAAAATCATTTTAGAAGTGTCTGCAATCCTGTACAGGTAGTGAAAGGTTATGACTTATGAAACACAAGCTTGTTAAGACAAGAAGCACAGAAGAATGCTTGTTCTAAAACTTCCCTTTCTTGAGGTTCTTCAGATGAATAATATAGGAATACACAAATGTAAGGATTTAGAGTATGTCCGTATTGTTTTTCTTTTTTCCCTCAGAATTTAGAAAATAAACATAGACTTCCTTGGCTGCTTCACATAGTGTAACGTTTTACTCTTGTCAGTTCACCCAAAAAGTTCCTTTTATACTCACTAATAGGTCCAGGGTTGTTTTTTTTTACTCTCAGATAGATGAAGTGGTTCTTGGGTGCCTTACTAATGTATGGGGCGCCCCAAGCTAAAAAAAAGGAGAAGGTATTTGGAAATAGAGTATCCTCTCTGCTTGATAGATTATTTGTATGCCTTGTCTAAAGATTTTTTGTTCTGTCCACCAATAGATATCTGCTGCCCTACAACCATTGCCAGAGGGGCCCGGACATCACACTCAGCCTGGGGAGTTAGCGCCAGTCCAGCTTGAAGCCAAGGTGAAGGGAACCAGCACAGGCATTGCTGGCAACTAGGACCTCAGTGAAGGTGGAAGGCCGGAAGCACTGGGACATGAAGTGTGTACCCCTGCCACTGTCTTGGGCGAAAGACGGGGTCACAAATCAGGATGGAGAAATCTTTGTATGGATCCAGTTTTTGATGCCCAGCTGAGAGAGTCACAGACCGACAAGGACGGCAAGGAGGCTTTTGCTTGAGGTGAGCCCCTTTGAAACAAGGGTTGCTTCAGGCCTTTGAGTCCTGGTCCCCAAGTGAATGCAAGTCTGCACCTTTGTTTGTTGATAAGGAGGTGCCTGGGCATACTGGGTACAATCTTTGGCCCCGACACAAGAGCAGTGCGCCAGCGGAGCAACACAGGAGTTAGGGAAGGACTTGAGTTCAGGGTACAGGTGCTGTGCCTTTGGTGCCTGTTAGATTAAAGTGAAGAATACTGGTGCACTGCCTGAGACACTCCAGGATCGTTGAGGGCATTTGCCCCGGACTGTGATTGCTTGCCCTATCCTGAAAGAAGAATCTTTTTCCCTTAAAACTTTGCCGTGATTGTTTTCTTGAGTTGCAAGTTGTGCAGCTCCACCGTTGGAAAAGAACTTTGATAGGAGCCTGCCTGTGAGGCTCAGACGAACACAGGGAGAAGACTCCCCTCTGGCTGGTTGTACAGCGGCTTCTATTCTTTTAAGTATTTTTTAGCAATGTATCCCTTTGGTCGTCCCATTTTTGAGGAGGATCAGCCCTTTGCGGCTCATCGTCCTAATTCCTATGGCCCCGTTTGGTCTTCCTGGTCCCCTGGGGCGAAAATTGTTTTTGTAATGATCCTTGTATTTGCTTTAATATTTGCATTAGCAATGTTTATTCTGCAAGAGAAACGTTTTTTTGAACAGTCGACAAATATTACTCTGCCCCCTCCTCCTGAGCATATCAATTGGTACTCTAGCCCTCATGAAAAGAACACTGGAAAGGTCTATTAAAAAAAATGGTTTTTATTTAAGATATTATATTAGGTATGTGTTGTTGGCTATTCTGAAGCTGAAATAGATGGTCACTGAAATACATTGGAGCCCTGAAACATAGAATTGGACTGGATGGTTTTGGGATTTACTTTTTGCTTAGGGTTGGAAAAATTGATAGTTTTGTTAGTAATAATAGCCATCATTTTCTCCTGCTATCTGTGTGTTCATTATGACCCAATGCTCTGTTCCCCATGTATTTCTATTTGTAGCTCACCAGTTAAGCAATGTTAACAATGTAAATGCCCACCTAGCAATGGATAGGATAAATGTGCAGGATAACTTCCATGCTTCTAGATCATAGCGGATGTCTTCAGCAAATGCTAAAACGGCCATCTGTGGAAAACTAGCTGAAATGGCTGTTAGCATCAGCTGAAGCCATTTTGTTTCTGGCAGCCATTTTAGCTAGCCATGTGCTCGCCATGTGCTTTCTCCCTCTTCACTATTGCCTGCCCTTGAATTCTGCTTGTGTCATCTGTTACAGTTAACTCCTTCAGTACTGAGCCAGAACACTGCACATGCTCAGAAAGGTCTAGCTGCTATAATGCACCTGCTCTTAGAGTAACTGTCAGGCTATTTTAACTAATGTCAGCAATATTATAAGCCCTCCCACTCTGTTGAGTAAGCAATTCTTATGAATCCTTATATGTAACTAGCTATTCATGTGTGCACTTGTACCGCCTCTTTTTGAGTCTGCATGCTAACTCTGCGGTAAACTGGGCATAAAAGACCCAGGATCTTTGTATTCCTTAGACTGTCTCATACAGTGGCCTGCGGGTACTGTATTGACACAGTTTCCCTCATGTGAGGTTAATAAAGTGGTTATTTTGATATTCCAGCTTCCGTGCCAATCTCTTCTTTGTTGGTTTAAGGACCAGGTGCATCAGTGAATCCCTAGAAAGGTTTTTTCTTCTACAATTCTGCCTTTGACACTGCAGCTTTTTTTAATAATAATTGTTATTTGCCACACGTATGTCCATATCCAACAGTGTGCCTTCCCTCTTTGATCCTCCTCCTGCACTCGGCGCTTAGCTTAACAGCTCTAACAGTTCCCCCACAGCGTCTCTTACCCCCGTAGCGCTCTCCTCACTGCGCTACCTTTCACATCAGTTTACTGCTCGCTGCGCTCTCCTTATCACGTCAGCTTTCCTCAGCTTACTCCCCGCCGCGCTCTCCTTACCGCGACAGCTTGCCTTTGGGCTGAAGACACTCCGATGCGTCTCTCCAAGCACGGCTCAGTTTTCATTCAGCTCCCTCCTCCGCGCCTGCACAGTCAGCCGTTGCCTCACACCACGACTCCTCCGGCAACTTCTCTGTGCCTCCCACAGCCTTATAGGCTGTTGCATGTGTCTCCTCTTTAACTGTACAAACAGTGTTTCAAAGTGCACGGGCACGTCGCTCACAACATCAGCTGCTTCACTCCACGAGTTGGGTTCGTCATTGGGGTTTGTGTCTCTGCCACAGCCTTGTGTCTGGCAGATCGTCGCCAAAATTGTTATGTCCAAGTGCAAAACGCACAGACGGATTCCTCTTGAGAAGAGTTTATTTGACAGAGATAAAACCCACACGACAGCTTTACCAGACACAGCTGGAGCCAACTGTCAACGGTCCCCACTAGCAATGACATCACTGTGGAACAGAAGGTACATCATAAAGGTGTGCAGTCCCAGCCTAGCTGGAAGAGCCTAAGTACAATATAACAAATATAAAACATAACTCATCAACCACAATGCAAAAACACAACACAAAAACAAAACAATGACAACATGAAGAGCTACAACAAAAGAACCACAGCAGACGTCAACAGCACAGCCCAGTAACTCAACACAAAGCCAACAAAGCAGTGATGTCACTGACCATGTCATGAGTGATGTAATATGTGAGTTATTGAGCAGCGCATTGCCGGGGTGTAAGTTATAGTTAGTTCAGGTAACTATAACAGCTGAATTTCTATCGTTTTGTACGTGTGAAATCTGAGTCTAACTATAAAGTCCCTGTAGCCTTTGTTTTTTTCCGTGAACTTCTAAGGTACCAAAAGCACACATTTAATACAAAACATCACATCTAAAAGTTGCAAAAAGAAGGTTCTGAGTGGGTCAATGACTGTATGTGTATAAATGTGACTGAAATTGCAAATTCCTACCTGGGTCTGTCACTGGGTATGATGGGGTGTGAGATGGCGCGCATGAGTATATGAGTAGTTGAAAAAGAGTGCAAATAAGTGTAACTGTAGTTCTTACAGCATCTTTATAGGTACATAAGTAGGTGTGAGAGTATGTGTTTATTACTACATGCGGGTGTGACAGTGTCTACATAGGTATCTGAGTGGCTGTAATAGTGACTGCATGGGTGCAACTAAGTGGTGTGACAGACTTTCTATAAGTGTAAGTATTCCTGTGAGAGTATCTGTATGGGTATACCAGTGGATATGGGATTGTTCTAGTGAGGCTGTAACTAGATGCATAAGTATCTCAGTGAGTCTGTGAGTAGGTGCATGAGAGTCTGAGTAGGTCAGTAAGTAGATGCATGAGTGTCTGAGTAAGGCTGTGAGTGGGTGCATGAATGTCTGAGTGGGTCTGTGAGTGGCTATGAGAGTATCTAAGTGGATCTGTAAGAGACAGAATGAGTATCAGAGTATGTCTGTAAATGGGTAGGTAACTATCAGAGTGGGTCAGTGAGAGGCTGCATGAGTGGCTGAGTGTGTCTCTCAGTGGGTGTATGAGTTTCTGAATGGGTCAGTGAGTGGGTGTGTGAGTCTCTGAGTGGATGTATGAGTGGCTGTCACAGTGGGTCTGTGAATGCATGCATAAGTGCCGGAGTGAGTTTCTGAGTGGGTGCATGAATGAGTGAGTCTGTCAGTAGGTGCATGCATCACTGAGAGGGTCTGTCAGCGAATGTGTGATTGTCTGAGTGGGTCTGTCAGTGGGTGCATGAGTGTCTGAGTGGGTAAGTGAGAGGTTCCATGACTATCTGAGTGGGCATCTGAGTGGGTGCATGAGTATGTGAGTGGGTCTGTCAGTGCATGTATGAGCCTCTCAGAGGATCTGTCAGTGGGTGCATGACTATCTGAGTGGGTCTATGACTGGGTGCATGAGTGTCTGAGTGGGTGCATGTCAGTCTCACTGGAGCTATGAGTAGGTGCTTGAGTGTTGATCTGTCGGTAGGTGCATGGGTGTCTGAGTGGGTCGGTGAGTGGGTGTGTGAGTGGGTCCATGAGTATCTGAGTGGGTGTATGAGTATCTGAGTGGGTATTTGAGTGGGTGCATGGATCTTTGAGAGGATCTGTCAGTAGGTGCATGAGTGTCTGAGTGGGTCTATGAGCGGGTGCATGAGTGTCTGAGTAGGTCTGTGAACCAGTGCATGTCTGTCTGAGTGGATCTGTGAGTAGGTGCACGAGTGTCCTAGTGGGTCTGTGAGTAGGTGTGTGAAAGTCTGAGTGGGTCAGTGAGAGGGTCCATGAGTGTTTGAGTGGGTCTCTGAGTAGGTGCATGAGTGTCTGAGTAGGTCTGTAAGTGGGTGATAACTCTCTGAGTGCATCTGTGACTGGGTTCATGAAAGTCTGAGTGGGTCTGTGAGTGGGTGTGAGAGTGTTTCTATGTGTGTAAGTGTGGGTGACAGTGTCTCTATGATAGTAAGAGTGGGAGGAAAAGTGGTTATATATATATTGTTTTGTGATCGTACCAGATTCACGGATCCCTCACGGACCTACATAGGGAGGCTTCACTGAGCTTCACAGTGATTCCTCTGATCTCGCGACTGGGAGGAAAAAACATTTATAACTGTTTTTCACTACAGAAAACATGCTTCCCTCTTATTTAAAACAAATAGAAGAGGTCAGTGAACCTCTACTATGACCCCTTGCCTGAGAATTTCAACAACATTTCTGCCCCGAGAACCATTTTCCTGAGTTGTAAAATGCGAGTTGCAACTTCTCTGTCAGGTTGCAGCAAGCCAATCAGGGACCTACTGTGGTGCATGGACCTGAGGATCCCCTGGGGGTGGATCTGTGGGTGGATCCATAGAAGATCCGCTTCCCTACATATACAAGTTTGGATTTCGATTAATGTCTCTAAAACTACTGAACGGATTTACACCGAACTATCAAAAGGCACTGCTCTGGACCAAGATCTACCTTTCTGCCAAATTGGTGTAATTCCATCCAGTGGTTCGGGTTGTAGTCATGTCTAAAATGCCTAAAGGAATTTACATGGAGAAAACGCATTTTGGGACCCCACTTTTTCCGATTGACCGGATCACCCCAAAACTTTCCAGACCACAGCTGAAGTGACCTTCAAACTAGTTTTGAAAATGTTGCCAATGTCAGTAGGTAATAAAATATATCTATCTATCTATCTATCTATCCTGAAAAATACAAAGGTTACAGGGACGTTATAGTTAGGCTCATATTTTACACATACAAAACCAGTGAAATTCAGCAGTTATAGTTAGCTGAACTAACTATAATTTACACCCCTACAATGCACTGCTTATGGGAGAGAGAAGGCTTCCATGTCAGGGACACATAATCTGCTTGTAATGAGGCGAAGGAGTCGGAGGTATGAAAATAAAAGGATTTATTTACGTGCCAGATAATGACCCACTGGTGCGCAGGAAAACCGTCCTGCCCCAACCAACTCCAGCCGCTTCTCCTCCCCCAGCACCTCACATCTTATATCAGAACATTCCAGTGTATTACATATGTGCATTCCATAATGACAACAAAAGAGTACCATGGCAAAACATTACATAAAATAAAACCCTATTGAAAAAGATAAAATGTACACATAAAACATGTTCCTTTTTTTAATTAAACAAAAAACAAAAGTTTTAAAGAACACATATCTACTGCAGAATATAATCCTCCAACTTCTTAGGAATCTTCACAATCCTTTTTTGTAAAAAGAAATTGCTTTCAGCAGAAGATCTCTCCTCCACAGACTCACCCAAATGATCTCCAACTTGTTCCACACTTTCATTGCCCAAAGTGCTTCCAGTGGAACTTTCAGAAAGATTACGCTTTCCACCATCCTTGCAAAACAACATACCATCACTCTCCAATCTGTCCGATTTGAACAAACACTCCTGCCCAGGCTTGAGTACAACTGCACTCTTGTTCCAGCAACCTTTGTTTTTTGACAAAACGGCAGAATCAGACACTCTTTGCACCATGAAAGGCAAAGAGAATTTAGAAGAGCCTTTGCTATGTAAAGTAGGCTTGATAACACGCACCCAATCCCAAACTTCAATCACCTTACATTTGACTCTATGATAAGCATCATGGTAAGACTTACCAGTGCCACGTGATAAACTTAAATTAGCCTCTGCTTTAGCAATGCTATATTCCAGAGATTCACCTTTCACGCCTTTAGCAAAGACAGGTGTCATCTGCATCTTACCTTGCTACATCTCATCAAAAAATACGGAGACACACCAGTACTTGAATGTGGAGTAACATGATAGCTTCAAATTCTTTCTTTCAAAAATTCAAACACATCCAAATTGCTCTCCAACGCTGTTTAAATCCGCTCCTTGATGAACCTATTGGCCCTCTCCACTTGACCATTA
This sequence comes from Calotriton arnoldi, assembly GCA_963921515.1. NCBI lineage: Eukaryota > Metazoa > Chordata > Amphibia > Caudata > Salamandridae > Calotriton > Calotriton arnoldi. The sequence goes on from CAWUFW010016294.1 coordinate 240,193, forward strand.
GCCTTTGGCCAATATAAAGGTACCTTTTCCACACGGACTCCAAATCTTTTGAGAAAATTTAGCATCTTGGAACAAATAAACTGCACCCCATTATCCGACATAAGTTCACTAGGTGGAAAATCTTCTCAAATAAAGCAATAACCTCATCAGTGCTGGGATGCTCAACAAAGATATAATACACGCTCTTGGAAAAATTGTCAATGACAACTATCACAAATCTACTCTCCCTACCCAAACGTTCATAGGTTCCCGAAAAATCAATTGAGATTTTCTCCCAAGGTCCCAGAGGTACTTCTTGGATGCGGAGAGGCTCTGTAGAAACCTTCCAATATTTATCAGAACAAACACAAACTTTACAATTATCCACACAGCGTTCAACCCCTGCATCCATTCCAGGCCACCAATAATGCTGCTTAAGCAATTCTTTTGTACTTGAGACACCAGGATGTCCTGAGTGAGCTAACTCAATAAGCTTGTTCCTAATACTTGCAGGGGGCACAAATAAACCATATCTCAACAAAATATAATTTTCAATGCTGAGCTCGCTAGAGACTTGAGCAAAACTTTGTAAGCGAGAGTCTAAATTCCTAATGGGTGGCCAACCACTTACCACTAACTGTTTGACCTTGGTTAAGACATCATCCTTGCTCACTAAATCATTCCACCTACCGAAATGACCGTATTGCAAGAACTCAAAACATTCACCATCGCAACAACACATTCATGTTGATCAATCACCTCTCCCACTGATACCTCTTCCGGAGGAAGCCTTGACAAACAATCTGCTGTAACATTTTTGGCTCCCGAAATGTGCCTAATCTCAAAATTAAATTCCTGCAACCTTGCGATGAGTACCACTAACCTTGAAGAAGCATTACCTCATCTTACACCATCCATCATATACACAAGAGGCTTGTGGTCCGTGATCAGCACAAAGGGTGGCCCCCATACAAATTTCTTGAACTTCTCCACAGCTCCCACACACACTAAGGCTTTCTTTTCAGTGGTACTGTACTGTTTTTCCACTCCTCTGATACCTCTAGAAATGAATGAGATACCTCTTTCCTTTCCAGCCACAAGTTGTGTAAGGACTGCCCCCAAACCAATGGTGCTAGCATCAACAGTAACAAATGACGTGCCTTTGGGATCAAAGGTATTAAGTCCAGGAGCCTGCTCAATAAGTTTTTTCACCTGATCGAAAGCCTCATCATGTTCTGGAGTCCAAACAAATGCTGCCCCCTTTTTAAGCAGCTGCCTCAAAGGTTCCACCACCAAGGCATAACCTCTCACAAACCCCGCATAGTACTCTCCTAAACCTAAAAATGAGCGCAAAGAGTCCTTGTCATGGGGTTTACTTGCCTTGTCTAAAGCGCTAACTAGATCTGCCTTGGGAAAAATACCACTACTAGTAATCCTCTGTCCTAAATAGTCAATCTCTTTTACCAAAAACTTACACTTATCCTTATTCACTGTCATACCTCTGGTCTCCAGCACTTTTAATACTGCCTCTAACATGTTGTCATGTTTATCACATGTTTCTGCAAATATCAAAATGGGTAAACATCCATTTGTACGCGGTCATTACACCGCGTACCATTACTACGCAAGCGTTACAACGCATGCGCTGTAATAACGCGTAGCCTTTACTACGCATGTTATTACTTCGCATGCGCTGTTACAACGCATGCGTTGTAATGCGCGTATGGATGACGGCAGTCAGGGTATGGATTGGCGAGCTGTGAGAGTTACGAGGAGGCAGCGAAGACGGAACACGCACGGAATTGCACTGACAAGGAGGCCAGCAAGACGGCGTGGTGGAAGGAGACCTGGTGACAACAGCATCGAAGCAGGGGCACGAGGGGCTCCAGGCACCCCCGCATTCATCTCAGCACCCACGTAATTCAGAGGGTTTTTAGAGGAACTTCTGCTGTCCTTTCATTGACAACGCTTTCAGAAGAGGACAAGGGACGTGCACCGAGGAGAGAGAGGTAAGAGGGACTGTTTATTTTTGAAGGTTTTGTGTTTGAGGAGTAGTAGTGTTTTTAGTTTAAGGGTAGTGTTGTGGGTCGTGCAGAGTAGTGTTTGTGTGTAGGGACAGGAGTGGGGGATGGGGGAGGGTCGTGCAGGGGTTAGTGTTTTAGGGATAAGGGTAGAGTTGTGGTGTTTGTGTAGTGTAGGGTAGTGTCGGGGGGTCGTGAAGGGTAGCATTTCAGTGTAGGGAGTGGACTGGGGGTAGGGGCAGGGTGGTGCTTGGGGTAGTGTTTTAGGCTTCAGGGTAGTGTTGTAGTGTTTGTGTAGTGTAGGGTAGTGTTTTAGGGTAGTGTAGGGGGGTCGTGCAGGGTAGTGTTTCAGTGTAGGGAGCGGACTGGGAGTAGGGACAGGGTCGTGCTTGGGGTAGTGTTTTAGGGTTTAGGGTAGTGTTGTAGTGTTTGTGTAGTGTAGGGTAGTGTTTTAGGGTTTAGGGTTGTGTCGGGGGTTGTGCAGGGTAGTGTTTCAGTGTAGGGGATGGACTGGGGTAGGGGAGGGTCATGCTGGGGGTAGTGTTTTAGGGTTTAGGTTAGTGTTGTAGTGTTTGTGTAGTGTAGGGTAGTGTTATAGGGTTTAGGGTAGTGTCGGGGTTGTGCAGGGTAATGTTTCAATGTAGGGGACGGACTGGGGGTAGGGGTAGGGTCGTGCTGGGGGTAGTGTTTTAGGGTTTAGGGTAGTGTTTGTGTAGTGTAGGGCAGTGTTTTAGGGTTTAGAGTAGTGTCAGTGGGTTGTGTAGGGAAGTGTTTGCGTGTAGGGGCAGGACTGGGGCACAGGGTAGGGTCGTGCTGGGGGTAGTGTTTCAGGGATTAGAGTAGTGTTGTGAAGTTTCTGTTGTGTAGGGTAGTGTATTTGCATTTAGTATTTAGCGTAGTGTTGGGGTGTTTATTTATTTATTTATTGTTTGAAACATATTTTATTACGTTTCTAAGTGTTGGGGTGTATATAAAAAGGAAAAATGCGATGTTAAACTATGCGGTGTATTAAATTTTATCCCCTATTATAAATTTTTTTAATATATTTTAAATTACTCCCCACCCAAAACCCTATTTCCCTTGCATCCCGTCCAAGGGGGTAGGTTAGTTTTAATTAAAAATATTAAAAATGGTCCATGTACGCTAAGTAGTGGTATGCAAACTAAAAATCTGTGAAGTAAAAGTAAATTCTAATGGTATTAATGCATTTGCGAAGTAATGGTATGCGCAGTAAAAATATGCGTAGTAATGGCATTTGTGATGTAAAAACATCGCACTAAAAGCATGCGTACTAATGGCATGCTAAGTATCATCATATATTCATCAAAATGTCATCTTGGAATGACTGAACACCTTTCAAACCCTGAAACAATGCTTCAATTAATTTCTGAAAAACGCTGGCCGCTGAGGCCAGCCCAAACGGCATTCTCAAAAATCTATATACCCCGAATGGAGTAATGTACGCTGTAAGATCTTTAGAGGTGTCATCAAGGACCACCTGATGATAGGCAGATTTAAGGTCAATGACTGAAAAATATTTTGCTCCATTGACTGCTGCTAATAACTCTTGTATTTTAGGCAATGGATAAGTATCAACCACCATATTTGTATTCAAAGACCTAAGATCCACACAAAACCTCAACTCTTTGTTTTTTGTAAGAGTAATAACGATGGCAGAACCCCACTCAGAGCTGTCCGTAGGTTCTATAATGCCATCAGCACACAAGGCATCTAAATGAGACTTTAAGTTCTGACGCACACATAATAGAACCATCCTTACTTTATGCTGAACAAGTGTAGCTCCCTTTTTAAGTTTAATCTTGAGGGTAAAACCTTTAACTTGACCAACTTTGTTCTGAAAAACAGCACAGTGTTTAGCTATGATACTCTCCACCCTTGACTCCTCAACATTCACACAATTGACTGAAATGTCCCTCAACCGAATGGGGCAATCCATACCGGGACACAACATGACCCCCAACTTTCCAAGATCATACCACCCCACAATGTTCTTACCATCAATAGCCACGTAGATTTTTGTGACTACATTGTGTCCTTTAAATTACAGGTTGACTTCAAAATACCCCAACATATCAATTTCAAAATTACCAAACGCTTTGGGATTGATATCTGTGTGCTTCAATTTGACATCAAGCCAATTCTCTTTTTAAAAAAAACATCAGATAGGATGGTAATGGGTGATACCGAATCAGCCATAACTTCTAAACTCACCTTTCCAATATGTACAACACTCAGCGATGCTTTAAAATGTACCCTAACATTATTAACCATGCACTCAAACAAAGGATCATACAAAGTAAGAAGTACATTTTCAAAATCATCCTGAACATTGGTAATAGTATTCACAGTTGTGCTTGAAGATGCTCTTGGTGCTCGACACACACTTTGAAAATGGCTGTACTTATTACATTTTATACATTTCTTTCCTAAAGCAGGACAATCCACACTATTACCTAGGTGCTTCTTTGAACCACATCTGTAACAGCTAGGTTTACTACTTTTCCACGCCCCGTTTTAATAGGTTTCTTAACAGACTGAATTGTACAAACAGGAGAAGAAGTCTTAGCTTCATCTGTTGTTATAGCTTTATCAGACTGAATAGACCTCTCGATGCCTTTTGCCAGATTCAAAACTTCTACCAAAGTACGATTACGACAAGCCAATAACCTTTCTTGCACCTGTTTGGACTCGAAGTTGAAAACAAAATTGTCTCTTATACAAAAATCAACGTTGGCTCCAAAATCACAGTTGGCCGCCAGAACCCTAAGAGCTGCAACATACTCCTCAATTGACTCATCCGCATATTGCTTCCTTTTATGAAAAGTGTGTCTTTCAATCATAACATTAGGCTCATCCACAAACTGCGGGGCATATTACCTAGGATTTGCGATAATTATCGCAAAGCGCGGTTAGAGCTGTTTTTTTTTGTCGCCGGCTATCGCTGGATTTCATCGCGGAGATAACGCGTTATTTTCAACGCTTATCTCCAAGGCGATAAAAAAATCCAACGATAGCGGCGAAACCCAGCAATAGCACGAGAAATCCAGCGATAAAATCACTGCGCTAATGAAAAGCTTGCTAATAGGCAGGTGGGGACATAACCTTACAATCCACCTCCCATTGACAAGAATGGTTAAGTCAAGTTTTTAGCAGGTGTTAAATTCCAGCGATAATCGTGGTTAGCGCGACTTTTTTTATCGCTTCGCGGGCATTGCTAATAGGGGGAAGTTGTGTTTGCGACTGTTTCCAGTCGCTTTTAGTTGGGAACGCCTACTTTGCATGTCAAGCGGCACCAAAACGGTGGCTTTCGCCATAAAGCTGTTGCTAACAGCTGTTAGCGACAGCTTGCTAATAGGGCGATAGAAATATCGCCGCTTTAGCGGCAAAAAGTGCCGCTAAAGCGGCGATACCGCCCTTGCTAATATGCCCCTGCATCTCCAGTCTTGCTACTGGGCCTTGAAAACATTCCATCCCTCACCTTGACCACTCGGTGCAATAATTGGGGTTAAGTTCTCAAAAATGTCAATGGCTGCTGTGCCCAAAAAACTAAACAGAATTGCTTTCTTTCTCTCTTGAGAAAAAACATTCCCATTAATACCTAATAAAGTAGTTCTTAAAAGTCTTAAACCATTTCTTCCACATAAGCTTAGGCTTACCAGGTACCTGTAATAAAATTGCAGGTTGATTGCACAATTGCGAACCAGCCATGACTATACAATATACAGTTTTTATTTTTACCCAAAGAAAAGAGAAAGAAAAAGAGAAGAGAGAAGAAAAAATATACATGTATTGCCCCAAAACATTTTTTTGTAGAGAACACAGGAACAAAAGAAATGTCCAACGACAAAGAAAAATTCCTGCACGTTTACTGATCTCCTCCTACAAGTGTGCATATCACTGAAAAGTATATTAGTAAACATGCACTAAAGTAGTGTGCTTATCACTGGGTATGAAAGACAAAAAAAAACAGTAAGTGCACAACAGAAATGCACAAGTACTCACTGAACGTTGCTCCAAATTCCTTGAAATAATGTGTAGTAAACTAATTAAAGTTTTACAAGTGTGCGCGTCATTGAGACACGCTCGCCGATGCCGAAATAGATAAATAAGCAAGCCTTTAAATAAAGCACAAGTGTGCGCATCACTGAAATGCACACCACAGTACCGGAAAACTTGACAGCCTGCGTATGACTTCGAATGAACAAGAAAGTGTGCGCATCACTGAAACGCACACATCACTGCAGCGTAGAATCCAACGAGGCTCCGTATGTGAGGCTCTGTATAAAATGCTTCCAAGACACACCTAAGATGGCCACCACAAAACATGGTTTACGTGAAGATTTCTACAGCCGGTTGACCGAAGACACGACTCCCAGAGTTCCGGGCAACGAAATACAGTCAATGAGTCGCACAGGCAGCGTTACACATGGGAGAGAGCGTGTGTCAATCAACACGTGCAAGCCTCACGTGCAGACGTCCATAGCACGAGATATGTTCAATACGTAACAACCGTTAGAACGAAGATTTTAACAGTACCTTGAAATTGACTGGCAAATCCAATTCACTTGGCAAAAAAAAATGTTGATTACCAGTAGTCCTCAAGCAAGCTTGTGTCTTCAAAGTCTGAACGTAGTGCAGCCGATTTCTTCTTTAAAAATGATAAATCAGGATGAGACTCGGCCGCAAAATTTAAAATAGCACAGTGGGTCAGCACAAACAACTCGTCACCATTGTAATTAGGGGAAGGAGTTGGAGGTATGAAAATAACAGGGTTTATTTACGTGCCAGCTAATAACCCACTGGTGCGCAGGAAAACCGTCCTGCCCCAACCAACTCCAACTGCTTCTCCTACCCCAGCACCTCACGTCTTACATCAGAGCATTCCAGTGTATTACATATGTGCATTCCATAATGACAACAAAAGAGTTCCATGGCAAAACATTACATAAAATAAAACCCTCTTGAAAAAGATCAAATGTACACACACCACACTGCTCTATCGTGGGTTGGTTGGCCCTACACCCAATGATAAGCATTTTTCTAGCAATATTACATGAAGGACAAGAGGTCTGGGTCTAGATATAGGTTTGTCACCTGGAATGTCCATGGTCTAAATAACTATGTGAAGCGCAATCGGGTCTACGCGTATCTGAGAAGGTATGGGGTATCGATTGCATTCCTCCAGGAAACCCACTTGTGGGAGATTGTATTAAATATGTCAAGAAATGTATGCTACATCTTACTCTGGATATGGTAGAGGTGCATTAATATGGGGAGCACCCGGAGTCCCATTTAAGCTTACAAGAATTTATAGATCCTGAATTTCGATACGTAATGGTAGAAAGTATGCTTGAGGTGCATAATTTGTACTTGTTGAATGTTTATGCCCGCAATGCAGATGATGGAGTCTTCTTAGGTGCAATGTTCAGGACAGTGCAACTCTCTCCCGAAGTGGAGATTATGATGGTGGGAGGCTTTAACTGTACTTTGAATGGTAATATGGATAGGTCTCCACCCCGCATGGATGCCAAACCCAAAAGCTATAGCTGTGATTCATCAGGCTCAGAGTAGTCTAGGGCTAATAGACATCTGACATCAGCAAAATCTGACCACACGCACACATTCCTGCCACACTCCAGATACATACAGTCGTCTAGATTATTTCTTTATACAAACAACAGCGATCCATAGTGTCACAGATGCCCAGTATATGGCCCATTATCTCTCAGATCATTCCCCTTTATTAGTCGCATATAAACTAATTAGGCCAATAAACAATGCAACAAACAAGGGCAGTGGACCTTCAGAGGGACACAGCATCCACACCGTTATAGCCCCGAATTTCAAAGATTCGACAATATTTCATGTCATGTGTTCACAACCTTGTATGCACCTTCTGCCCAAAGTGGTACTCCCCTCCCTCTGGGGAAGTAAATTTAAAACATAAAAACCAAGGGTGCACCACACATAAACAATCGGTAAATGCAAATGCTGTTAGCAAGTGAGTAGTAATAACTTCTGCACAATCCAGTAATCTTCTTCTTTTATTTATGCTTCTTATAATTGTTCTTAAAACCAGCCAACGCGTTTCGTCCACTAGACAATGGACTTCTTCAGGGCAAAAAATATTTTCTGATGAGGGGGGAATCCAGTCTTAGCGAAATATCAAAAAACAGCAATGTTCTCGAAAAGATGTACCATCCCAAATTACACCATCTATGTGGAATGTTTGTCAATGAGCATATAAGCAAGTGGAGGATGAAGAATCCCATCCATGTGTGACTCACACACATTCGTATCCCATGCTCATAAAACTTTCCCAAAATGTTCTTCCACCTCAGCTCATTACCTAAAGTTTCAGTATGATCCATCAAGTGGGGGTTGTGAAGAAGGAGGGAGGGGCAAAACACATTTTTCCCATTCATTTTTCCATAGGAAAATTAGATACAGCTACAGCCAAAATGACTGAACGGAATTACACCAAATTTGGCAGAAAGCAAGATCTTGGTCCAGAACGTGTAATTTTTGTGATTTGGTGCAGTTCCGTTAAGGAGTTTCTGAGAAATTATAGTTTAAAATTATAGACATTTCCCACCACTGAGAATCCGTGAAGCCGACACATCTCAAGATGAGATCTGACTGATTGACAACATCTACAAAGATGTTATGGCAGCCATTTTAAGACTCTGGGACTCAGTCCCCAATCATAGAAAAAAGTTAAAAAAAATTGCAGGGGCAAGGTAGAGATACCCTGCCCCCCTAAGCCTGGCGGGGAAGAAGGTCTCAGAGGGACAGACCCAATAAAAAAGAAATTGCAGTCTCCCGCCTTTGATAATAAACCTCTTGGATGCCATGGACTGGGGGGTGATGCAAGCACATTTTTTGGGCTGGGGGTGCTTTCCCCTCCCCAAGCCTCTAAGAGGCCCCAGAAACCCCATTCCCAGGGCTGTATTTATTTAATACGGGGATGGCGGTGTGTGACCCCCCCTCCTCAAACCTATAAGATGCCCCAACTCCATCCCTGGGCCAAAATATAATTAATAAAGGGAGAAGGGCATGTGGCTCCCCCCCTCTCCAAGCCTGCAGGAGGCCCCAGGGACACCATCCCCCATGCCATTCTATTATAATATGGGGAAGGGCATGAAGCCCTTCTCCCTGAGCCTGTGGAAGGTGCCTGGGACTCCAACCCTTTTTTTGGGGAAGGGGGTGCGAGGTCCCCCCTGCCCCATGATCAGCTCTGGGGTTCCCATCCGCCGGAGCTCAATCGCAGTGTCCCGGGGCCCCAACCCTTGGGGACACTGCTGTGTTTCCTGCCCAGAAAAGTGCGGGCAGGGTATGCACTCTAGCGTCACTTTTTGCAATGCTCCAGTGCCGCTGTGCCCTGCTCCATATTTAAAAGGCAGCACTAAGCCACTTGTATGCTCCTCCTCGATGCAGTTTTCTGCGGCAAAGTGGGTGCAATGGGTGTTGCTGTGGGTGTGCCCATGCAACACCCATTGCTTTTTGACACTGCTCCAGATTTACACGGATCTGTAAATATGAGGCAGCGCCAAAAACCTATCCCTCCCGGGAGGCGTAAGAGTGGTGCGATGAGAAGAAATACTTTTATTTCTCCTCATTTTTTGCTCTTTCTATGTATGCTGCGTTCTGCAGCACATATTGAAGGAGCAAAACGCCATTGATGATTGTTTTTTGTTCAGGATGGTGTCCCTTCCTGCACTACAACAATCATCCCTGCAATGCAGGCACCCTTGCACCATGGTGCAGAGGGGTCTACACTGGTGCTAGGCTGCTTTTTTGCACAAGCACAGGGGTGAGTACAGGAATGTGCCATATTGTTGTAAATACGGCACATTCCCACACTTAACAAATGATGCAGCTCAGCACAGCAAAATTGCTTGTGGCACCGGCCTTTTTCTTGTAAATATGCCCCTCTGTTTGGTAGGGATCACAACTTTGCTCGCATCAAGGCGGGACAAAAGAAAAATGCTCCTCATGCCCGGCATCTTAACTCTAACCGTTATTTATGATTTATGCGGAGTACAAGATGTTCTTTCTATTGTGACTATTGTTATTCCTTATCTCACTAAAAAGTCACTTTTAAGTTACATGCCTGAGGTAAGGAAATCTGTTGATTTCCTGAAACCACGTCACTTCCTGCTCACTTTATGTTATTGTATTGTTTCCATGCTCTATTTTGTTTGTTAAATAAATCATAATATCGTCCATTTGGATAGTGATAGACCCAATCCTGATTGTAGTTTTGCGGCTATGATTATGTATCTCTCTTGAAAGGGACCGCTGTCTCTAATAACTTACATGCCCGGGGGAGAGCAAAGGAATGGTGCTGGATTCAGTCAGCACACAGTGTGGTTACTGGCTGGTATGCTGCCTGTGGCCGAGGGGACCTTGGTGCACCCCCCATATGCCCCAATGACGGGGTGATGTGGGTGTCCCAGGCAGGTACCGGGGCACCAACCAATTATCTAAATTGCCGGCTCCCACCACAGGAGCCAGCTGCGGCTGTGGGGGCCCTGAAGCTCCCCCTCTCTGACCCCAAAAATAGGAGTTGCGGGTGGCCCATTTGGGCATCAGGGCACCCACTGATCAAAAGAAATGCCGTCTTCCACCAGTACTAGTATGGTTGCTGGTGGGGAGCTGGCAGGGGCCTTGGGGCTCCCCCAATGGACCCCACCATTGCAGCAAGATATGGGTGCCTCAGTGGGCACCAGGAGGCCCAAAAAAGATTTTTAAAAATACAAAAAATAAACTAAAGGACTAAGCAAAGAATGTCAGGAGCTGCTCATTTATTATTCAATGCTCATTGCAAGTAGGGCCCCATAATGCCCTGTGAGGGCTTCTAATTTTTTTTTGAGTCTGATGGCATTCCTAGAAGGGGCAGGGGCATGACAATGCCTTTTTTAATGTTCTGTTCCCCATTAAAAGAAACAATACTTCTCCTGGGTCATTAAATCCATGACCAGGAGAGTATAACACATGTTTTTTTTTAAAGCACTCCGAAATGGAGCTGTATGCTCATCTGCTGGAGTGCTGGGACAACTTGTGGTGGGTTCTATGGCTTAACTTTGTGGCCTGAAAAATGTTAAAAGAAAGACTAAAAAATTTGTTTTTTTTAAATAAGGCTTCATTGAAAACATTTCATGACTATCTCTTGTATTAAACATTGTAATGTGTTAATTTATGAAATATGCATTTGATTATAGATATTGGTGAATTTTGACAAAGTTAATAGATCTGCTCTATATATGTTGATGGGATGATCTCTTGATAAAGCCAGTAGGCTTAATCACTATTAGTTTGATATTTTGAGCCTTTGACAAAGCCACAAGGTCTGCCTTACTTAAAATGCACCATTTTATATTGTTACATAATGTAACTAGCCATGTGCGGCAGTGTGGGTTTGGATGCCCCTGTGTCCAAACCCACTCTACGCACAGCTGCCGGGCCCTGCGGCCAATGGTGAAGGTCGGGAGGTTATCAATGCAGTCATTTGAGATGTCATCGGTGATGTCATAAATTATGACATGGAACATATCATGAGTGATGTAATATTTGAGGTAAAAAGCAGTGCTTATAAGCACCTCCCCAAGCCACTATTGGCCCCAGGGGCCCCATCCCAGGACCAAAAACATTTACATTAGGCCCCGTGGACCCCATCTCCCATGGCCAAAAACACTTCTTTTAGGGGAGGGAGTCACGTGGCCCACCTCACGAAGCCCAAATGGGCATGGTGGAGTAGTGAGTTTAGTTAATGTAATATGGCAAGGGAGTTGAAAAGACCGTGTATGGAGGTGCGCGACTTATGATTATTTGCAGGTAGTGCGTAAATTATAAATTGAATTTATAATTATAAATTTAGAATTTCTAAGGTTTGTATAGTTTACGTTGGGTTTGCATAGAAATAACACATAGGGTTTTCCTAACTATAACTTAGCCTTAACCTTTGGTTTTTTCTTTGAATTGAAATGTTTTTTTCATTTTTGTATAAAAATGAATTTCAAATCGTTGTGTCCGGAGTCATTGAGTTGAGTGTTGTTAAGTGGAGTGTCGTAGAGTATAGGGAAGGACAGTGTCATAGAGTCTAGTGTCGTAGGGTGTATTGTTGTACAGGGGAATAGAGTGGAGTAGGGTAGAGTGGAGTAGCATAGCATAGAGTGGAGCAAAGTGTTCTGCAGTGGAGCGGAATGGTGTGTAGTGTACTGGAGTATCATAGAGTCGAGTTGCATGTTGTACAGTGGAGTAGCATGTCGTACAGAAGAGTTGAGTGTTGTACAGTGGAGTGTCCTCGAGTAGAGTGTTGTAGAGTGGCATAGAGTGGAGTAGAGTGTTGTACAATGTAGTGGCAAAGAGTGGAGTTCATTGGAGTACAGTGTTGTACAGTTCAGTGTTTTCAAGTGGATTGTCACACAGTAGAGTGGCAGAAAGTCTCCTACAATGTAGTGTTTTACAGTAGAGTGCAATAAAGTGATGTGTCATACACTGGACTGTGGCACCGTGTCATACAGTGGAGGAGAGTGTTGTAGAATGGAGCGGCATGTCATAAGTGGAGTTGCGCGTCATAGAGAGGAGAGGAGTTCATGTGCTACAGTGTTCTACAGTGTAGTACAGTAGCAAAGAGTCAATGGACATAGAGGAGAGGACAGTGTCATAAAGTGGCATCGAGAGTCTTGTAGAGTGGATATACACAGAAATAAGTAGGGAGCCACGTAGAATGGATTTTCGTACAGTGGCGCAGAGTGAGGTAAAGTGTTGTGCAGTGGAGTAGACTGGATGGACATAGAGTGGATAGAGCATCATAGTGTGTAGTAGAGGCTTTTTCTATGGAGTTGCATCGAGTACAGGAGGGTGTCATACAGTGAAGCAGCGTAGAGTCAATTGTCGTACAGTGGTGTAGAGTGATGTAAAGTGTAGTGCAGTGGAGTATCTGGAGTGGTGTCAAGTGGAGTGGCATAACACATAACGTAGTATGGAGTAAAGTATAATAGAAAGGATTCGTGTGTCAGAGTATAGTGGCGTGGAGTGGAGTAGAGTAGAGTGTAGCGTAGAGTTGAGTAAAGTGTCATACAGTAGCGTCTCATACAGTAGAGTGGCGTCTCATACAGTAGAGTGGAGTGCTGTTTGGTAGAATGTTGCACAGTCTTGTATAGTGTAGTGGATAGTTGTACAGTGTATTGTACAAGAATAGAGTGGAGTACAGATTTGTAGAGAGGAGTCTATAGGGATATGGTGCAGTAGAGGGTCGTAGAGTGCCATAGAGTGTAGTAGAGTGGAATTATATATAGTGGAGGAGAGTGTTGTAGAGTGGAGAGGCATAAAGTGGAGTGTGGAACAGTGGCATACAGTGGTGTAAAGTATTGTACAATGGACTAGAGTGAAGTGGAGCTGAATGGCAATGCATAGGATAAAGTGGAGTCAAGTGTAATAGAGTGGAGTCTTGTATAGTAGAGTGGGTGGTGAGGAGTAGAGTGGGCTGGAGTATCATACAGTGAAGTAAACTGTCATAGAGTGGAGGGCTGTATCGCACATTGGAGTTGAGTGGAGTGTCATAGCATAGAGTGGAGTGAGTGGAGTAAAGTGTCATATAGTGGAGTGGCATGTCGTACAGTACAGTGCAGTGGAGTAGAGTGAAGTAGCTTAGACTAGGGTAAAGTGTCATAGAGTAGAGTGGCGTGGCATACAGTGCAGGGCTATGGCATGTCTCAGAGTGTGGGAAACCATTGTAGAGTAGAGTAAGGTGGAGTGCCATAGAGTGGAGAACAGCGTTGTAGAGTGGAGTGAGGTAGAGTAGAGTAGAATGTGATAGAGTGTGGTGCAGTAGAGTGACATAGAGTGTTGTAGAGTAGAGTTGCATAGAGTGCCATTGAGTCGAGTGGCATAGAGTGGAGTAGTGGAGTTGAGTGGAGTAGAGCATTGTTTTATAGAGTAGAGTGGAGAAAATGTTGGGGGAGTGGCGTGGAGGGAGTTTTGTAGAGTGTGGCAGAGTGGCATTAAGTGTACTACAATTCAGATTTAGATTTTATTAATTTAAAACCATTACAATAAAATATGGACAGGATAAAACAATAAATGCGTTGAAGACAAGGGTATTTCACATAGAGTCAGTAGTTAACAATGTCTTGTTATTACATGTGTAATCACTCCAATGGTTTTTGCCACTTCATTTCATCAGTAGCGGCTGGTATTGTGGACGACTGGCGGGCAGGCAGGGGGGGAGGAGAGGAGGCACAGGGGTCCAGGGTGGGCAAAATAAAAAATAATAATAAATAAAAAACGTCTCTTCAGCCGGCTGCGTCAAGCTCTTCTGCTCCTCTTCTCAAAGGCACAGGCTCCCAGTCTGCTCAAAAACAGACGGGGAGTCTGTGCCTGTTCTCTCCAACCCAGCAACACAGCTGGGTTGGAGAGAGCTTCAATGTGCATGATGGTTTAGCCAGCCTGAGATGGCCGGCCAAACCGTCATGTACACTGAAAGTAGTGCACTACCACTCCTCCTGTCATTCCCCTACCCCGCCCCCAAGACTCTGCAGGAAAGGAAAAAGACTATTGCTTTATTTTTCCTTTCCTGACATTTTTGGGGGGGTTGATGCTCTTCCACCATAGCGGAGGAGCCGCCGCTGCATTTCAGTATCTATTTCTCCTGTAAATTTATGTTTTGCACTCACCAACTGGGCCTTTACCATCACCAAAAATAACAGTACAAACTTGCCAACCCTTATGTTCAGATGTGGATAAAAGATCTCCTCAATAATTTATTTGTTTCGGCAAGGAATACCGGGCAGACAGAAAAGATATGAACCATTGACTCTATACTCGCTTAACAGAGCCTCCATTCTTCCCCTTCAGCTGTCCTGGACCAGGCAGGGGTCTGGTCCATGGTGAGCTGGTCACCGAAACTCAGGCACACGCATGCTAACTTCAGATGGAATGGGTATCCTTGGTCGAAATAAGAATGACGTTTTAAAACTTGCCAAATGTGCCGTTCCTTAGCCAGGGTGACTTTATCCTCCTGTAAGGACAGTGACCTGGATTTACAATTAATATGTCTCTTGAATTCTTTGGACGAGATTTGTAGGTGTATATGTTCCCTGCATGGGGTAAATGTATTATATTCTTTAGATAGACGTTTAGCCCCTCCTTTGAGTTGCAGGAATTTATTTCCTGCCAGACCGGGGTTGGCATGGTGTTGTTAACTGCCTGGAAGAAAGAGTGGCACATTTTCAGGAAGACTTTTTTATTTGCCCAGTAATGTTTCTCAAGGCCAAATTCAAGGCGCAACTGAGCCTGCATAATATGATTAGGCAATTAAAAAACTTAGCGGTAGGTCTTGGCGGTTAATAGGTCTAAGCATTTTGCCATTTTCTCTTCCACAGTTTCAGAAGCATATGCTATGGTGGGCAGGAGTTTAGCTACCATCACCTGCTGCAAAGGACCAAGGGTGGGACCATGCCAGGTTTATGCAAGCTGCCGAAATCCTGATGTTAGAGAGGCAGCCTTTAGCTTCATGCACAAAATAATTAATGGTTATGTTGTGTGTTGTGTATTCTTTCATTGATTGTTCCATCTGTGTTGTGTATATTTTTTAATTCATTTTCCAAACCATACATTGATCTGCATACATTGGTGATATATTCTAGACACCATCTTTTCACATCTAGCAATGGCGACACCTAACATGATATAACCTATATCATAATTATATGGTCTTCAATCACCAGCTTAATTATTATTTATTCTAGAGGTTTCATTGTGCATGCCTTGGCTCCGTAGAACGGGTTTATGTATACATTTAGTAAAAGAAGTGGTTGTGTTACCCCCCTGCATCCAGTTCTCAATTTTAATCACCTGGATCCAGTTCTGTAGGCCATCAATTTGCTTCACTTTGAGTTTTTGCAGTCGGTATTTGGGACTTGCCTTCTGTGCGTGCTTTTGGAATTCCAGGTACCCTATCATAGATATCGACTGCTCAACCCATTTTTCCTGTAAAAGGATGATTTGGAACTCCTCAAGTATAGTACAACAATGGGATCGGGAGCTTTTTAGGAAAACCAGATGTATTCCATGAGCAAATTTATATTGAAGTTGGTTGTAAACTAGAATAAGGGTGCGGGTCATAGTGCCCCATTGTATAGAGTCTGATCCCCTGTTCTTAAATCCGTTTACTTATCAGGGAGTGGGAGAGCCAGAAACAATTGTGTTTTGCATAGGGCATGGGCATGAATAGATGTGACCTTCCAGTTGCAAGGGACTTTCCCGATAATGAGCCAGGGCTTGCTAGATCCTTACTAAACTGACCTTCGTTACCACAGGCGTTTCATAGTACTGAAAAAGTGCAAGTGGGGGATGTCTTCTTTGGAGGTTTCCTTCTTGGTGGATCAGGAGTTTGCAGGTTGTTTTCTGTATTTTTACATTGTATGTAGGAGCAGGCCTCCTCAGTGGTTGCAGTTGATGCAGTACTACAGTGTTGTACAATGACATAGAATGGAGTAGAGTGTTGTACAGTGGAGTATCAAAGAGTGGAGTACAGTTTGGTAGAGTGGAGGGGCGTAGAGTTTCGTAGTGGGGAGTATAGGGTTGTAGAGTGAAGTAGACTCAAGTGGCATAGACAGTAGTGGCGTAGAGTGCAGTGAGGTACAGTGTTGTGTTTTAGAGTGCTGTATCATACAGTATTGAGGTGTAGAGTGCCATGGCATAAGGTATTGTGGCATGGAGTGTCGTGGCATACAGTGAAGTGGTGTAGAGTGCAGTGGTCTTCAGTGGAGTACGTTGCAGGGGAATAGCATACAGTCGAGTGGCGTAGAGTGGAGTGAAATACAGTAGAAGATCGTATAGTGGAGTGGTGTAGAGTGGAGCAGAATAGAGTGGAGTGGCATACAGTGTAATAGCATAGAGTGGAGTGGCGTCCAATGGATTTGTGCAGAGTGGTGTGCTGTGGAGTGGCATACATTGGAATGGCGTAGAGTGGAATAGCGTACAGTGGAGTTGCATATAGTGGAATAGCATAGAGTGGGGTCAAGTAGAGTGAAGTGGCATGTAGTGGAGTAGCATAGAGGGAAATGGGGTAGAGTGGAGTCGCATAGAGTGGATTGGCACAGAGTGGAATAGTTCAGAGTGCAGTGACATAGAGGAAAGTGGCATAGAACAGAACAGCATAGAGTGGAATAGCCTACAGTGTTGTGGCATACAGTGGAGTGGTGTAGACTGGAACTGTATACAGTGGAGTGGGGTAGAGTATAATAGCATACAGTCAAGTGGCATAGAGTGGAGTTGCATACAGTGGAATAGTGCAGAGTGGACTGACAGAGATTTGAGTGGTGTACAGTGGAGTGACATAAAGTAAAATGGTGTACACTGGAGTGGCATACAGTGGAATAGTGTGGAGTGGAATGGTGTAGAGTTGAATGGCATACACTGGAGTAGCATAGAGTGCAGTAGCGCACAGTTGAGTGGCACACAGAGGAATAGCGTGGAGTGGAGTGCATAAAGTGGAATAGCGTGGCGTGGAGTGGCGTACAGTAGAGTGGCATAGAGTAGAATAGTGTGCAGTATAGCAGAGTGGAGCAGCGGGTAGGGTGGAATAGCATACAGTAGAGTGGTTCAGAGTGAAGTGGCGCAGAATGGAGTGGCATAGAGTAGAGCGGTGTAGACTGGAAAAATGTGTAGTGGACTGGCGTAGAGTGGAGTGGCATAGAGTATAGCATTTTAGAGTGGAGTGGTATACACTGGAGTGGCACACAGTGGAATATCGTAGAATGGAGTGGTGTATAGTGGTGTGGCATAGAGTGGAGAGGAATGCAAATGTAGAAAGAGCTATAGGTCTGGAAAGTTTTGTAGGGATTCGTCAAACGGGTGCAAAGTTATTAGTGAGCAAAAATCAGAGGAAATTCCTACCTCGGGGGAACCTAACTATAACTACAGACTCCAGATTACCACTCTGTAATCCTGAAGCAGTCAGCTAGTGGTTCCGGCACCTTTCAAATAGTGAACATTTGATGAGTTTTTACCCTTCAGGTGGCCTTTGCTTAATGGTTGCGACTGTTTATATATATGCATTTAAATACAGATATATTTTAATAAGTAAAAGAATTAGATGTTATTGTTGCTCGTAGGTGATTTATGCATTCATGAAAATGGATTGTGGGTGGACTGGAGGAGTGGAGGGAATTGTTTAAATGGAAAGTTGCAGGCAAGTGAGTCACTGGTTTCAAGGAAGGGGCTTATGTCCTAGGAAAGAGATGTCAGCATTTTGCTGGGATATGTATAGTGCAGTAATCAAAGACACAAGGTTTTAGTGGAGGATGGTTGAGAAGAGTAGAGCCTTCATGGGATGGTGGGTAAGCAAAACTGAACACACCATAGGCAGAAATTGAGCTAACCTTCATGCTTCACAAACTTAGTGCTATAGTAAGAGTAAAAAGTAGTGAAAATCACTGCGTAGAAGATGGTGAATGTTACTATGTACTATTGGTAAGTACTAGAATTGGGCTGACTTGTCTATTTGAGGATAGGATCGAATTCCAGTTACCTATAGAGATTTTAATAAGTTAAATAGAGCTTTCACCTGTTGACCACTACCCAGTAGTACTGTTGTCTTCTTGGTTTTTGACAGACGTTCTTCTGAGTGCCCATTTATTGCGATAACAAGAATGTCAACTAGTAGGATCTATGCGTTATCACATATTGTGTTTGACAAAAGAGCTCCTGTTATTAGTATTATCTGTAGGCTTAATTTACAGTTCATCAAAGTGTCCCTGATAAACAATAAGGGGCTTATTTGCAAGCACATTGCGCCACCGGTGCATCACTTTTATTGATGCACCATCAGCGCAATGTGCTTCCCCATATTTACAAGGCCATGTAAAGTCACTCGGCTTCACTTTTCATGGCCTTGTAAATATGTTTCCCTATCACACATAGCTCTACGTGAAAGGGGCATTCCATGGGTGTTGCTGTAGGTGTTCCCAAGCAATGTCCATGGAACTTGACGCATTCCCAGATTTACAACATTTTGTAAACCTGGGAATGTGCCAGAATCCCACGCCTCCCGAGGGGAGGCATAAGGAGGCACAACAAGGAGAAATACTTTATTTCTCCTTTTTTCTTCCTTTTTCTATGCATAGAAAGAGGAAAATGCCTCTAATGATTGTTTTTGTGCACAAAGGTATCCCTTCCTGCACAAAAGTAATCTTCCCTTCAGTGCAGGCACCCTTGCAAAATGACGCCAAGGTGTCTGTGCTGGCGCACAGCTGCTGTTTGTGCGTCGGTGCGGGGAGAAGGACAGGAATGAGCCGTATCTTGTAGATACGGCGCATTCTTGGCCTTTTATTTTGACTCACAGCAGTGCAGCAGGCAGGTTTGCTGCGCTGCCATGTGTCAAAATATTTTAAATGAGACCTTTGGAGATTAGCTTTTGTGTGGATAAAATAAACACAACCAGTTGTATTTCTTAAAACATATGACTGCATTTCATGGCAATAATAGGGGTGTGTGAAATAGTAAAATTACATTTCAAATAATATCTATATGATATGATTTTATCGTACTTTACCAAAATTATAAACTCTATAAAACTTGCGGAGTTTGATAAATGTGGGTGAACAACTTTAGTAACATTAAGTTTTTAAAGAGAAAGGTGAACAAAATATAGATATATACATATATAAGGACATTTCTGCACATATTTTTGTGACAAAATCCGCTCACAGGTAAAAGTGAGCAAAATACAAAAACTTCATGACTTCTTGGAATGCAAACGATGGAGACTACGAATGTATTGAATAATAATTCTGCACGCCCCTGGAGAAAAACAATTTTATGAGTTAAGAGCTACGAAATCGCTGTATTTTTAAGTTGTGTGTTATAACATGAACAAAACACTCGGTACTCAAATGCACTATGTGTTTATGTAAGCAATTGAAAAGATTCATACATTGACAAAAGGGACATTTCTGTCTAAGGTAGACAACTTAAAGCAGATCACAGAATGTCAAATGAAATGTAAATGGTATTGGACCTGCTTGCTCACCTTGTGTAAACATGGCTAACGTGAAAAGTACGTAATCAAAAAGATGATATTAGCCACAACTCTCAAATTCCCAAAAGTTGATTACAGAAATTCAGAAAAGCGAAGGTATTGGGTCCATCTGAGCACTGACTAAAACATTGTGTAAGCTACAAAGTACCAACACCCCCATGAATACAACAAAGTGGTAGATGCTGCTTCACAGGCAGCCTAATATCAGCCTGTATGCTCCATCATAACAACATCCAGCCCAAACAGGACCGAACAAACAGAAGAATCGTCATTTCCAAATCCCTTGCAACATGCCCGAACTATCTTTCAATGCCCCTGCAATTCTACATCCATAACTTAACATAGCCAACCAAATAATCTCATTTCCCCCCACCCATAGCAGTATCATGGCACCCACTCAGCACTCCATGGTCTTCATCGCTCACTCCACAGTACTACATGCAGCACATACTGTACACACTATAAAAACACACAGCCTGAATACACTCTTTATTACAGAGACATGGCTCTTCAGCACGGCCCTGCGCTTCTTTAATGGCCTTGTTCCATAGGGATATGGTATCCAAAATGCTAAGCACCCACACAAGTTTGTTTTCAACAGATAAGCATTGCCCTTCACTCTCCATCACTAGGCTCATTCCACTTAATCTACAAACCATGGTAAACAACTCTATCGTCCGCAAAAACTCGGCAAAAACTTCACCCTGTTCTCCACAGTATAATTAAACTACTTCAACAACATCTCCCATTCCATTCTCAACTTCCAGGAGATGCCACCCCCAAGAGCATGAAAGAAGCATTCCTGAAAATTCAGTACAGCATTAATTCCTTAGGGCATATCTGCTGTTTATTGCAGACCTTTACCTATAGTCCTCACTTCCCTTGGAGAGATCACACAGCCTTGTCCTTTAGATGCCTGCCCACCAGATCCTCACGTCAAACGTCAACCAAAGCCCACCAAGCATCAATTTCACTTCTTTAAACACTAGCCCCTCGATGGTCTCCAATAAGATCTGAACTCACATGCAATATCGAATGCCTTTAAAAATCTCAACGTCCAACTTAGCACAATCGACTACATCCTCTGAACAATGTGAACACGAACGAACCTAGGTGAATCCACATTCAAAAACTAACCTGTCAGTCCAGGGCTTGCAGATGTTGAGAAGTTTTTCCTAGCAACCTTTCCAAAATTCTGTGGATTTTTTGCGACTTCACAAAGTTATGGAGTTTTACACTTTACCCTCTGCATGGACATTTTGCGTTTTGTGATATCTTAAATCAAGAAATGTGAGCTTGCAGAGGTAAATTATGCATTAATTTGCCACTGCGTTTAGAAAAACCGTCCAAACTTGCAACATTTTTTTTCCATTTTCTAGGTTGACTCAGTTCGAGTCAAAATTATTTTACAATACAGTGAAAATCTACGAGTGACGATAAGTGTTAACGAAACTGATTGAAAAAATAAACAGCCTTACAAACCTTCACCAGACTTTCCACACCTCTAGTCAGACAGGTAGTACTCTCAAGTGTTCTCAAAACTGCACAACCATCTGGTGGTAAGAGATGAAATACCACAACTCTTTCTGGAAATCCTCTGTGCCTTAAAAATACTCCACATATCATCAGAACGACTCATCACCAAATCAAAGGCAAACTAAAACACCAATACGACCAACATAGCTTCCAAAAGAAGCAACACTTTCCTCAAGGTCATCAAACACTCAAACACTCCGTCGGCCCCACAACGGACATCTAACCCCTTGGGCAATGCCACAGTGCAAGCCAACTGCTTCATTAACGATTATAAATCAAAAACACAGAAACCCACCAAAAGACGTTGACACATATGACATCATTCCACTGATGTTAACCTATAATGCACTTAAACGCACACACTTCGACACCCATTTGAAACAGGAATGCTGCAGAAAGGTTACATGCTTAAAATGCATTGAAACTTAATGGGAGCTGGGAAAAGAAAACCATAGTTGGGGGAGAGGATGATAAAAGGGTGCTAACTGAGATGTTTTAGGTTGCTATAGCAGTTGCATCAATTATCTTACATTAGGATCCTACATTGTATGTATGATGTCACTGTTTGTGATGTCATGTGAAATGTTTATGTTGATATTCTATCAGTACCCTTGTCAAGGCATAAGATGTTGTGCTTTTTATCATGGTCCTGGTGGGGTGCTGCAATTAAATTTGATCTTGAACTGAAACTGTTTTATCCTTAGTAGCCCTTTTGAAAAAACCCTTACAGCATATACTTTGTGGGGTCTTAATATGGGCTTACAATTGAGCGCTGGAGACTACCAAGAGAAGAAAGACTATGGGATAGGAGAAAGACAAAGCAACGGTGGTGTGGTCACAAAACCTGGAAGAGATCCTGAGATGTCTGCATGAAGCTGGCCAGAACAATATCCCCCAAGTCGGCTTGGGGTGCCAGTCCATAGGACTTCAGCTTAGCGTTGGGAAGATCAAGTAAGTGAGGAGAAATAGGGGAGGAAATGCCAAGAAGAGGACAGATTCTGCAGAGCAGCTCTGCATCTGTTTTATTTTGTAGACAGCAGTGGAAACTGTGCAGGTTGTACCTGTGTTTCCTCTTCAGTGTGAGAAATGACCAAGTTCATGGACACTTGACTTATTGTGAAGGGGCACATTTTAATTGATGTGTTTTTCTGTTTCGAAAGACTTTTCCGCCAACTGTGATCATAAGTGTGGGAAAGGATACGTAAATATCAGTTGTAAGTTACTGCCTGTAGCTGTGTGTGCATGTATTTCAGTAAAGTGGATTATGGCACAGCATTCGGAATTCGACCACAGTGTCTCAGGAATGCACCAGGTTGAAGGGATGTGTCTTAAGTTGCTTACTGCAAGGAGTAGAGTGTGTCCCCAAGCTCTCTCGGGCTCTTATGGTGTGTGGTATGAGCGTAGGATGAAGTGTGGACGAGCCATGGGTGCAATATACTGTGTGTGCCTATCAGTCTAGTTGGGTACGGAATCACGTTACAAATGACTCAATGACAAAGGGTGTTTAAAATGTCACTTTAGTGCATTACACTACAACATATGCATATCACACAAAATCACACATTTGGATGTCAAACATGGCTATTTCCACAAGGGTCACCTATATCACTGAACAATATGGACTGCCCCGAACATGTATCTCGCTTCAGAATTAAGGGCCTGATTACGATGGCGGACGGACTTAAGTCCATCCGCCACCTCCACGGGATTGAGACCGGCCACCTATATGGCGGCGGCCCCGCAAGTGCAATCACAATGGGACCGCCACTGTGGCGGTCGCATTGTGCATTTTTACCATTGCCTCAAGTGCTGCTGGCTGCAGCACCCCCTGCAGTGGTACAAATGCAAGTTTTGCATTTCCCTGCACTACGTGGCAGGCACCATGCGGTGCCTGCCACATTGTGCAGGAAAATGTTGGGGGCACCATAGGTGCCCCCCAAGTACAAAACTTGAGTGCCCCTGCTGAAGGGGGGCCTGCTACGGGCCCCCAAAGTACATCCTCGCCAAATTGTGAATGGCGGTTGAACCGCCATACACAGGCTGGGGGGATGCAGCATCCTAATCTGGCAGACGGTGCCTGCCTGCTAGGCACCGTCACCAGTTTGTTAATGCAGGGTGGGTCCGACAGGCAATCGTAATGATTGCCTGTGTCAGTGGTGGACGGACTTCCCGTCTGCCAGCAATCCACCCGCCATCCTGATATGGCGGGCGGAGAATGGCCGCACAATGGCGGTTCTAATAACCTCAGTGAGGTTACGTTGTCATTCAAAGGTAATTAGTACAATTGCTTCGCTTACATACGTCATATGTTAGTACTGCTCTGTGGTGTTCCACATATACCTTTGCCTACCATGAAAACTCTCATGTCTTTATAATTGCGTCATGCCTGCCTGACTGATGGTGAGTACAGGAAAACATAGACAACATGCCGCATTCAAAACATAGCATTAGTTGGAAGGACACAACATGCTTATCGCTTAAAGTCGCACAGTTTTGCGAATCCTACATGGGAAGAATGATTTTGTGACTTTAGAAACATTTTCCAACGCATGATTTTATTTTTTTCTGAAATCCCTTGATCCTGCTCGCTTCAGTGCACAAATCGCCAACCTTGCGGTATGTGCTCTATGAAACTCTGTTGCTATGAGAACAAAGCTGCAAGGCATTAGTTCAGCTTAAGGGCAACCCTACATCATGCATAACATTTCGACATAGTTCTTATTCAAATTATTCAGTATTATTCTTTTGTATTGTTCCCATCCTTCAAACGGTTTATTGTTTATCACATTTTTATTCGATGCAATGTGTTAACAATTAATGGTTGAAAATCAAGACCCTGCAAAGGTGTGCCATATAAATGTCATAATGGTCACTAGTTTTATGGATTAGGCAGTTATTCCTTACTAGCTTTTTCCAGCTTTTAGGCACCATCCCCTATAATTCCCTCCCTAAGTGATGCTTATGCTCACCATTCTGCATGGAGACCTTGCTAGAAGTAGTTGCCTTTTAAGAACAATAAATGTTTATTCTATTTTATTTATTTTTATTTAGTTAATCATTTATTTGATGTTTTTTGTAAAGAGCATCCAACCATTCATGGTGGCCTCATAGTGCTTTTGGTTAGGGCACTTATACGTCCAAGGAGGAAGAGGCGGGTTGCAATATGATACATTGCAATATATATATATATGGTGGGAGAGGGCAATTGTTTGGTAAAATATTAATTCTGACACTATGGGGCCCATTAGGATGTAGGGCGGATCGCCACCGCCCGCATGGCGGAGGTGATCCGCCCTACATCCTTCCCCGCCTGCCACCCATTTACCCCCCACCATATTAGTATGGCGGGGGTACCGCGGCAGACGGGAAGACCGTCCGCCGCTTTTCCGCCTGGTCGACAAGTCGACCGGGCGGAAAAGGGTTTAATATGGTGGCGGTGTCTGCTAGACACCGCCATCCATATTAGCATGGGTGTGGAAACATGCCTTTCCGTGGCGGCGTTGCCACCACGGAAAGGCATGCGGAATTCTCTTCCGGGGGCCCCTTGCGGGCCCCCAAAATGTTGGGGGGGGGGTGCACATGGGGGGTACCTATGGTACCCCCCTGCATTGTCATGGACATGGTGGCAGGCACCTCGCGGTGCCTGTCACCTTGTGCATGACAATGCACGCAGTCCATTCCCAGCATTGTGGCGGGCGGTGCTGTGAGCACCGCCTGCCACAATGCTGGGAATGGAGGATGCCACCGCCACGGTGGCGGTGGCATCCTAATCGCAGGTGCGGGACCGCCGCACCACTGGCGGCCGGTCCCAGCACCGCTAGGGTGGCGGGCGGACGGAAGTCCGCCCGCCATCCTAATGGGCCTCTATGTTATTTAAGATTGTCAGGCAGTGTTTAGATCCAAGGTAGGCCCCATAGAATAGGCCAGGAGCCTTTATGTTTATATCAGGAAATATATTGTTCTGGGGAAATGGGAGACTGTTTTTGAATTCTTGAAATTCAGTGCACCATTTGATAATGAAGATATGGTGCTCCAAGATTCAGAGGCATGATTCTTGTGCGCACTAAATTGGATGGAAAGATTTTGCCTCTTGCATTTGAATGCACCAACAGTTGGGATTGTGTTTTTTTCAAATTTGTAGGACGTGGTGGCAACGATTGATATCTTCAGCAGAATGGATCTGAACATAGACTCACGATATAGGTTTCAAAATTGCTGTCTGTTAGGGGTTATTGTTTGAGGGGGGTTGAAGCCGCATTCAGGTAACAACCACATTTCTTGCCAGGGTTAACCACAAAAAGTCACAAAATTAACCTATGCTTAACCCTCTGGTGGCTTGCCACAAAGTAGTCAGACTTAACTTAGATGTACTGCGTGAAGTATTTTTGCAGCACACAAACAGTACTGAAGTGAAAAAACATAACACAAAAAAATTCTCAAACCAATTTAGAAAAACAAAGTACATTTTAATCAACAAATCAATAAAATTATACCAGAACAACAAAAACCCAACCAGTAGAATCAGAAATATTCAATTTTAAAGTTTTAGGTGAAAATAGCACCAAGAAGCAGAAAGCACTGACTAAAGTTATCTGGTTGCACTGGACTGGGACAAAGTCACAAGTTCAAGCTGATAGGGATGAAGTGCGGGTCAAATACATGACCAAGTTCATCCCTCTAGGAGTTTACCTTTATGTCTTTGGTAATGAGATGTGAGGTGCTGGGTCAGGTTGCGCTGTATTGATTCCGATGAAGACGCCGATCAGAATCAGCGAGGTGTTGTTATGCAAGACCTGCATCGGTCTCTGTCATGCTATATCATTCCAAAGACACTGCCAATCAGGAGCTGTGAGATGCTGCAATGCGAGGTACAGCATCAGGCTGGATTGTGCCCCGTCAATTCTGATGAAGCAGTCAATCAGGAGCTGCTAAATGCTGCGATGTGAGTTCTTGCGTCAGGTTACATCATACTGAGTGAGTTCCGGTGAAACCTTCAGATGTGCAGAGAGGAGTACACTCTTACTCCAGCCAAGGATCCAGGATCTGGGGGGGCACCTCTTGGGGATCAGGAATCTCTCTAGCAAATGCCCACAGCAGTTCTTAGGCAGGTACAGTGGATGCTGGTCAGCTGGGCAGCTGCAGGGAGGCCTCCGAAAGCTTGCTGTGTTCCTTTAACCGAAACAGGAGATCAGCCAACTGACCCTTGGAGTCACTCTGGGCAGCCTGGGAGCAAAGCAGGTAGGTGCAATATTCCTTCTTTAGACAGCAAGGCAGTCCTGCAAGCAGCATGGTTGTCCTTCTGGCAACAGAACAGTTCTTCTTAATCTTCCAAAGATTATGGAGCATTCTGATCAATGGTTCAGAAGGTCCTATTTTTATACCTGGTGCCAGCCATTGTGTGGGGGAACTTCCTGACCTACCCCAACATTAGTTCTAGAAAGTTCTTCCTCTGGTCAGGGCTTCACATTGTCTGGGGTGACCAAAGGCAGGGCATGTCAGTTGGCAGGTTCCTTTGTGTGTGTTGGGGGCAAAGCAATTTGAAGTGTAAGTAGGACTGGGTACAGTTGCTCCAAGTAATCATGTTAGGATGGACCATCCTGTCCACACCTAAGCCTCTGTTGTCTCACTGAATGGCAGAGTCTTTCACACTCAATTGACCCAGGACACTGGCAGAAGGGCAGTTTGTTGAGACAAGAAAATGCCAACTTTCTAAAAGTGTCATTTTTAGAATTGTGACTTATAACCGGGCTTTGCATTAAAGAGGATTTTAAATTACAATTCATTTGAGTGTAAACAACATATGCCTATCTGCTACCAATTTGAAGTTAGCATTTTTAAATGTAGTAAGGTAACACAGTTTTAGTGAATTGGAGAAGTAGGACTTCCAATGGGGAAAAGGACTTTAGGAGTTTTTCACTGCCAGGACATGTAAAACGTAAGTAGACATGCCCTACTTTCTAAATAAGATGTACCCTGCCCAATTAGTGTTTAAGACCTACCTTGGGGTGACTTATAAGTATCAAAAAGGAAGGTTTAGGCCTGGTGGAAATTTTATTTTGTCAGATCAAAATGGCAGATTAAATCTGCACTACAGGCTGAAATGGAAGGCCTGAGACATCTTTTAAAGTACTACTTTAGTGGGTGGCACAGTGAGTGTTGTATGCCCACTAGTAGCATTTAATTTACAGGCCCTGGTTACAGGTAGTACCATTTACTAGGACCTTCAAGTAAATTAAATGTGCCTGTCAGGTGTAGGCCAACTTTACCACGTTTTAGGGAGAGAGCACAAGCACCTTAGCACTGGTTCGCAGTGATAAATTGCACAAAGTCCTAAAGCTAACAAAAACAAATTCAGCAAAGGAAGGCAACCATCTGGAGTGACCCTGCAAAAAGGGCCAGGTGCAGCACTGTCAGAGTTAGATATGGTTGATATTTAGTTTTTAGCTAATACCAGGACAAAATGGTATTTTCCTTTTTATTTGTGTGAAGTTCACCCAACATGGAACTATAGCTTGAGTTACCACATGGTATATAGGAACAGAACAATCCAGGATGGGGAATTTAAGTCGCAATTGGGTAGAACTAGTACCATATTTTGAAACCATCCAAGACAGACCCAATAGATGTTGCCAAAATTCTCAAACAGTAGGCAAAATACAGGAACTTTGCCTTTTTTTGGCCACTTGCAGAGAGGAATTAGCTCTGACCATTTGCTCTATTGGCAGAAATACCCTTAAAATTAACAGGTGTTTCTTATGTATTGTGAGGGGCTGGATGATATATTTACCTGAACAATGCTAACTGCAATAAAGTGAATACATTGCCCAGAACCCTTAGAATGGATGTGAAATAGAGAATGTTGTGTATTCCTAAGAGCAAGGAAGAGAGCTATTGAATAGGACTAGATGAAAGTGGTGGTAAGAGAGTTGTGCATGTGTGTGGTGCGAATGTGCACATGTTTAAGGATGGTGGATGACAGGAGGAAAAGATTGCCCAAATGGAGCCAGTGGAATGGACCAGATGATCACAGAACAAAAACAAGTGCTAGGCCAGTTATTTAATACACATGAAAACACGTGTTATCCTTGTTCAGACAAACTTTGTATAGGGAAGGCAACAGGTTAGGGAGGATGATAGCCTAGCTGCTCTGTAATGAGTCCAAAAGGCAAGCTAATTTGAGGTTTTTGGATTAATTGGGAAGAGAACAAACCACCCAGATGGAATTGAATAATATGCTTTCTTGCAACATCCATGGCTTACATTCATAGCTAATTGTTGCAGATACACAGGGAATAAAGTGTTATTTTGACATGATTGGGCTATCAAACCTCTTGATGGAGACAAGAGATAAACTGAAGAGACAGTTGACTAGAGAGATGTTAAAAGGTGCTCTAGCGTGAAGACATCTAATCTAGATGGGTTGCTTGCTGAGCTTTATCAGTGAACACCAGGTATGCCTGGCAGGATCCTCACTGACAGTAACTCGTATAGACACCAATCTATGATTAGCACTAATGCTGGCCTGCAGTAGAGCCATTGGTATGAGGTTGAGGAGGATTGTTGTGACATTGGTACATTTCGATCTAACTTTATTCCATATTGAGGTATGTAGCTTAACTAGTACAGGGTGGCCCAAGTTAAGCACAATCTTGAGACGGATGAGGAGAACTATACTGAAGCCTCCCTTGACACAGAGAGGGCAAGTGGATATGATTGATGGAATTTCTTGTTTGGTGTATGTAAGAAATTGGGTTGTTGGTTGACTGGGATGTTAGCCCTGGTCAAGCAGCAACCACAATCCTAATCAGGGTAAGGCACAAGCAAACCCAGAATTAACCTGTGCTTCCCCCATTGGTAGCTTGGCACAAAGCAGTCAGGCTTAACTTAGAAGCAATGTATAAAGTACAAAGTATAAAGTATTTGTGCAACACTTCAAACAGTAAAACGTTGAAAACACACCACAAAAGGAGCCCACAACAGATTTAGAAAAATAGAGTTGCTATATAGAGTATACAGAGTTATATAGAGAAAAATAGAGTTGAACCGAGGACTGTGGTGGTCGATACAGGTCTTTGTGACGTGTCCAATCCAGGCAGCAATTACAATGCGTCCGTGCTAATCTGGGATTCACTGTTCAACCAAGGAGATGTGCTGGTTCTGCTCAGGGATGCGTCGCTCAGCAGAGAAGATGCATCAGTTCCGCTGGTAAGTACCTTAGGCCCACTTACCCACTTCCAAGGCTCCAGGACTGGGGTGGCACCATTTGGAAGGGTAGACTCACAGATGGCAGAGTCCAGGTGCAGGTACAAGGTGCTTGGAAGTCTGTTATGTCCCTGAGACTTCAGATCAGGAGGCCAGCGGACTAGCCCTTGGAGTCATTCTGTGTTCAAGAGATGCAGGTCCAGTCCTTCTCACCCAGGCAAGAGGGCAGCAGGCAGCAGAGCAGCACAGCAAAGCAGGAGTCCAGCAGAGTGCAGTCCAGCAGAGAGTCAGTCCTTCAGCAACACAGCAGTCCTTTTTCCTGGCATAGTATCCACAGGTCCAGAATTGTACTCAAATTGTGGTGTCTGAGGTCCTACTTTTATACACAGTTATGCCTTTGAAGTGGGGAGAAGCATCTAGAGGTATGCCTTTGAAGTGAACAGATGCTGTGCCTTCCCTGCCTTAGATACAGACTAACTGCAGGGGGTATGCAGCCCTTTATGTGGGGCAAGGACACAGGCCAATCAGGTGTAAGTGACACTGGGTCCAGCTCCTCCCTCACATCCTTCCTGTGATAGCCCACTCAGTTACACCTAGGCTCCCATAGTGTGTGGCTGTCTTGGAGGAATACCCAAAGCCCAACTGCCAACTGCACCCAGTCTTGTGACCAGAAACAGGCTGAAGGCATCAAATGGCTAATGCAAGAAAATGTAAACTTTCTAAAAGTGGCATTTTCAGAATTTTAATTTAAAATCTGACTTCACCATTAATTGGGGTTTCAAATTAGGATTCCAGAGACACCAAACTTGAATCAGTCATATCTTTCCATTTGGAAATTACACTTATAAAATATAACAATGTAATCCCAATGTTAACCTATAGGCAGTGGCATAATGGAACTTGAGGGGGCCCCTCTGCGAACTACATGGAGGGCCACCCTCCACACTGCGGGCCCAGTCAGGTGCACAGTGCTGGAGGGGGCCCTCTGGAGCTCAGGCCCCCGTACTGTGCAGCCTGCGGGGGCTAAGGCTACGCCACTGCCTATGGGAGATATAGGCCTTGCAGTAGTGAAAAGTACATTTAAGAGTTTTTCATTACCAGGATATGTAAAACTTACAAGCTTTTTACATTGCAACCTGCCCTCTGTTCTGTCCAGGGCCTAACCTAGGGGTGACATATATATTAAAGGGAAGGTTTGGGACTGGCATAAAGATTTATTATGCCAGGTTGAAATGGCAGTTTAAATTGCAGCCATAGGCTCTGCAGTGGCAGGCCTGAGACAAGTTTGAAAGGCTACTTAAGTGGGTGACACAATCAGTGCTGCAGGTCCACTAGTAGCATTTAATTTACAGGCCCTAGGCACATGTACTGCACTTTACTAGGGACTTATAAGTAAGTTAAATATGACAACTAGGGATAAGCCAATATTATTATGCTTAGAGAAGTCCTAATACCAGCAAAAATAAAGTCAGAAAAGGTGGAGGAGGAAGGCAAAAGGTTGGGGGGGGACCTCCCTATGGCTGACAGGTCTAACAGTGTACTTGAGTCTTGTGACCCCAACCCTTTGTTTTTGAAATGCATAAAGCTCTTGCACTTGAAAGTGAGGCCAAGGGTAAAAACAAAAAATGTGGTGTCTTTTGCTAGCATGTTGAGAATGTAGAGGTTTGATACGGGTATCAAGATCATGACTCTTGTAATGTTTCTTTATGCCAATGAATCTTTAGTCAATTTACGGGACCTTGAGAGGGTTGTCTAATATTTACTTCAATGGCTGGATCAATAAGGAGGGATGTCTGGTTTAAGAATCAAGTGGTCCAAATCTCACCTATTCCATATTGGTGCTTTAGCATAGTATGACAAATGGAACCTTCTGAATTTCAGTATAGTAAGACAGACCAAGACCTTAAAATATCTATGAATGTATTTTACACACACATGAATAGCATTGAATATTGGCAGGGTATTAGAAGAAGTTGGTAGATCTGCCACTTTCTGGTATTCCCTGCCTTTATCTTTGAGGACTAGATGGATGGAGTGAAGATGATGGCACTATCTTGATATCAATATGTCAGATAGGAGGCACTTGTTTGTTCCCCTGCTCCATATTTACTACGGCTGAACATTTGGTGGCTGTTAGACTTGGCATCTTTTGGCGTGTTTCCCTTGACTTTTTGCTTTCTGACCTCCCAGTTTTGACTCTGTTTTTGCTGGTTTAGTGTCTCTGCGCTCTTTCTCACTGCTGTTCAGTGTTAAAGTGCAAGTGCTCCTGTTGTAAATTGTTGTTATGGATTGGTGTTTCCATGATTGGCTGATTTGATTTACTAGTCAGTCCCTAGTACAGTGCACCGTGTGTGCCCAGGGCCCGTAAATCAAATGCTGCTAGTGGGCTTGCAGCACGGGTTGTGCCACCCACACAAGCAGCCTGTAAATTTAACTCTGGCCTTCCATTGCAGAGCCTGTGTGCAGTCTGGTACTGCCATGTCGACTTGGCAAGTGTACCCACTTGCCAGGACCTAACCTTCCCTTTTCTTACATGTGCATTACCCCTAAGGTAGGCCCAAGGTACCCCTGTGGGCAGGGTGCAGTGTATGTGAAAGGTAGGGCATGCCCTAGTGTGTGTGGCATGTCCTGATAGTGAATAACTACCAATTTTGTTTTTCACTTTTGCAAGGCTACCTGTTCCCATAGGACAGAATGGGGAGTTTGTTAATAACATCTTATAAATATAACTACCCCTGGGAACAAGGTAGAAAAATAAAGTTTAGTATGCCTGAACTCAAAATCTAAAGATGCATCTTTTAGTAAAGGTGATTTTTACAGTCTGTGTTTGAAAATACCACTTTTAGAAAGTAGGTATTTTCTTGCTTAGCCATCCCGTGCGCCTCTGCTGGGTTTGTGGATTGATTCTCTGGCTTCGGGATGACAGGGGCCAGGGAGGAGCAGTGGCTCCAGAGAGTCTAGATGGGTCAGGGATGGGCTGAAAGACCTGGGCTGCATTTAGAGTAGGGGGAGGAGATTTCCTTTTACCTGAATGGGCCTGGTCTGCCTCTGACAATGCTGTCTCCACCTCCTGCCTGGAAGCTGCACCAGAGAGAACAGAACTGGTTCTGGCTGGGCACAGACACTCTCTGCCCCCAGAGAACAAAGGATTTTGGGCTATAAACAGTGGGGCCCAAACCCCTAAACTTTAGAACTTTTTTGGACCAAGAAGACTGCCAAGAAGAAGAGCTGGAGAAGCTGTGAGGAGGGACTACCACTTTGCTGAATGCTTTGCTGTGTTTTTGCCTGCAGTGGCTGCTTCTGTCTTGGGCAGTGAAAGGACTGGACTTGAACTTTCTACAACTTCTTTATTGAGTTTCTCCAAGGGCTTGAGGTAGAGCTTGCCCCCTGTTCAAGAAGTCTCAGGAACAGCTTCTCTTCTGCCATCAGCACTGGAGACTGTGTGTTTTTGTACTACAACAGAAGAAAAGCAACTGGACACCATCCACGATGCCGCTGCCGACTCCATGTCCTGAAGGCACTGCAGAGGGCACCGCCGCAACGCCGTCACCGATGACGCCACCTGACGCCGTCTATGATGATGCCACCTGATGCCGCCACTGAGCCGCTGCTTGCACCGCGGCCTGTGGGCACCGCACTCCGCACCGCCTCGCTTCACGCCGTCGCCCTGGTATCCCCGACGACGCTGCTCCACGTCGACATTGACGCCGCTTCTTGCACCGTGGTTCGAGGGCATCGCTAGTAAGTTACATGACACACCCTCCTCATCCCGCACCGCAGCCTTGGCCTACCGACGCCGGTGCCATCGACTCCAGTTCATCAGCCGACGACAGCGCTTCAGCAACGACATCGCAGCTGCTTGCACCGTGACCTGCCAGCACCGCGACGAGCACCACATCACTTCGCACCGCAGCACTGGTCTCATCTACGCCGATGGATGGCCATCACCGAGCCGCTGCCTGCACCGCTACCTGAGGGCACCGCCCGCCGCACTGCTGCACTTCACACCGCAGCACCCGATGCCTGCCGACGCCAGCTCTCCTGACTTCAACCGCGAGGAGTTCGAACTGCAATGCAAGTGACTTCATGGGCCCGACGACTCCTGCACCGACCTCCGGAACCGACGCCTGCGGACGCCCTGCGTTCGGAGCTCAACGAGAGGTCGCAGTCGCCCTGCATTTCTAAAGGTACTGTTTTGCGGGTCTTCCCGACACCGTAGCTGGCCATAGACGCCTGGTCAGCCAGAACTGTTTGGATTTGTTGTTCACGATGCAGTGATAGCCGCGGAAGGAGCTATCGACATCAAGGAACCTTATTTCAAGTTTATTTTGATAACTAAAGATTTCTAAGTACTTTATTGTGGATTTTTATCGTTTTGGTCTTGTCTTAAGTATATAAAAATATTGGATATTTTTCTAAACTGGTGTGGTGTCCTTTTGTAGTGCTTTCACTGTGTTACTGTTGGTTATGTGCAAATGCTTCACACACTGCCTCTAAGATAAGCCTGCCTCCTCCAAGATAAGCCTGCCTGCTTGTGCCAAGCTACCAAGGGGGTGAGCAGGGGTTATTTTAGAAGTGTAACTCCCTTATCCTGACTAGGAAGAAGGGTCCCTACTTGGACAAAGGTGCAAGCCCTTGCCAACTAGAGACCCCCATTTCTAACAGTGGCTTTCCTAATTTGAGCAAGATCTTGCAAGAGTATTAAATTACAACCACTTAAAAACACATAGAACACTGTAGTACTCTCATTGTCAGATTTAGAATGTGAATATTTAGTAAGCAATACTGAGTCCAATGGCTTGATACACAATACAGTAGAGACAACATGTTGCTTTCGTGGGACCTTTTGGGTGCCTCGTTGGGAATGGTTCTGAAATGGACCTGAGGCAGATGCATTACTATGGGAGATCTCAACAAAGAAGATTTATTTCTGTTACTTGAGAAACTGATTTGGAGTCCATCGGGGCAATTTCTGATGTAAGCTGGCATAACCTGAGCTATTAGGCTTACCTGAGGAGAGGTTCCCAGTAGGGCATCTGAAACTAGTACACTAAAGGCGCTAAATGTTTTGCTGGGGAGCAAGAGGGCAGCCTCAAATCTCTACCAGGCAAGTTTTGTAGACCGTCCGATGGCAGGGCATCTGATTAGTGCAAAATGGGAGAGGGATGTGTGGGCACAGCTGTTGAGTGAGTTGGACAAAATGATAAAATAAAATAAAACAGTAACAAGTAACTCTAGATCTTGTTATACAGAATACAAGATTTTATTGAAGGCATACCTCACACCCGTGGCCCTACATAAAATGTATCCATCCCTGAAACATATTCATGTTGCACTTATGTGGGGCAGTGGGAAAAGTAATGCAATGTGTGATAACGCACTGTGAATTGTACCTGCACCCAAGAGTAAAAAAAAAAGATATAATAAGCTACAACATAGTTGCACTATACCTTCTATCTGCAAAGAGACATTCAACCATTTACTGGATAAGATCTGCTGACCCGCCCTTGAGGGGTGGTTACATAAACTAGGAGAATGGCTTCTGTATGATGAGTTAGAAAAGGCTACAGTGTGATTTGACGTGAGGCCATAAAAGTGCTTAGAGGCAGTTATCTACTTCACTCGTTCAGGGAGGGGGTAGCACTAGATCACTGCAAATATCATAAGAAGATTGTGAATGAGTTCCGGGGGTTCTAGATTGTAATTGTATATATATTGCACTTAATACTCCTGAGGAGGCATTAAAGCACGCTACTCTAGATCCCAAAGTGGACTAATGGTGGATTAGTATAGGGAAATTGGGATATCATAGTAGTGAAATGAGGTTTGGGATGAGTCAGAGAGTGGAACCAGAGGATATATTGAACAAGGTATAGGATGGGACAGAGAGTTGTGTGTTGGAGAGAGTTGAAGGTTTTTTTTCTATGGGGATGCTTTGTACATACTCTACGCATGCTGTTCATGACACTGTGATAATGTAGTTATATTGATGGTTTTTATGTATTCCACATTGTCTCTGACAGTTGATTTATCTTAATTGTTTGTGATGTAATCAATACAAAATTAAAAGAAAATGTTGATATGCTGCTATGAAGAGGACAAGCTTTGAATACGTATCTGGTTCCGTAAGGTTTCATTAAAGATATTTGCATACTCTGTTTGTGAAATATGGATTCAGTCAGCTTTGGTGTGTGGAGAATGTACTGCTTATCTTAAAATAGTGAAAGGAGTGAAACAAACCAACCCTTGTTCTTATGCTATTTAGTAGCATCATTAATGAATTGATAACCAACTTGAAACAAATTAAAATGGATTCCCCTCTGATACTGGCAGTTATATCTCCTTTCTTTTGCATGCTGATGATGCTGTGTTGATGGGAAAGTTAATGGCAAAGACTGTAAAACCAACTTTGTAAAATCAACCTCCTGAACCATCATGAAAAAAAAAGTTTGGTACAGTAAGACATGGGGTTACTGGTTCACGGCAACCACAATCCTTATCAAGGTGAGGCACAGGCAAACCCAAAACTAACCTCTGATCACCCTCTGGTAGTTTGGCATGAAGCAGTCAGGCTCCACTTAGAAGCAATTTATCCAGCACTTCAAACAGTAATAAAGTGAAAACCCAACACAAGGAAAATTCCACACCAATTTTGAAAAAAAGAGAATTGTTTTTATAAATAAATCAAGACCAAAGTGGGAAAAGTCCAAACAGTAGAACCAGAGATATGCACGTTTAAAGATTTCAGTTAAAATAGCACCAAAAAGCACAAAGCGCCAACTGTGATCATCTGGTCTCGTCGGACCAGGACAAAGCCTCAAGTTCTGGCCGACCACGATGGAGCACGGGCCAAATACAGGGACCAAAGAATGCCCGCTAAACAAAGCATTTAAACAGGGGCGTCGCCCCACTGCATCTCGCAGTGTGAGAAGCAGAAACATAAAATGGTAAAAACTTTCTGTTATTACCATTTTATGTTTGGTTGCGGGTGGGCAGGGCTGCTCTGAGAGCAGGGGAGGGGAGGAGTGGTGTGCCTGCCCACTCCAGAGTGCGCAAAGACTGTTTGGTCGGCCCCCTGGGGCTGCCCAAAGCAGTCATGCGCACTTTGCCTTTTCTCCATGTAGGCTGCATGCAGCCTACATGGAGAAAATGGCCTCCCCATCAGCCCCTGGCTGTTCTGCATACCGACCAATCACTATGCTGCTTCTGTGTGGAATTCTAGGTGGTCTGCAAGTTAGGTATTGATGGCTTTCTCAATGACATTAGATAGAAAAGGCAGGAGTGAGATGGGCCTGTAGCTGCTAAGGGTGTTGGGGTCCTCTGTCAGTTTCTCCAACATCGTGTTGACTTTTGCTTTTGTCCAGCAAGACCAAGAGGTGGCGGTGGTTATGGAGATGTTGATGATAATGGTGAGCTAAGGGGAGATGATGGTGCTTTCAAGGTGGAATATGAAGTGGGGGCATAGGTCTCAAGGGGTTCCTAAGTCAATGTCAAGGCAGTAGTTTCTTCATTTGAGAGGGGGTTCCAGTTGCTTAGCTTCTGTTTGGCAATGAAGGAGGTGTCCAGCTCGTCGGGGGAGTTTGTATCGGTATGCTAAAGGTCAAATGTGCTGTAGATCTTTGCAATTTTCTGTTCGAAGAAATATAAGAGATTGTTGCAGACTGTGTGGGATGGGATGATGTTGTTGGCATCTGCGGGATTGGACAACTCCTTGATGATGGTGAGGAGTTCTTTGCTGTTTTTGGAGCTGGCTTTGTTTGAGTCTGAGAGTTAGAGCTTTTTTCTTTGTGTCTCATAGTTGTTGGTGGTAGAGGTTGAGGGCGGCTTTGTATGTGGATATTGCGGTGGTGTTTTTTACAAGTCTCCATTTTCTTTCAAGTTGTTTGCAGTGCTTGGACTCCCTGAAATCGTACCACCTGGGTCGTTTGTTGTTTTTGTAGGTTTTGTTTCTGGTGGGAGTGGTGCGATTGGCGCAATCGTTGAGCCATTTATTGAGATCTTGGTGTTGACATCGAGGTTCCCATTGTGATCAGCTGGCCATTCCTGTAGGGTCTTGGTCCAGTTTTGTTCAGATATTTTGCCCCAGTTTCTTGATGGTGCTTTGGGTTTTTCTGGTGGGGTGGCTTGGTGGGCGGATATCTTGAAATGTCTGATGTGGTGGTAGGACTATGTGAGTGGGGATGTGTGTGTGGTGGTGATCCTGTTGTTGGAGGGGAAAATAGGGTTGAGGCTGTGGCCTGCTGTGTGTGTTGGTCCTTGGATGAGCTGGGTGAGTCCCAGGTTGCTGAGGCTATTGAAGAGGGCCATGGAGTTAGGGTCTGTGGTGTCTTCCAAGTGGAAATTGAGGTCACCGAGGAGGATGTAGTTGGTTGATCTGAAGGAGAAGGGAGCGGTGAAGTCTGCGATTGTAGAGGGATGGTCAGAAAAAGAAGCGGGTAGGCCGAATATGTTTCTCAATCTTGGCGTATCTTTATTCAAGACTGATATTGGGCATAACAAAGTGAGAGTTCTTCTTTCTGTTCTAATGATTCTCCCCTTCTTCCCTTCCTCTAGGTTGTCTTCTTCTCCCAGGAGGGATCCACCCCGGAGGCTCAGGAAAGGAATGAAATTGCGGTAAGGATATATATAAGTGATAGGATATATATATATTGAGTAGACTCCTTCACCACACCCAAGGGATATTGAAAGTCTTTAGGCTCGACCTGTAATATGTGAGGAGGGGCAATTTTTACCCGGGCAGGTATGTTTCTATTTGTAGTCTGGCAGACATATCCCCCCTCCCTTGTTGTCTGTGGTCCCTCCAAAAAGGAAAACGGAAAGTAAAGGAAGACCCACGATAGCTCAAAGAGAACAACAACAAAAAACTGAGACTGAGAGACATTAAAAACCTGCTCCCTTGATTTGAGGGAAATTGGGTTGGTTCCTGCTAGTATAGTGGTGATGCGTTTATTAGGGACATGATATTATAAGACTCACGCCCCTTCTACGGTTTGTTTGGCAATCTCAAGATAGGACTAATCTGACTCCACTAGTCTCTAATTCCAATACTTTTAAGAAAAGAAAAACGATGTGAAGAAAAGCGAAAGGAAAAAAAATACATCCGATATTTATAAACTTGAATAGCCCGCTCTAAGCATCTACTCAGAACTTCCCTGAAGGTCTCCTTGCTTCCCACAACTTCCAGTCCAACCCAGGTGCAGCCCAACCCCCCCTCAAGCCTCTTCCCCTCCTTGTTCACGTACCGCGAATGTCGCAACTCTCCTTTAGGTCTGCCGTCTTCCTGTGCAGGGCAAGAAGAGTCAGTTTTCACTTTTGTGACAATTTGTTTGTTTTTTTCTTCCGCGGTCGGTGCGATTGATCGAAGTAAAGATAAGGAGACCCGGAAGAGGAAGGTAAGTTAAGGGCAGTTCCCCTAGAGTTCCCTGCCCCTCTCTTACATCCCCCTTCCCTAACTTTCTCGGCTATTTGGTTGAAGTCTGGGATAAACCGTCTATAGTATCCTAAGATACTCAGAAAGGCCCTAAGATCTTTTCTAGTTTTTGGAAAGGGTAGTTCTGAGATGGCTGCTACTTTTTTTTCTTGGGGTTTAATGTATCCTTCCCCTAAGAGGTACCCTAGGTAGTTCACTGATTTGGCAGCCAAACAACTTTTGGCCGGATTGATGGTTAGGCTGTTTTCTTTTAGAGTCTGTATTACTTTCATCAGGTGGGTTAGATGTTGGTCCCAAAGAGGAACTATGAATGATTATGTTGTCGATATAGGCTGCTGCAAATATCCTGCAGGGTTTGAGGATTACATTCATGAGCTTTTGAAATGTAGCGGGGCTCCATGTAACCCGAAAGGGAGCACGTTAAAATGATACAAACCCCCTGGGGTGGAAAAGGCCGTCTTTTCCTTATCCTGTTTCCTCAAGGGTATTTGCCAGTAGCCTTTGCACAAGTCTAACATGCTGATATATTGGGCTTCTCCTAGCCTCTCGATCATTTCATCAACCAGAGGAAGCGGGTATGAGTCAAACTGTGAAATGTTATTGACTTTCCTAAAGTTGATGCAAAACCAAATGGATCCTTCAGGTTTGGGGACAATTACAATGGATGAATTCCACCCGCTAGTAGAAGGTTCCATCACCCCCATTTTTAGCATTTGCTGTATCTCATTCTCAAAAGATTCTCTTTGGGACTCTGGTATACAGTAACGACATAGCCTAACCTTTTTCCCTGGTGGAGTGCGAATCGGAGGGCTCTATTAGGGATGTTTTCCCGGGGGTCAAGGAAAATACGTCCTGGAGGAGTTGCAAATTTACACTCAATTCTTGCTTTTGGTTAACCGATAACTCTGGGTCTATACTTTGTTCATATAATGGTGCGGGCACTGCCACCGTTTCTAATTATGCGGGCCTAGTGCCTTCCCATTTTTTCAACAGATTAATATGAAAGATTTGAGTGTGGTTTTTTTTCTTAGTGTCCATTTCCATGCAATAAGTGGCTGGTGTCACTCTCTCTATGACACGAAAAGGACCTTGCCATTGGCCAAATAATTTGTGGTCGAAGGAAGACATCATTAATAGTGCTAAATCCCCTACTTCTAGGGTACACTCTTTAACCTTTTTATCGTATTGATTCTTCTGGGAGGTTTGAGCCTGTTCTAGATTGTTCTTTATGATGTCTCGGATTTGATTCAAGTGGGACTTTAGACTGACTACATATTCTAGAAGTGGTTTTGACCCATCTTTTTCCTCCTCCCACTCCAACCTGGCCATATCAAATAAGGTAAGGGGTTGCCTACCATATAATAACTCAAAGGGAGAATACCCTGTACTTTTCTGTTATTTACATCAGATGGCAAATAAAGCCATGGTTAGCATGTCCTCGCATTTTCAGGCTTCTAGATCTAGTAACTTTTTTAGGGTGGTTTTGAGGGTGACATTATATCGATACACTAATCCGTCAGTTTGAGGATGGTATGCTACAGTGTGTATTTGTTTGATATTAAGCTGCTGGCAAACCTGTTTCATCAATTTCGAAGTGAAGGGTGTCCCCTGGTCTGTTATGACTTCCTGGGAGAACCCTACCCGGGAAAAGATATTGATCATGGCCTTGGCTATCTGGCAGGTATTGGGTTGCCTCAATGCTACGGCCTCTGGAAAACATGTGGCATACTCTACTAAAACCAATACGTAACAATATCCATTATGTGAAGGGAGAAGGGGTCCAATTACATCCATTAGCTCTCTCGAGTAGGGCTCTTCTAGTATAGGTAAGGGTCTCAAAGCAACTCTCATAGGTAAGGACCTACTGTTTTTTTGGCAAATGGACATTCTTTACAATAACGGCAAACTTGTTGGTAAATTCCAGGCCAATCAAAACTTTCGAGTAGTGTTTTTTCTGTCTTTCCCCCCACAAACTGTCCCCCTAATAGATGACTGTGAGCAAGAAATAACACTTTCTCTCTAAACGGCTCGGGCACTAAGAGCTATGGGGGCAGGTTGTTTCCTCCTTTTTGATACAGCAGTCCCTTTTGGATAAAAAATTGGGGACCTACTATATTGGGGACTTCTGTTGGACTCTATTCCAGGCCTCTCGTATGGTCGGATCTTTGGGTGGCATGAAAGTTTCTGTCATTTTCCCAAATGCTATCTTCCTTAAGGTAAGCTAAAGCCACTCTGATCCAGTCTTTCTTTTCTTCTCTGCCTTTTGCTTTTTCGGGTTTTCCCTTGGGGCCACTCATGATCTGGCACGTGGAAAAAAGGAGCAGCTTTCTTCCACTCATCTCCTTCTTTCCAGGTTTCATGAATCAGACTGTTCATATGGGGATAGTCATTCCCTATAACTAGTGGTTCAAGTAGTTTGGGAATCAATCCTACAAGTAGAGGAACCAGGGGTTCCTGACGGTTGGTGTTGTATGCATACTTCAGTGGTGGGGTACTGTTTACTGTCTTCATGCACGCATTGGATGTTGACAATCCCAGAGGTGTTTTGTACTCCTCCTGGAACAGCTTGGGGTCACATGACACTTTGTAAGGACCCCGCATCCACCAAGGCCCGTCTAGACTCTATGTTACTGACACTTGTTGATGGGAAGGAGGGGGTGTCCCCTACTGAGGTGCCTTAAAGGGTCCTAGTCAGCCCCACTACTATGGGTTCTTCCTTTTGGGGGCACATTCAGGCAATATGGCCAAACTTGTTGCACTGAAAATACTGGGGCCCTGGGTTAGGTGGAGGTCGGGTTGGTATATGTAGGGTTCCTGGCATTGACATTACTGTTTCTGCCTTCCTTGAGGGAAGATTCCTTTGTGGTTTTGGGATAGCTCCCCCTAGATGTTTTCATTAATAGTCTTCTCAACAATTTTGTATCTCTTGTGCCTGATTAAAGGCAATGGCAATTACTACCGCTCGGTCTAGATTAAGTTGGGTATATAGACGCGCCCGCTTCTGATTGGGTGGGTGCAAGGATAGGAGATATTGTTCTAAATAAATCTTCTCCAATATCTCTTCTATGGAAGATATCGAGGGTTTCAGCCATATCCCTTACACGATAATACAGGGCACTCGAGGTCTCTTGGGGCCCCTCTTTAATCTGTCTTAACCTTACCCTATATGTTTCCTCATCTCCCAATCCTTTCTGGGACACTCTTCCTGATGTCCTCATAGGGGGTTGTTCCAAGA
The DNA here is from genome assembly GCA_963921515.1 of Calotriton arnoldi. NCBI lineage: Eukaryota > Metazoa > Chordata > Amphibia > Caudata > Salamandridae > Calotriton > Calotriton arnoldi. The sequence continues at coordinate 282,666 of CAWUFW010016294.1, forward strand.
GGTCCCCTGAAAGGAGTGGTCCAAGGATTGTCCCCATTTATCTAGGGGCCAGGCGGCAGCTCTTGCCATCATTTCAAAGTTGGAAAAGAAAAACTCAGGATCTTCCCCTCTAATGTATTTCTGCATTACTATGGAGGGTAGTGTTGTTTGACTCCTATGCAGGTTGAGGCCTTCCGCCAATTTTTCTATGACAGTTTCTTAAGATTGACTGTTCCGTTTTATGTAATTTTTCTCCGTCTTCCTTAGCCACCACCAGGAATTTCTCCATCATTTTTCCCAACTTTTTCTGACTTCCCGCTATTTGTGCACAATTGCCTCCATTTCCTCAGATCCCACTTCTGACACCAGCTGTGGGAGGGATGGTCGGAAAAAGAAGCGGGGAGGGTGATTGTGTTTCTCAATCTTGGCGTATCTTTATTCAGGACTGATATTTGGCATAACAAAGTGAGTGTTCTTCTGATTCTTCCCTTCTTCTCTTCCTCTAGGTTGTCTTCTTCACCCAGGAGGGTTCCACCTCTGAAGGCTCAGGAAAGGAATGAAATTGCGGTAAGTATACATATATTAGTGATGGATATATATATATCATGTGATCAAGGCCTGTAGTGGGCTGAAACGCTTTGTGGCAGGACTTGCACCCTGAAATAAAATACCTTTTAGCAGATCTGGTGGTCCGTTCCGTTTGTTCAAAGCATTGGAGGAGTAGCGGAATCCATGGATATATATATATATATATATATATATATATATATATATATATATATATATATATATATAGAGAGAGAGTAGACTCCTTTACCACACCCAGGTGATATTGAAAGTCGTTAGGCTCGACCTGTAATACGTGAGGAGTGGCAATATTTACCGGGCAGGTATTTGTAGTCTAGCAGACGTAGCCCCCCGTGTTGTCTTGTGGTCCCTCCAAAAAGGAAGACGACGGAAGGTAAAGGAAGACCGACGATAGCTCAGAGAGAACAAAAAAAATAAACTGAGACTGAGAGACACGAAAAACCTGCTCCCTTGATTTGAGGGAAATTGGGTTGGTTCCTGCTAGTATAGTCGTAGTGCATTTATTAGAGACGTGATATTATAAGACTCGTGCCCCTTCTACAGTTTGTTTGGCAATCTCAAGATAGGACTAGTCTGACTCCACTAGTCTCTAATTCCAATACTTTTAAGAAAAAAATGATGTGAAGAAAAGCGAAAGAAAAAGAAATACATCCGATATTTATAAACTTGAATTCCCTGCACTAAGCATCTACTCAGAACTTCCCTGAAGGTCCCCTCGCTTCCCACAACCTCCAACCCAGGTGCAGCCCGACCCCCCTCAAGCCTCTTCCCCTCCTTGTTCACGTACCGTGAATGCAGCAACTCTCTGTGCATCCGTGGCTAAGGCTGCCTATGTGTTGGCCTTCAAAAAATACCATGCCTCCTGTAAAGCTGCACGGGCAGCTTTCTAAACTGAAGTAATTTCTAATGCCGACAACTGCCAAAAAACCTTATTCAAAATAGTAAAAGACTTGTCTGCAGCCTGCTCTTTCACACCGCCCCCCTCTCTATCCCACAATGTCTGAACTGGGAATCATTTAGTAAGGGCAGTTAAATAAGTAGTATACATCATAAGAACCGGGAAAAAGAAAAGGAGACCACAACGGGAAATTGGAGGTATAGTTATTGTTATTGTAGGTAGTTATAACAGCACTACTATACAATCAAAGCGTATTGTGACCATAACACAAGTGGGCACTGGGCGTGCTAGTGACAAGTGATGGCGCAGTGACACAAGGTGAAAGAGAAACAGCGTGAACGGCGATAGAATATAACAAACTGTGGTCAATAAAAAAAAATATATATATATGCTCACTTTGCCACTGGATTCAAGCTAGCCTGGCTGATATGGGGTGTTAGCCCGAAACCGGTCCCAGGATGCTTGTTTCCGGTTCAGGGAGGACCTGGCTTGGCAGTTCGGGCTGGACGGTTCCCATGAGGTACAGGGTCAAGACTGATTTGCATATGGCTGGGTCTGAACTGAGGTGGCAAAGTGAGCTAAAGAACGATGTTGGATTCAACCCAGATCTGTGACTGGGGGTGAGTGTCTGAAAAGTTTCAGCGCTCCGTCCATCATCTCCTTGTGTTTGCTTTGCTCGCCCTAAGTTGGCAGGGTATGCCCAGACGTGGGTCCCTTGCTCACTTTGCCACTGGATTCAAGCTAGCCTGGCTGATGAGGGCTGTTAGCCCGAAACCGGTCCCAGGATGCTTGTTTCCGGTTCAGGGAGGACCTGGCTTGTCAGTTCGGGCTGGACTGTTCCCATGAGGCACAGGGTCAAGACTGATTTGCATATGGCTGGGTCTGAACTCAGGTGGCAAAGTGAGCTAAAGAACGATGATGGATTCAACCCAAATCTGTGACTGGGGGTGAGTGTCTGAAAAGTTTCAGCGCTCCGTCCATCATCTCCTTGTGTTTGCTTTGTTCGCCCTAAGTTGGCAGGGTATGCCCAGACATGGGTTCCTTGCCCACTTTGCCACTGGATTCAAGCTAGCCTGGGTGATGAGGGCTGTTAGCCCGAAACCGGTCCCAGGATGCTTGTTTCCGGTTCAGGGAGGCCTTGGCTTGGCAGTTCGGGCTGGACTGTTCCCATGAGGTACATGGTCAAGACTGATTTGCATATGGCTGGGTCTGAACTGAGGTGGCAAAGTGAGCTAAAGAACGATGATGGATTCAACCCAGATCTGTGACTGGGGGTGAGTGTCTGAAAAGTTTCAGCGCTCCGTCCATCATCTCCTTGTGTTTGATTTGTTCGCCCTAAGTTGGCAGGGTATGCCCAGACGTGGGTCCCTTGCTCACTTTGCCACTGGATTCAAGCTAGCCTGGCTGATGAGGGCTGTTGGCCAGAAAGCCGGTCCCAGGATGCTTGTTTCCGGTTCAGGAGGACCTGGCTTGGCAGTTCGGGCTGGACTGTTCCCATGAGGCACAGGGTCAAGACTGATTTGCATATGGCTGGGTCTGAACTGAGGTGGCAAAGTGAGCTAAAGAACAATGATGGATTCAACCCAGATCTGTGACTGGGGGTGAGTGTCTGAAAATGTTCAGCTCTCCGTCCATCATCTCCTTGTGTTTGCTTTGTTTGCCCTAAGTTGGCAGGGTATGCCCAGACGTGGGTCCCTTGCTCACTTTGCCACTGGATTCAAGCTAGCCTGGCTGATGAGGGCTGTTAGCCTGAAACCGGTCCCAGGATGCTTGTTTCCGGTACAGGGAGGACCTGGCTTGGCAGTTCGGGCTGGACTGTTCCCATGAGGCACAGGGTCAAGACTGATTTGCATATGGCTGGGTCTGAACTGATGTGGCAAAGTGAGCTAAAGAACGATGATGGATTCAACCCAGATCTGTGACTGGGGGTGAGTGTCTGAAAAGTTTCAGCGCTCCGTCCATCATCTCCTTATGTTTGCTTTGTTCGCACTAATTTGGCAGGGTATGCCCAGACGTGTGTCCCTTGCTCACTTTGCTACTGGATTCAAGCTAGCCTGGCTGATGAGGGCTGTTAGCCCGAAACCGGTCCCAGGATGCTTGTTTCCGGTTCAGGGAGGACCTGGCTTGGCAGTTCGGGCTGGACTGTTCCCATGAGGCACAGGGTCAAGACTGATTTGCATATGGCTGGGTCTGAACTGAGGTGGCAAAGTGAGCTAAAGAACGATGATGGATTCAACCCACATCTGTGACTGGGGGTGAGTGTCTGAAAAGTTTCAACGCTCCGTCCATCATCTCCTTGTGTTTGCTTTGTTCGCCCCTAAGTTGGCAGGGTATGCCCAGACGTGGGTCCCTTGATCACTTTGCCACTGGATTAAAGCTAGCCTGGCTGATGAGGGCTGTTAGCCCAAAACTGGTCCCAGGATGCTTGTTTCCGGTTCAGGGAGGACCTGGCTTGGCAGTTCGGGCTGGACTGTTCCCATGAGGCACAGGGTCAAGACTGATTTGCATATGGCTGGGTCTGAACTGAGGTGGCAAAGTGAGCTAAAGAACGATGATGGATTCAACCCAGATCTGTGACTGGGGGTGAGTGTCTGAAAAGTTTCAGCACTCTGTCCATCATCTCCTTATGTTTGCTTTGTTCGCCCTAATTTGGCAGGGTATGCCCAGACGTGTGTCCCTTGCTCACTTTGCCGCTGGATTCAAGCTAGCCTGGCTGATGAGGGCTGTTAGCCCGAAACTGGTCCCAGGATGCTTGTTTCCGGTTCAGGGAGGACCTGGCTTGGCAGTTCGGGCTGGACTGTTCCCATGAGGCACAGGGTCAAGACTGATTTGCATATGGCTGGGTCTGAACTGAGGTGGCAAAGTGAGCTAAAGAACGATGATGGATTCAACCCAGATCTGTGACTGGGGGTGAGTGTCTGAAAAGTTTCAGCGCTCTGTCCATCATCTTGTGTTTGCTTTGTTCGCCCTAAGTTGGCAGGGTATGCCCAGACGTGGATCCCTTGCTCACTTTGCCGCTGGATTCAAGCTAGCCTGGCTGATGAGGGCTGTTAGCCCGAAACCGGTCCCAGGATGCTTGTTTCCGGTTCAGGGAGGACCTGGCTTGGCAGTTCGGGCTGGACTGTTCCCATGAGGCACAGGGTCAAGACTGATTTGCATATTGCTGGGTCTGAACTGAGGTGGCAAAGTGAGCTAAAGAACGATGATGGATTCAACCCAGATCTGTGACTGGGGGTGAGTGTCTGAAAAGTTTCGGCGCTCCGTCCATCATCTCCTTGTGTTTGCTTTGTTCGCCCTAAGTTGGTAGGGTATGCCCAGACGTGGGTCCCTTGCTCACTTTGCTACTGGATTCAAGCTAGCCTGGCTGATGAGAGCTGTTAGCCTGAAACCGGTCCCAGGATGCTTGTTTCCGGTTCAGGGAGGACCTGGCTTTGCAGTTCGGGCTGGACTGTTCCCATGAGGCACAGGGTCAAGACTGATTTGCATATGGCTGGGTCTGAACTGAGGTGGCAAAGTGAGCTAAAGAACGATGATGGATTCAACCCAGATCTGTGACTGGGGGTGAGTGTCTGAAAAGTTTCAGCGCTCCGTCCATCATCTCCTTGTGTTTGCTTTGTTCGCCCTAAGTTGGCAGGGTATGCCCAGACGTGGGTCCCTTGCTCACTTTGCCACTGGATTCAAGCTAGCCTGGCTGATGAGGTCTGTTAGCCCAAAACCGGTCCCAGGATGCTTGTTTCCGGTTCAGGGAGGACCTGGCTTGGCAGTTCGGGCTGGACTGTTCCATGAGGCACAGTGTCAAGACTGATTTGCATATGGCTGGGTCTGAACTGAGGTGGCAAAGTGAGCTAAAGAACGATGATGAATTCAACCCAGATCTGTGACTGGGGGTGAGTGTCTGAAAAGTTTCAGCGCTCCGTCCATCATCTCCTTGTGTTTGCTATATATATATATATATACAAGAAGTGGTTGTAAATTGGGTAAATTCAATTGACTACTAAAGCGCCAAAGTTCTTTGCTGGGTAGTCGACGGCGTTTCAACCTGATTGATTTCAGGTCATCATCAGGACATATGGTCACTTGTTTTCAATTATAGTGCTGAGGACCACAATAAATTAATTTAATGGGGCGGCCAAGCGTCCGACCGCGGAGGAGAGGTCGTCTCCAGGGAATTTCGAGAATGAAGCGAGAAAGGGCATCGCGGAATTCAATCACGGAACCACTGAGAGATTGGAGAAGGGAACACGAGGGTAAGAGGCTTGACTCGTCCACCACGCCGAAACTGACAGGATTGCCTCCTCCAGCCCTACTCATTGGCTTGCTCGCGGCAGAGTTTACACGCTCTCCTCGCGTTCACTGCTCCGGCTTGAATCCGGTGCGCTCCACACCCTGGACCTCTTCTACCAGATTGGCCAAACTTGACCCTGTACACGGATACCTCATGGATCCAACCGGAACTCCTCTTACCCTCGCGCTCCCTTCTCCAATCTCTCAGAACTTTGGCGCTTTAGTGGTCAATTGAATTTACCCAATTTACTACCACTTCTTGTATATATATATATATATATATATATATATATATATATATATTTTTTATTTTTTTTATTGACCACATTTTGTTATATTCTATCGCCGTTCACGCTGTTTCTCTTTCACCTTGTGTCACTGCGCCGTCACTTGTCACTAGCACGCCCAGTGCCCACTTGTGTGTTATGGTCACAATACGCTTTGATTGTATAGTAGTGCTGTTATAACTAACTACAATAACATTAACCTTACCTCCAATTTCCTGTTGTGGTCTCCTTTTCTTTTTCCCGGTTCTTATGATGTATACTACTTATTTAACTGCCCTTACTAAATGATTCCCAGTTGAGACATTGTTGCATTGTTACACCAACTACCCGGTCTCACCTGGGTTAATGGATCCACTCCTGTTATTTTTGCCCCTCTCTATCCTAGCAACAATGTGATGAACTGGCTTTGTTCTTCCTAAACAAAGTTGAGACTATTCACCAACAACTAGAAGTTGGCACATCCAAGTTTGCGACCCCTTCTCCGGAAGCTCAACCACCCAGTCCATCAGCTTTTCTCCTTTGGGTTGGCCAGCAAATTGCGAAGTCGGACACATCCTTGAGGATTAATGTATGGCCTCCTCTTGATCTTGAACGGCTACGAACCTTACTGGCTACTATTAAATCTGGCTCTCTGCTCGACCCTTTTCCACCATCTAAATTCAGCCTACTTGAGGATGCTGTCCTCAAGGTAGTGCTGGATCTTCTGAACTCCTCCCTGATCTCCGGGGAGGTTCCCCAGAATTGGAAGCATGCCTTGATACTCCCTCTGCTTAAGAAGAAGGACCTCGACCCTCAGTGCTGGTCCATTTTCAGGCCAATCTCACTTTTTTCGGTCTTCTCCGCAATCTTGGAAAAACAGGACAACACTTACCTTTCTTCATTAGTGACCACCGCCAACGTGTTGCACCCTTCCCAGTCTGGTTTCAGGGCGGGTTTCAGCACGGAATCCGCTCTACTCGGAGTCACAGAACCTTTGAGGAAGGAACTTGATTCAGGGGGGACAGTCGCCCTCATCCTTTTAGATCTAAGTGCAGCCTTCGACACGATCTCACACTCTATTCTCTTGGATAGTCTGGAGGCTCTAGGCATTACTGACACTGCTTTAAACTGGCTATCCTCCTTCTTAAAGGAGCAAACTTTTCAGGTCTTTTCAGCAAATAACACCTCTACTACTCTAACACTATCCTCGGGGTGCTGCAGGGGTCCATTTTGTTGCAGAAACTGCACCGCCTAAAAGTTGACAAATGAATCAAGTTCAAAGCCTTGTGCTACATGTTTCGTACTAGACATGGTCTCGCCCCCTCCTACATCCAAGCTCTGGTATCTCCATATGTCCCCACCCGTGAGCTGAGATCTGCCAACCTCGCTTTGTTTTCGGTGCCAAGGTTCCACAGAGCTCATCTTATGGGCCGCTCCTTTTTTGTGTTTGGCCCGAAACTTTTGAATGCCCTGCCGCTCTCTCTCAGATCATCATGTGACTCACTGCTTCAATTTCGTAAAAACTTGAAACCCCTAATTTTTAGCAGCCCTGACTAAAGGCTAGCCTTTCTCAGACCCTGCCCCTGCCTCCCCCAATAGTGCCGGGATACCCTTCGGGGTAGCTGTGCGCTTTACAAGCTCTTTAAATAAATCAACTCTCCTGAGTTGCGGCAGTCTGTGAGAGTCCTCCGTGGGCGCCCACCACTCCTTGCTCCAGTCCTCTGGGGCCTCGACATCAGCAGTTTCCAGGCTGCACAGGTGGCTGTGCTCAATCTGCTCCATGTCATTCTCCCACCGTGTTCTCGCCACCTTGCTGCTTTTGGGGTCTTCCGGGTTCCCTGGGATTCGCCTCCCGTCTCCATCCTCGCTAGGTTTTGTGACTTCCTTTCCACCGCGTCTTGGATCTCCAATTGGCTCCCAGGCCCCTTTACGTCCACCTTCTTCCTGTGCAGGGCAAGAAGTGTCAGTTTTCACTTTTGTGACAATTTTTTTATTCCAGGTTCTGTGCGGTTGATCAGAGGAAAGATAAGGAGACTGCAAAGAGGAATGTGAGTTTAGGGCAGTTCCCCTGGAGTTCCCTGCCCCTCTCTTACAGCGATGTGGTTGCAGAATTCTGCTCGGGAGCCAGGGTGATGGTAGGTGAGGGCTCCCTTAAGGGTGGCATTGTAGTCTGTTCGCATTTTAAAGTGGAAGTGTTCCATGAGATTGGTCTCTTAGTCCATGGAGGTGGTGCAGTCAATCATGTTTTTGTAGATGATCGTGAATCCTCCACCTGGTTTATGGGTTCGGTCCTCGTGTAAGAATTTGTCGACGGGCAGGATGGTAGCAGCGATGTCAGTTTTTTTGTTTATTTTTGCAATTTGTTTTATAGCGCATACTTGACCTGAAGGTATTGGGGGAGAATGGGTTGAGCCATGGTTTAGTCAGGAAGAGAGGGTCGGTGTGTTGTTGTTAAGGAGGTCCCAGATTTAGGTGGAGTGTTTCCCGAGGGACTGAAGGAGGGTCTGCAACTGGACTATCCGCAAACTTGGCGTGGCCTGGCACTTGTTGTGCTCCAGGAAGGGGACTATCACTTGGAGGATTTTGCCTGGACGTTGCTGGCCTGCAGCTAAGTGCCAACTGTTGTGGCCTGGTTCTCAAAGTACTCTCCAAGTCCTGGTACACTGGCCTCCTCTACAAGAGATCCCAGGGACAGAAAGGATCTCACAGTCTCCATGAGATCGTAAGGACTGCACTGGGTGCGGCAGAGACTGGTGAAAGTGATTACAGTTGGGACAAGGACCGTACTGACGTATATCATCATCACGCTGTGCAGAGGAGTGTGTGCTAAAAGATTAGCAGCCACCTGAGGTGCCAGGATGTGAGGAGTGTGAGGAGTTTGAGGAGTGCAGGGCAAGCTTGCAGAGTCTGAGAGACCTGTACATGCGACCAGGGGACCTGTGCTAGCTTGCACTTAGGAGCGTGTGGCGTCCAAGGGGTGTTGGGGGAACCTGAGCTGAGACTTTCTTCGGTCTCCAGATCGGGAGGGCGATAGTGCCTGACATCATGGCCTCTGTACAAGCTTGTTGTCTCCCTCTCCCTTGACCCACGCCACAAGGTGCTTTGTTGTGGAAAACACCTTGATGGGGCCCAAGGGGTTTTGTGTGCCTTGTGGGAAACTACAGCTGACTGTCGGGAGCAATGGCAGGTCACACCTCCATTTGAGGAGAAACATTTCTCTAGACTTGGAAGTGCACCAGCTTCCTGGGTCACAACCTTTAGGCTACGGAGGGATCATGATCCCATACACATGTAGGTGCCACTGGGAGCATGGAGTTGTAATTCGGATGGACGAAACTAAGTAACTGTTTCTTTCCGTGTTAGGTGGTTCCGACTGTCTTGTCAACGGGGCGCCAGCCGGGGCAACGTGTATCATTGGCTGCTGGAGTTGAAGGACTGAGGGGCTGGGTCACGAGGCATAGTCAAAGACCTGTGACTGACCTTTCTTCTAATGGGAAAGTTTGACAATTGCATATAACTGTAAAGTGTATATACAATGTGTGTTTTGTTTTGATTTCAATGGAGAATTTTGACCATTGCTGATTTCAGTGTGTGTTTGTGTGTAATACAAAGATAAGTGTTTTATACATAAGCTGTAGAGTCTTTTTGAGGTGTACCCAGTCTGTTGCGAGGGTGGTGCTGTGCCAATACTTTACACACGAGCCCTGAGGATAAGCCTTACTGCTCGGTGCCAAGTTACCAGAGGGTGAGCACAGGTTATCGGACAAGTGTATCATACTCATCCTATTTCGAACAGTGGATTCTGACTGGCTTTGATGCGTTTCAGACATCCCGAAACCACTGGTTCTAACAGAGACTGATTCCCAACATTCACAAAGGGAAAGGGGTCGCACGGTCGCCCCTTCTAATTTGAAAATGCATTACCAACAACTTTGAGTTGGTGGCAAAGTGCGAATGTTATGAGACCGCATTTTGGCCACAATACATTCGTACATACCACTGTGATTCGGTATTTGGAAGGGACGCCCTAAACACACCCCTTCCAAATACTGTATTTAAAACCCAAATTGCATTTCAGTAACAAGTTACCAAATCCCAATTTGGACTTTGCACATTCCAAAATGCATTTTTCCAGACGCTAAAGGGCAGATTCTGCTAATCAGCCCATTTGCGACACGAAAAATGCTTTGTACATACGGCCTTATATTCAGAAACAAAAGATGAAAACATATGCTGACCAATGACGACATGCAAAAAACATAGTCTTCCAGAAAGGAGACAAAGTGCTTGCACAGCAGACGTGGAAACTAAAATCTAATGTTCCCTTTTATGCAGAACCTTTTGCTTGAATCTATATCAAGAGAAAGAATTGATTTACTTGTGTAAAGAAATTAGGTAGATCTTTTAAAAGTTAGCATTTACAGAGAAATTACAGGGTTCAATTAGATGATGAAGCATTTGAAACAATGCGTTCTTCTCAAATGCGGTTACACATTACAGAATTACTAAAAATGCATTTGTAAATGGAGCAATTTTGACAAAATTAGAGAACAAATGGGCAAGAAAACATGACAAGAAAAAGAAACAACATGAGTGAGTAGGGGAAAATAATAAACGGGATGAGGAAGGAGCTTCAGCTTATTCATTGAGAGAAATAGCGGGAGGAGTGTATGTTCATGTGCTTTGGAGCAGTGGTGATCTTGCAGCTTTTACGAACAATTTCCCACAATTAAGAGACAAGCCTGTGCAGTAGTACCGACAGGTTGATTGATTTGTGGTGATTTTAAAAGTGCTGTGGATAGATTTAAATAAATCTTTCGATATTGTAGGGCCAAGTGATATGTGGGCTGATACTAAACTTGCTATACAATGGCCACGTGAAGAGCCAACTAGAATGGTACATACTAATGCACCATCTCCTGTAATTATGGAGAAATATGAAGCAATGATTACCTTCCTGAAAGGGAAAATGCCTATGAAAGATCATGATTGGTTAAAAATCCAATGAACTACACAAGAAATAAAATAATCAGTACATGAGTTCGATGAGCAGTTGTTGCAGGTGTTTCAGCAGCACAGTGGAAGAGAATAAATGACATGGGGATTTTTGTATCTCAGTTTGCACTAGGATTAAGACCATAGATTAGCGCGCATATACAAAAAGTGTAATTTGCTGTCAGAAAAAGTCGCTTGATGAGATCCTGAGGCATGCAAAATATTGCAGTGATTAACAATTGATGAAGCACAAAAAGATTAAAGAGAAATTCATGTTGGCTCAGACAAAGCTTGCCCAGAAAGGTTTTCAGAATTCAGGAGTACCTTCCTGCACAAAAACAATCCATAGAGGCATTTTCCTCTTTCTATGAAAGAGGAAACAACGAGGAGAAATAAACATAATTCTCCTCATGAAGCCTCACCTCAGGAGGCGTAAGATTTTGACGCATTCCGAGGTTTACAAGTCCTTGTACATCTGGGAATGTGTCAAAAACCATGGGAGTTCCATGGGAACACCCACCGCAATGCCCATGGAACGCCCAATGGACAGCTCCCTTGCGCAGAGTAAGGAAAAACAGTTGTTGGTGCTGTGTTGCATTACTCCAATGTGCGTGGCTTCAGAAATATGACTTGGGACTTTGTGTTGTGCATGTACCACTTTGCGTGGCACAAGCATGACACAAGGCCCCCATAAATATGCTCCTCAGTGCTTACTCAGATGAACAGTGACGCTTGAAAATCTGTGGCATACTTCTCGACCGCCCTTAACCCTGATGCAGCAGGACTGTCCGGCTGTCTTAAAGCTGTTGCCACAGTGAGCACCAGTCTGGAAAAGAGTGAGAACATAGTGATGGCATACCCTATAACTGTAATGGTCTCTCACTCTGCCGAATTACTATTGACATTAACCAAGACCCAACATATGAAGACTCACGAAATATGAGCACAAGTTTTTGTCATCCGAAAATGTTGTGCTAAAAAGATGTCAAGCTTTGAACCCATCTACGTTCCTGCCTGTAAATGATACTGTTAGTGATGAAGTTGAACCTGATTGCCTAGATTTCATGGATTTATGCAAAAAGCCTAGACTTAATATTAAGGATGAACTCCTGAATGAGCCCAACTATGTAATTTTTGTAGATGGCTCATGTCTGAGAAACAATGAAGGTACCTGAGAGCAGCTTATGCTGTGTGTGCAATAAATTATGTTATCAAAGCTTCATAGCTTCAAGGGGTTGCCTCCGTACAAGTTGCAGAATTAATTGCCCTTACCAGTGCATGCAGTTTAATTGCTCAAATGAGCTCTGCTCCTAGGCGCCTCAGGGATTAGAGTGCTTTACAAATCTCATTTTAATTTCATTTCAAAGTGATTATATTTACAGATAGTCAGTACGGCTTTTGCGTTGTCTATGATTTTTGTCAATTGTGGTCACAAAGAGTTTTTATGACATCTTCAGGAACCCAATTATAAATGGAATGTAGGTGAGGTACTTGTTGGAAGCTCTCAAGTTTCTTTCAGAAATTGCAGTTGTTAAATGTACAGCCCATCAAAATGGTAACGATTACATTGACATGGAAAATAGGTATGCTGATTCAGTTGCAGAGTATTGTGCTCTGCAGGCCAGCACATTTAATGGAACTTTCACATGTGTGTCTGAGGAGGACACTTCATTTTCTATGTTGATGACAGTGCCAGATCCTTGAGATGATATGAACAGAAAAATGTTTCAGAAGCAGAATAACAAAGATGGGTCAGAGCAAGTTGTAAGAAAAACGCAAATGACATGTTATACTGAGTCACATAGGGAGATCTGATGTTCCTTTTAACAGAATGCAGATGGACTTTATCGAGATGCCTGCCTGCAATGGGCTAAGATATGTCCTGGTCATAGTATGTGTCTTCTCGAGATGGGTGGAAGCCTACCCAACCAGAAGAAATGACAGTCTCACTGTAGCAAAACTGTTATTGTGAGAATGGATACCCAGATACGGAATGCCGGTTTCTCTAGAATCAGACAGGGGGATCCACTTTAACAATGTGGACCTGAAGATGATTTGAACAGCATTACAGATTGAGCAAAGATTGTACTGCAGCTATAGACCCGAGGCTTCAGGTATAGTTGAACAACTGAATGAGACTATCAAATCTCGAGTAGATAATGTCTGTGCTTCAACATCACTGAAATGGCTAGATGCTTTACCTGTGGTGCCGATGAGTATTCGAAGTATCTCTGATAGGAAGACTGGTCTATCATTGCATGAGATACTGATGGGCGTGCAATGAGGCTACCTGCTGTACCTGCAAATGCACTTTTGAACATCACAGATGATATGATACTTGAATACTGCAAAGGATTGGCTGATGTGGTACATTCTGTTTCTTACCAGGTTGCAGCTGCCACTAAAGATTCACATCAAGAACAGTGCCACAACCTCAATACTTGTGAGTCGCCCGTAAAGTTAAATGGCAAGAGAATTGTAAATAAGAAATTCTAAGAAACAGCATATCAGTCGATCAGATTCTATCAACTATCAAGAGGAGACAGAGTAAAGTGTTGAAAGTAGAAAACAACGATTAGCGTGGCTGGGGGAACGGGTGCACACAACCACTGTAAATCACAGGTCAATTTGCAGAATTCAATGTCACTTGTATTTATGTCCAAAGTTGACTGGTGCTCAGGAGGAGGGAGAACCACCTATTCTTCCTCAATTTGAGAGACACAAAAAGTCAATAGAAAGATTCTCTGGGGACACAGAAATCCTAACATTGAGGTTGCGGTTTCAACAGTTCCAGTCGTGTGCTCGGGCGGTTTGAACGCCATACCGCCCGAGCACACGTCAGGACCAGATGGTTTACGGATCCCACTATGGAATACTCTAAACACTACCCTCTACACATGTAAGAGTACCATCCTCAGAATCAATGAGTAGGACAGCTTGAGAATCATGTGACTTACCCGTCGAGTTTTATTACTTCTGAGAACATACATACCGATCATAGTGACTGAATTTTGGCCTTGAAGAAGTCAGCTGTGACTGTAACAGCAAGAGACCAAACACGTGTTGACCAAGGGCAGATGATGAACTAATGTCGGAATAACTATTGAAACCGCGACCTCAACATTTGAATTTCTGTGTGGCCGGAGAATCTTTGTATTAAAGTGTTGAAAGTGATAAAGAAGGAGATCAACAGAAACTGAGAAGATCAAAAAGAGCAAGACTGCCTTGTCAAAGGTATTCAGTGCCTGAGTGGTCATACTACGTGGACAAAGTACTAAATGTCACAATAGATGAGTTGTGTGATGTGAAATCCGAACTGTTTGAACCTCCTGATACCTGCTATATATATATATATATATATATATATATATATATATATATATATATATATATATATATATATATATATATATTATGAATATTTCTATTCAAACTGATTTAATACTTTCTAGAGTGCCTTTAATAGAAAGCATGAATATACAACTACAACCAAAAAGAAATGGGCACAGCTTGTTACTATTTTATGCCACATAGACCTATAGATAGTGTTAAAGCTTATCAAAGCAATTTAACCTGCTTAATGAGACCACTAGAGAAAGTTGTCATTATGACTCTGGCAGAAAGAAACACCAGCATAACACATAGCAAAGAGAAACATAGTGACGATATGAAAATGTTTGGAAGAAAGTGTGTTGGAAAGTGGGTTAGTAGCAGTGATAAGTAGTGACTTACCACTAGTAATAAGGCCACAAACACAACAAAAGGGTCAGTCAAGGTCTCAATAAATTATTCCCTTGCTCAACCCTTGGTAGCTGGCTACGAGCAAGCAGGCGTAACTTAGGAGACAGGTGTATAAAGCATTTAAAAACACCAGTACCTTAAATAGGTAAGAAACAGTACACAATAAAAATCCAACACCAATTTATAAAAATAGGTTATACTTTTATGAACAAATAGACACCAAAACGACAAAAATCCAATGTAGGGAACACGCGATGTGAATTTTTAAAGAATAAACACTTTCTAGTGTTTCAAACATATAGCACCAACTTGGGACATCTGGTCGTGCTTGACTAGGACAAAGTCAAAGTTTGAGGTTGGTCACGATGGAGCCCTGGTCAGATACACTGCGCGGGAGGCCTTAGTCAAAATTTTACCTTTGCACTTAGTTTATTTTCTGGATATTTTTCTCTCGACATTGATCGAGGCTCCTATTCAGGCAGGATTCACGTTGATGTTGTTGGCTTGGTTTTCTGTGAGGCCCCGGTCAAATCCTGAAAGTCTGGAGCTCCGGACCTTTCAGTGGGACAAACTTGAAATCCAGGCCCAGTCAGGGTTGAAGGTTGCAGGCTTGACTCTCGACTTTGAGTCGGTCACCTTATGGAGCTTTTTACCAAAAAGTTCCCAAACGTCACCAAACGTCTGGATCTTCTTCCGGAAGGTCTTGTTGAGGGTTCAAATTGTCCACAACACCAATCGAGTGTTTTAGAATCTCTGAGGTGGTCCTTGAGATGTTGGGACTGTAATTCCCACGATGCACCTGGCCAGATCCTTAAAAGTCCACTGGACGCACTCCAGGATGGGGACGTCTTGTTGGAGATGATGCAGGTGGGCTCAGTTAACCTGTAGCTTGCAGGGATTCCACTCTTTAATCCTTTTTGAACCAAGGCAAAGTCCTTAGGGCTGTAGTCACAGAATGTGCAGCACATGAAGTCCTTCAGAGTGGAGACCTTTGGATGCAGATCAGATTTCCAGCAAGGCAGTCTTTTTTCTCCTTGTAGTTTTAGGCAGCAGATCCGAGATGCCATGCAGCTCTTTTATATTTAGGCAGTGTTCCTCGGCATCATGCAGGGGGGCCCCCCTGACCAACGGGAAGCAGGGTGCCACCCAGATGTATGGCTCACTTTCTCCAAAGTGTGGCATATTCTTGCCCCAAAAAGCACCATTCTTCCAAAATGGAGAAAGTCTCTCCTTGGAGGTTAGATCAGGCTAAGCCAACCCACTGGTGTGACTAATATTTCCTAACACTCCCATTCCACCCCTCTCATTAATCTACTTACAGGGGCTCCTGTGTGGCTGGGGTGCAGGGTGTGGGGGTGAGCCTGTGCTTTCCCAAAGTGCCATTCTCCCTTTTAAGACCAGTTGGGCCACTCCACCCCCCTTCCTGCCTGTAGGATCTGCAGCTGCAGTTCTCCTCCCACAGGAAATCCATTGTCCCTTTAGCAGGCTAATTTAAACCTCATTAAGAAAGCTTGGCTCAGCCTGGCAGAGGCTAGCCAATCAGGAGAAGGCAGCTGGAAGGCTGATGTTGGCTTACAGAAAATAAAGTTTAATGGCTTTTTCTGTGATAGTTATTATAAATCTAACAGTGGCAAGGTGTTGGATTTATCACTTTTGATCTCGCTCCTTTTAATTTTTATACTTCAATAAAATATTCCAATGTTAGCCTATGGAGCTAGTTATCTACAATGGTGAAAAACAAATTTGAGAGTTTTTCCATCTATAATGTCCCTGTTTATAGTTACATGGCACCCTACTCGTGGGGCACATAGAGGAGACCTTAGGAGTGACATATGTACAAATAAGGTAATTACTACTTTGGAAGTACCTTTAATTCCCAAGTCGAATTTGCATATAATTTATTTTAAACACAGTCTGCAAAGCAGGGCTGCCTTTAAAATGACAGCAGGCAACACAGCAGTGCACAGTCCAGTGCAGGAAATCTACTGGGCTACTAAACCTCCCTGCCCTATTATATACTAGGGACTTATAGGTAGTGTGAATCCCCCTTGCCTTATTATATACTACAGGGGTCTGTCAATTCCAGTTGTAATTCTACTTAATTACCATGTACTTTTAATCAGAGCACTGACCCTGGGTCTGGTCAGTAGAGCCCAGGGTGAATTCAGAGTCAGAAACCCAGCACCTGGTAGTCAAAATGTGGGCAAACGTGTCCTGATTTCTCACTAGGAGGAAGACGAATTCAGAAGAGAATGGTTTGCCCAAAATTAACATTAGACAGTCAACATAAGGAAAAATGTGTGTTTATAAAAGAAAGACCTCCAAACGAACCAGACATGTAGGGATTAGTAGTTGTGAACACACACTTGAATTAATGGGAGGATCATGGTAAATTTTACAGGGAGAAGAATCTGCAAATCCAGGAATGTATTTTAATTCTGGACAGCAAGCTTAATTCCAGTTACCTGCTGACTTGGAAGGTATTTGCTATTTAGCTGTTTTATTTCCTAAAATGTCCCATGTGTATAGTATAGACACATTAACAATGACACCAGCACACAGACACATAGTGCAGAAAGTGGAAGTGAATTAGTGGCAGACTTATTTGGTGCAATCACTTCACCTGTAGGAGTCATCATAAATTATGAAAAGGTTAGAAAATTGTCAACTACTGTTGACAAACTGGCAACCAGTACTTCTGGAGCTTTATTGATAGTAAACACTGAGCTTATAGCAATCAGATCCATGGTTTTACAGGATCGTTTAGCATTAGACATTTTATTCGCAGAAATAGGCAGAGTCTGCAAGATGCTCGAATTAACCCACTGTTGTTCATACAAACCTGATGAGAGTAAGAAAATAGAGGAATTTGCAAAGAACATTTTAGACTTGAAATCTGAATTAGAAGAGTTGGAAACACCTTTCATTTTAGAAACTTTAAAAAAAGGAGTTTGTACAATTGGAAATTGGATTACAACAGCAGGAGGGGGTATTTTGAAAGCTATACTTATGCCAGTACTTATCATTGGGCTTTGATTATTATTTTTAATTGCTTCATTTAAAGGATGTGGATACTACTCGTAAAAGAGAAAGGGCAGAGAAGGAAATAAAAGAATTGAAAGAGAACTAGAACTAAATAATCTCATGAATGATCACCACAGGAAGTCATTTAACCCCTTCGCTGCTAGGCCTTCCCCCTCTGTGCTAAACCTTTTTTTTGGCTATATGGGGTAGTTCGCACTTAGGCCCCTGTAACATTTTGTTCGCATATGTATCCATGTCAAATTTTCGTCCTTTTCTTCCAATATCCTGAGTATTCTAAAGGTACCCAGGCTTTGTGGATTACCCTGGAAGGGACCTAGAAATTAGCCAAAATGCAGCAAAATGTTGTTGTTTTTTCTTAAATACGGAAAAAGTGCTGAAGACGAAAGCATCTGTTTTTTTCCCCCTGCAAATGGTATTAACAAAGGGTTTGTGGTGCCAAAATAACCATCTTCTTAGCTTTCAGGTACAGGCAGACGTTTGTCAGAAAACCAAAATTTTCTACACAGTTTTGGCATTCTACTGGGACATAACCTATTTTTCCTATTTTTTGTGCTTTCAACCTCCTTTTAGTTAGTGGTAGAAATGGGTGTGAAAGCAATAATAGATCCTGGAAAGCTATACAGTCCTGAAAAGTAGACAAAATTCTGAATTCAGCAAAGGGTCATTTGTGTACATCCTTTAAAGTTTTCCTATAAAAACGTACAGTTGAAAAAAAATATATTGAAATTGAGTTAAAAAAACAGCCATTTGTGCCAACCTGTAACTTCTTCTAAGTATGGCAAAAAAAATTAAAGCAATATACCATTACATCTGCTGGTTGTGGTGATATATAGGAGTTGTAGGTTCATCAGGAATCCGAGGTACCCAGAGCCAATTAATGAGCTGCACCTTGCAATGGTTCTTCATTGTGTACCGGATCAATAGCAATTCCTTTGGTAAAATATAAAGAGTGAAAAATAGGTATCAAGGACACCTATGTATTTCCGAAATGGGAACAAAATATAGAGTTTAAAAGCAGTAGTTATTTGCACAACTCCGAAATTGTAGGTAACCATACTACCATGTGAATTAGAGGACATTTTACAAAATGACTTCGTTTTTACACATTGTCTTACATTTGGAAGGCAGAAATGCATAGAAAGTCAATTGGTAATAACACTTGTTCTAAAATTCTGTATTCCCCTAAGTCTCCCGATAAAAAAATGGTATCTCACTTGTGTTAGTAACCTAGTGCCTGCGACAGGAAACAGCCCAAAACGCCATGTGGACACATCACTTTTTTCCAGTGAAAACTGACCCTTTTTTCGAGTTGTGCCTATCTGTGCATTTTTTGGACCCTAGCTCAGCCGGCACCTAGAGAAACCTAGCAAACCTGTACATTTTTTATAACTAGACACCTAGGGGAATACAGGATGGGGTGAAGTGTGTGTCTCTCACCAGGTTCTGGTTCCAGAATCCCTTGCAAACCTCAAACTTTGTAAAAAAACAAACACATTTTCCTCACATTTCTGTGATGGAAAGTTCTGGAATCTGCAGCGAGCCACAAACTTTCACCCACCCAGCATTCCCTTAAGTCTTTCAATAAAAACTGTACCTCACTTGTGTGGGTAGGCCTAGTGCCCACGACAGGAAATGGCCTACAAAGCAACATGAGCACATCACATTTTTCCCGTGAAACTAACCCTTTTTTTGCAATGTGTCTAGGAGAGGATTTTGGACCCTAACTTAGCCGGCACCTGGAGAAACCTAGCAAACCTGTACTTTTTTGAAAAATACACACCCAGGGGAATCCAGGATGGGGTGACTTGTGTGGCTCTCACCAGGTTCTGTTACCCAGAAGCCATTGTAAACCTCAAATTTTGTTAAAGAAAAAAACATTTTCCTCAAATTTCTGTGATGAGAAGTTCTGGAATCTGCGGGGAGCCACAAACTTCCTCCCACCCAGCATTCCCCTAAGTCTCCCAATAAAAACCGTACCTCACTTGTGTGGGTAGGCCTAGTGCCCATGACAGGAAATGGCCCACAAAGCAACATGGGCACATCACATTTTTCCAGTGAAAACTAAGGGGCATATTAGCAAGAACCTGCGATAATTATCGCAAAGCTTGCTTAGCGCGCGTTTTTCTATCGCCGGCTATCGCTGGATATTACCGCGGAGATAACATGCTATTAGCAAGGTTTATCTCCAATGCGATAAAATATCCAGCGATAGCGGCGAAACCCAGCAATAACGCGAGAAATCCAGCGATAGATTCCTCGCGCTAATGCTGGGGACTTAACCTTGCAATCCACCTCCCATTGACTATTATTGTTAAGTCATGCTTTTACCAGTTCTAAAAAACCAGCGTTAATCGCGGTTAGCGCGCGTATTTTTATCGCCTCGCGGTTATTGCTAATAGGCGATAGCGATGTTAGCGACTGTTTTCAGTCGCTGTTAGGTTGGGAACGCCTACCTTGCATGTCATTAGCGATAAATATCGCTGACATGCAAGGCGATGTAATTCCCAGCCTCTAACGCCTGAAAGCTGTCGCTAACGCCTGTTAGCGACAGCTTGCTAATAGGGCGTTAAAAATATCGCCGATTTAGCGGCAAAAAGTGCCGCTAAATCGGCGATAAAGCCCTTGATAATATGCCCCTAAGTCTTTTTTCGCAATGTGCCTAGCTATGGATTTTGGACGCTAGCTCAGCCAGCACCTAGGGAAACCTAGCAAACCTGTACATTTCTTAAAACTAGATACATAGGGGAATCCAGGATGGGGTGACTTGTGTAGCTCTCACCAGGTTCTGTTACCCAGAATCCCTTGCAAACCTCAAACTTGGAAAAAGAAAACACATTTTCCTCATATTTCTGTGAGGGAAAGTTCTGTAATCTGCAGAGAGCCACTAACTTCCACCCACCCAACATTACCCTATGTCTCCCAATAAAAATGGTAGCTCACTCGTGTGGGTAGGCCTAGTGGCCGCGACTGGAACGGGCCAAAACACAACATGGGCACATCACATTTTTCCAGTGAAAACAAACACTTTTGTCGCAATCTGCCTAGCTGTAGATTTTGGACCCTAGCTTAGCCGGCACCTAGGAAAACCTAGAAAACCTGTACATTTTTTAAAACTAGACATCCAGGGTATTCCAGGATGGGGTGACTTGTGTGGCTCTCACCAGGTTCTGTTACCCAGAATCTCTTGCAAACCTCAAACTTTGTAAAAAATAAAACACATTTTCCTTATATTCCTGTGAGGGAAAGTTCTGTAATCTGCAGGGAGCCACTAACTTCCACCTACTCAACATTCTCCTATGTCTCCCAATAAAAATGGGACCTCACTTGTGTGGGTTGGCCTAGTGCCCGCGACTGGAAACAGCCCAAAACACATTGTGGGCACATCACATTTTTTCAGTGAAAACTGAGCCTTTTTTTTTGCAAAGTGCCTAGCTGTTGATTTTGGACCTTAGCTCAGCCGGCACCTAGGGAAACCTAGCAAACCTGTACATTTTTGAAAACTAGACATTGAGGGGAATCCATGATGGGGTGACTTGGGTGGCTCTCACCAGGTTCTGTTACCCCGAATCTCTTGCAAACCTCAAACTTTGTAAAAATAAACATATTTTCTTCATGTTTCTGTGATGGAAAGTTCTGCAATCTGCGGGGAGCCACAAACTTCCACCCACCCAGCATTCCCCTATTTCTTCTAATAAAAATGGTTCCTCACTTATGTGGGTAGGCCAAGAGCCAGAAACTGAAAACGGCCCAAAACTCAACGTGGGCACATCAAATTTTTCCCGGAAAACTGACTCTTTTTTTGCAATGTGCCTAGCTGTGGATTTTGGACCCAAGCTCAGCCGGCACCTAGGGAAATCTAGCAAACATGTCCATTTTTTAAAACTAAAGTCACATTTTGAGGTTTGCAGGACATTGTGGGTAAGATAACTTGTTCGGATCCACGAGAGAGACACCACTGTGTACTCCCCTGGGTGTTTAGTTTAGTTGGTAGATTTTCCCTAGAGGGAATGTGCACCTTGGCAGAGAAAGACAGAAAGGACAATTATTACTGCACAGTCATGTTTTCCTCAAGCACACACACATACTGGTTGGATTTGGCACAAGGGGGAGTGATGTTTCAATATATAAAATTTTATTAACAAGAGATTTCACAAAAATGAAATTCACCATTAATAATTGAAAGGAAACAAAATGACCCAGTGACTCACAGCTCGTAAGCTATAAAGCTGCATCAGGGCCCCAACCGCTTTACAGGCCATTCACACACCTTTCATACGTGATACAAACAAGACCATTCACACTGCAAGCCGTGGAATTAACACATTACAATATTCACAAAAAGAGACAATGTGCACCCTGCCAGAGAAAGACAGAAAAGACAATTATTACTGCAAAACCATCTATTCTTCAAGTACACAAACATACTGGTTGGATTTGGCACGAGGGTTAATGATGGTTCAATATATAAAATGTTATTAACAAGAGATTTCCCAAAAATGAAATACACTATTAAAAATTGAAAGGACATAAAACTGAACCAATGACTCACAGCTCATGAGCTGTAAAGCCACGACAAGGCACTACCTCTTTACAGGCCATTCATATACCTTTCATACATGTGACACACACAAAACCATTCACACCGCCAGCCGTGGGCCCAGCACATTATAACACTCACATCAACAGACAGCGCCATTTAAGGGCCCATCACTTTCATACGCCCACATGCCTGACACAGCAACCACACCGGCTGATGGATTGTGTGGACTGGCATTTGGCTACCAGTGTGTGTAGTGACCAGCAGCAAGTCACTACTCACACACCACCAGCCAAGCGCCAGTCCACAAACACCACCAGCCATGAGCCAGTCCACACACACCACCAGCCAAGCGCCAATCCACACACACCACCAGCCAAGCACAAGTCCATGCACACCGACAGTCAAGCACCAGTCCACGCACACTGCCAGCCAAATGCCAGTCCACGCACAGCACCAGCCAAGTACCAGTCGACACACAACGCCAGCCAAGCGCCAGTCGACACACACCACCAGCCAAATGCCAGTCTACACACACCGCCAGCCAAGCACCAGTCCATGCACACTGCAGCCAAGTACCAGTCCACACACACCATCAGCCAAGCAGCAGTCCACACACACCGCCATCACATTTAGTTTTTTATACAAAAAAGAAAACACAAACAAATTGTAAGTAGATACAAAACTGCAAACACAAAAGCATAAACTAAAAACATCACACTAATGCCAACCTTGAAACTGAACAAAAAATATAAAACAATACAGACCAGGCAGTTCACTTTAACACTCATGGATGCTCCCAAAAACTCTTTTGCATGTGGTACATTCTAAAATAAGCAGGCACACACAGCGCAGGTTTAGAAGGACACTTGGGGTAGTACATATGTGCCTATTTCCGCGTACCTCTTCGCCAACTGATTCTACATCTCCTACTGGGCGTGGAAGGAATATGATTAGCAAAGTGGCGATCTTTCAATCTAGCCATATCTTCCACCACTCCAACCCTAGGAACACTTGCCTGTTCCATTACAACAAGGATGCCTATCACAGACTCCTGAAACTTAACAAAAGTCATCCTTGATTCAGGTGAACAATTCTTGAACACAACAAAAGCATTAAAAGTTGATAAGTGGAAAAAAAGGATAGCCAACTTCTTATACCAAATGTAAGCCTTACGAAGAGCAGTGTAAGGTTCCAACCTCTGATCTACTCTATCAACACCACCCATGTGCCTATTATAGTCTTAAATGCACACAGGTTTGCGCACTTTAGCAACCTGACCCCAAACAGTCACAGGTGAACTATTTTCATCATGGATGGTAGTAAGTATGTAGACATCTCTCCTGTCTGCAAACTTCACAGCTAGAAGTTCCTCACTATGCAACACACTGCACTGTCCCCGCTAGCTTTTGACAAACAAGTTATTTTGGGAAACCTGTACGGTTAGAGCGGATTGTGCCACAAGCAACAGTGTCCACTTTGACCAATTCCCTGAACAACTGCACACCATATAAATGGTAACCTTTGTTAAAAAGTCCTCTACCAAGATCCCACACAATTTTCTCACTCGCTCCGAAAGTGGACGGACAACCAGGGGGGTCAATCCTGGAATCTCTACCGGTGTACACCATGAAATTAGAGACATATCCAGTCCTACTCTCACACAGCATATACATCTTAATTCCATAGCCTGCCCTCCTGCTAGGAATGTACTGCTAAAAAACCAAGCGGCCCTTGAACAAGACCAAAGATTCCTCCACAGATATTTCTTTCACTGAAGCATAGATCTCAGAAAATCGATTTACAAAGTGATCAAGGACAGGCCGAATCTTAAAAAGACGATCACAATCAGGGTGATCTTGTGGTAACGCTAAACCATTATTGACAAAATGCAGCATCCGAAGCAGAAGCAAATACCGATCACTACTCATGATTGCCTGGAAATATAGCCATTGCCATCCAGGGACTAGAAGACCAATATGAAGACATTGATGGCTTCCTTATCAAACCCATCAAAAAAGTTAAGTCTAAGAACTTCTTCAACTTATCCAGATGTGTTGGAGTCCACCGGGTAGCTCTAGAGTGGGGCCTAAGTCTGGTACTGTTGTCCCTCAAATACTGTTCAGCTTACAAATTAGTCTGATCAACAATCTCCTCCAAAAATACATTGTCCATAAACAACTAAAAAAAAAGTATAGGCAAAATGTTTTCAGTATCCACTCTACACCCTGGGACACCAGTATAGGCAGGCAACACCGGCTGCACCATGTCTGGGGCAACCCAGAGGTCAGCTCTTCCAATGGGAAGACTTTCAGCCCCAGGCTGCAGTCGAGATGCCTCTTGCAGCACATCAATGTCCTCCTCTAAAACAGGCACTTCATCTGCACTGAGAGTGGCTTCATCATCCAATGATTCCTCTCAGACAGAAAATTCACAGACAGAATCTTCCACTCCCTCCTCTCCCTCAGAAGTCATTCTCATAATCATGGTCAGAGGAAGACTCGAAAAGCATACCAACAACCTGCTGAGCAGTCACTCTGCGGCTACCCAGATTCCTTACTAAGAAAGGAGACTTCACAAACAAGTTAACAACAACTAACACTGTGTAAAATAATTAATAAACAAAGTGTGGCTTTATCACAAAGATCTATATACTAAAAACTATACGACTTTCTTGCCAGAGACCACTAGACTCACCAGCACCTACTCTGCAGAGACACAGCAAAAAAACAATATCCAACTAGAAAGAAAAAACATAACAAATTACTCACAAGACAACAAAATACACATCGAGCACAAATGCAAAACGAGTTTCACACACAATAAAACAGAAGCTAAACATACTGCTATTATTACACCATTTACAAAAAACACATTCATGCAGAGACATGATACTCAATTTGAGTAAATAGTACAAAAACCGTTTTCTTACCAAACACACGCAAATATACAAACTGCCAGTGATGAAACCGCAACCTGGAAAATCAGTCAAAAGAGCAAAAGCCTTGGACTAGAAAAAAAGGAGAAATAAAACATTACAATCGCAAATGACAAGATTTAAAACAATTAACATTATAACACGCTATGTCACTACCCAAATGGCCAATTTGCCACCAAGGGGGACAGAAAAACAGCAAGAAGTAAATAATAACCGATGCCCCATCTCATTGGGGCAACCCTCGCCCAAGAGGCCACCCCCAAACATAAATATATACATATCCCTGATGATAGTGAGTTGTCTGCCTTCAGGGGACAGACGGGCCTCAAAATGGCCAAAAGTAATTAAAAAAATTATTAGCACCAATAGGGGCGACCATTACCCAAGGGGCCACCCCGAAACATAAATATATACATATCCCTGGTGCTAATGGGTTTTCTACCCCCCGGGGGCAGATAGGCCTTCAAAAAAAGGCCGATTTCCCCCTGGGGGGGGAGGGGCAGAAAATGGCCACAAGTATAGAAGAAAAATTGGGGGCGATCCTTGCCCAAGGGATTGCCCCCATGTGCAAACATGAACAAACATTATAAATCCCTGGTGCTAGTGGTGTTTTCTGCCCCTCTGGGGGCGATAGGCCTCAAAATCAGCCGGATCTGTCCCCAGGAGGAGAAGAAAACAGCCAACAGAAAATTGCCCCCATAGGAAGAGACCCTTGCCCAGGGAGTCGCTTCCATTCCCTAAAGAAAAATCCCTGGTGCTAGTGGGGGCATTCCTGCTGCACGATCGCAACCCCATGCACAATCGTGCAGCAAGAATGCCCTGCAAAGAGTCATTGGGGGAGAGGAAAATCTCTTTCCTCTCCCCCGATGCCTCTGTGCTCGCAGACACCCCGCCGGAGCAGGAAAAACCTACCTGTTTCTCCGACGCCTGGAAGCAAGTGGCTTTCAGCGCCTTTGGCGGCTCCTGATGACGTCAGCGAGCGCCATGTGGGCTGACGTCATGGGATTGACGAGGGGGGTTCAGGGGTGGTAGCGGAAACTCTTCCGCTGCCATCCGTGTTTGGGGGGGCTAGATGGGCAGCCCATGGGGGGAGCAGCAGCGCTTCCCCCATGGGCGGGTGCTATGACGGAACTGTTCTGTCATCAGCACATGCCCACTGGTGCTCATGACAGAACTGTTACGCAATGAGCACCAAAGGGCTTAACTTCGCCTCAAACTGTTGCATCTGGAGAAAGGCATCTTGTGGAGAAATGGTTCTGGCTCTGCCTCGACGTGTCTCTGTGTATGCTTCTGCGCCACACTGCTGGGTGTTTGTTTGCATTTTTTTTTATGCCACTGGATTTTCATCAGCCTCACTTGCCAGGAGGGCACTTGGGGCCTGATTACGAGTTTGCGGTGTGGGAGCTGACCGTCACCGCCAGGGAACAGCAGTTCCCTGGTGGCTCAGACGGTGCAATGGTGGTCCGACCGCCAAAGTTGTGATATGGCGGTCAGACCACTGGTGCGGCAGTGGCTGGACCGCCACTGCCACGCCCCTGCAAGTCTGGCGGTCCTCGACTGCCAGACTTGTAATGAGGCCCACGGCAGACAAGTAGTCTAGTTGTTTCCCAGGGGTGTGCAGGTATTAGACATCAAACAGTCAGCATGAGAACCTCTCTAAAAAAGTCTCCTGCAGTAAGTTGGAACTACTGTTGTGGCGAGTTGTCTTGTGTCGCCTGGGTATTCACACACCTAACCACGCCCACACTGGAAACACCTATAAATCTACTCGAAATTTGGTTGGTTTAATAGTGAAGTTATTGTGAAGTAAGTGTGTTTTCGCGGTCGGAATGGAAAGCAAACACTCTGTAAATATGCTAGAATGCAGGAAAATGACAATGAATATTTGTTTGGTGGAGAAAAAAAAGAGTTCCATCTCTAGTGTCCATTTCTGCTAAACTGGTTCATTCTCACTAGCACGGGGCTAATATTTTGAACAGGAAGATTCTTGCATAGGTACACGCCGATAGACAGCAGATTTCCAATAATGATATTTGTGAATTTACCTCTAAGAGCTGACTTTCCCTTTTACCAGTAAATTGTTATTTTGCTGGAGCTACTGGTGTTTTACATACTCCACACGCCAATAGTACTACAGCATGATGGCCTGGATCAACACTGACTTTCATAGTGCAGCAATATCACTCACTCTCATTACAGTGTACTCCGGCCATTCGCTACAACACAGGTGGCCCACTGCAACAGTAAAATACACATTCACGTGGCATATAAAATGTTGAGGAGGCTTTATCTTTAAAATTGCTATGGCAATGCAGTCTCTAAGCTCCGTATCCGTTCTAAACCCTCAGAGCCAGATGGGAGGGTGTTCATTATGTGTTTGCATATGTTTCACTAATGCGTTGTTTGTCATGGCCTCGTTCACCTGCTACTTAAGAGATTGTTGCTTAGTCTGACTTCTGATGGGGAATCCAGGAAGATTCCAATCTTGCATCGATTTTCCCTGTGGCTTAAGTGAATTGCACTTCATGATGTTTTTGAATACATGATTGCATTTACTGCCACATGTTTAAACTCAAGGAAATCTCTAGATAAGAAAGTGCTCCATTTGAGCAGATCAATATTCCTAAATGGATTAGAGCATGTTTTTAATAAATACGTGTGATAGCTTCCTGTTTAATTTCTTCTAAACTATCGCACAGGTAAAATATCACATGCAGTTATAATCCTTGTCAGAAAGAACTTTAATCATTTATGTTCAAATAAGTAGTACATTTAAAGCATAAAAAACATTGAACAAATTATGACTGCAATGTTGGTGTTAACACAACATCCCTACAGCCTGAATTCACTCTTGTACTTTTACAACACCTCAGTCTCCCTGCAGGTGTTCTCATGTTTTAAGTCTGTAGATTGGTCTGTGACCCGTCAGCCACTTCTGTTTTTGAAGTCGAATTCAATTTTTTTCGATCAACACACAGCAATATTGTGTAGGTTTGCGTTTGGAAATGGCGATTTGTAACAAAGGAGCCTATCTCCAATACCACAGCACATGAGGTGCTGCTGGAGTACTGCCAGAAAGTGCGTTAGAGTGCTCTGAGTAGCTTTTAGTACTGGTAATAAGGCCAAAGGGCACAAGGAAACTTTACCAGTACAGCAGGCGGAAAGCAAAATTACAGTAGCAGCTGTCAGGGAGAAATGGAAAGTG
This sequence comes from Calotriton arnoldi, assembly GCA_963921515.1. Taxonomy (NCBI): domain Eukaryota; kingdom Metazoa; phylum Chordata; class Amphibia; order Caudata; family Salamandridae; genus Calotriton; species Calotriton arnoldi. Next base: position 311,142 of record CAWUFW010016294.1, read on the forward strand.
GCAGTATGTAGTATCCTGCAAATGTAGTGTAATGTATTTTCCACCCACCTGCTTAGCCAGTGCCTGTGATCTGATCACAATAGAATGTTGGAGTCTGATGAGCCTCGGAATGTTGGGACACAGAGAGGTGAAGTGACAGTTAGGCATGGGCTGAGCAGCACACAGGCTGCTCCTGGTGGGGCTCTCCTTTAGAACATTACTACCTGTTTAACTACTTGTTACCTGCTTGAATAAATCACCTTAAAGTTAACCTACCTGCGTGGTCCTTCGTTACTACATAATTTGGCGACGAGTTGGTGACGTACCTACGTGGAACAAGCAGATCTAAGGTACCTGGCGAACACAGGTGGACCTGGAGATGGCGCAATCTACAGAAACTACAGTGGCTACTACCACAATGTACAAAAGCGGAGGTATCCAAAGGAAACGTAAAGGTGCCAACATGAAACAAGCGTGTTCAACAATCTACATTTATGACGACAAGAAGCGAGTAACAAGCATCAAAAAGAAAAGAAAAGAAGACAACAACACAAGTAAGATGAAGTACTACGCCATTCAGCCCCACCAGTGGCCTCACCATCGGCCAGCCCTAGCCCAGGCATGCAGTGCTCATCTAGACTACATAATTTGGACTTTGGACTTACCACTACAGTCTGCAGTATGCCTTCTACAACTCTCAGTCATTTGTCAATTCCACCACTTTTCCAGAACAGTGGAAAGTGGATATGGTCTTGGAAGGTCTGCCTTCATTCTACATCAAGCTATATGGGAGTTTCCAGTGTCTGACTAGTAATTGTGTGGCTGACATTTTTGGTTTGCGCTTCCTGCATTGTGTGATCCTGTGCACATTCGGCTGACCTTCGTGAAGGGTTGCACTAGTGTTGGCTGCAGGTTTTCTTCACGACGTATTGCTGTCTTGGCAAAATCTACATTCTACAGTTCACAACCTTTACCAAATACATCGCGCTGACCTAAATCTATGCCTACTATTTTCCTGTGCCTGGTAGATGTTAATCTGCTGTTTACACAGTGAAGTTTCACCAATTAGGACATTGACATTTTGGACACTTTACTGGTCGTTGTCTGAAGAGGTTTGTCTTCATGTCATCGCGCTTAATAAGATTTGCCTGGTGTTTCAAGTCATTTTTTATTGCCTTGCGCACACATGTCTCCATTGCGCATTTTCACATCATCCCTGTCATTGCCACCGTAAATTAAGCTGTGGTGAGTTTTGCCAACATCTTTTTCTCCTCAGAATTCAATTGCCTTACCAGTATTGCGGTAGTTAAAACCGTTTTTTCCGTTGCTCTTCATGAGTGCCTTCTGCGCGCGCTGTTCCCCTCACTTAGCGGAGCGCGCGGACTTTTCTTCACGAGAACCCTCTGTGATGTCACAGCTGCACTGAATCATAGACGTTGTTTGGTGCTCTACTATGCTGTGAGCCTCCCAGCAGCACGCCCTGTACGTGCCTCCATTTTGCCTCGTTGCAATTGTAAACAGCACGCAAGCTCCTGGTCTTCTGTTCGTCGCGGGATCAAGGTTCTCTGTGAATCAATCTCTTTTCGGAGGAAATTGGTAACGTTACCGCTCCTGTTGGACTTCTTAATCAAAATGTAAGAGTTTGACTGTGTATTTTTGCTGTCAGTTTTGGGCATTGCTCTTCAGCTCAGTAACTCTGGCACATCTTAGGACCATGAGAATGCTGCTCACATGGTCGTGTGCTGAAGTCAGAACGTACATGTTGACCATGGTTTTCGAGCCCCATGCCCTTTTGAAACATTTAGTTCAGTTGGCAGTACTCGAGGGTGGCAACGAAACATTGTGATCTATCAGCCAGTGCACGAGTCTACTACTTGACATTGTCTACTCCTGACTTTTTCGGTGCAGCATCTTGCTCACTAATGCTGGTGTGTGTCACAGCATCACGGTGACACGCACACTCTAATTTCTAATGTCTCCTTACAGTTTTGCCAAGGTTTTCTACCGCCACTTTAAGGAACTGTTTAACCTGCCTCACTCCACGGGCTTCCCTGGTGTGATTTGTTCCCATGATATGTTAAGATCTTGACATGTTTTAAAACCTTCTTGACCTTGTGCTTTATTTTGATTTATCACACTTTACATGTTACTTTTCCCTACATAGGGATGGCAATGGGTTCCAGCCCCATCTTCACACATCACATTTGCCTACATGGGCTACATCTTTCATGTATGGACTCTGGGTACTTACCTGCATTGGGTTCATTGTTCTATTTACACGTGTACGTTTTACACATAATTCTTCCCTACATAGGGATGGCTATGGGTTCTAGCCCCATTAGCTTATACATACATTTGCCTCTTGCTTTGTGTTCATTACACTTTACGTTTCCCTACACAGGGATGGGAATGGGTACTAGCCCCATTTGCCCATATACACTTGCCTACATAGGCCACTCACGGTTTTCACCCTTCACAGGGAACCGTTGCATGGGACACAGTCCCATTTACATTTTGACAGGTACCATTACACAGGGCACCGTTTCATGGGTCACAGTCCCATTTACATTTACACAGTCACCCTCACAAAGGGCGTCTTATGGGTCATAGTCCCATCTCTACTGGGCAGTTCTGTTTTCCCCTACTTGGGGGTTGACTTTACACGGCCTGCCATGCCATGGGCTTTTGTCCCATTCAAGTGCTCCTCACCCTCCTGCCTAGGAGTAGAGGACGGCCATGGGTCTTAGTCCCATTGGCTGGTATTTCCTTTGTATTTTCTATGATGTTACATTGCTGTTTCATATACGCATAGTTACACTCAATTCTTATTTGTATTATCCATTTGGAAATGGGGAGGAGTAGTGTGACACTGTTTGTGTCCATTCACTTCCTCTCTGTTTTCTCCGGTTCAGATTTCCTATTGATGTTCTCTTCCTCTTCATCTTTGGAATCTGTTCCATACGCATTTCACTGTTATTCTTCTTGGGTCTTTAATCTTTCCCTTTCTGCAGTGTTCTTCTCGTTCTTCCTTGTTCAGGAGGAATCCCTTCCTTCTCTTCTCCTTGTGCTTGGGTATGTCTTCTGTTCTGTTCCCGTCGTGCCCTGTCATTCTTTCCTTGCTTGCCTGCCTGGCCAGTGGGTGTGCGTAGGGGTTGCATTTGGTACGTCTCTCTCGCTATTTCTTATTTCCTCGCTTATGCGTCTCACTGTCTCTTACTTTCTATTTCGCTGTTGTTGAGGATGGGTTTTTTTCTATTTGCTTCTTACACTTTACCTTCTCCTCCTTGTCTTCTCCCATCTATCTCCTTGCTCTGCTTTGCTTGTTCTGTTCCTTGACTTTCTCTCTGTCACTCCGTTGTTCCTTCCTAGCTCTCTGTCCCTTGTTCTCACTCGTTATATTTTATCATATATTGCATTTGTTCTTCTGTTGGAAGGAAAAGGGATATGTAGTATCCTGCATATGTAGTGTAATGTATTTTCCACCCACCTGCTTAGCCAGTGCCTGTGATCTGATCACAATAGAATGTTGGAGTCTGATGAGCCTCGGAATGTTGGGACACAGAGAGGTGAAGTGACAGTTAGGCATGGGCTGAGCAGCACACAGGCTGCTCCTGGTGGGGCTCTCCTTTAGAACATTACTACCTGTTTAACTACTTGTTACCTGCTTGAATAAATCACCTTAAAGTTAACCTACCTTCGTGGACCTTCGTTACTACACAGTAGCTATTGACAACTAGGGACCCTCCGCTGAGAGTATTCTGCACTTTCATTGGCCGAGGAGCTGTTTCTCAAAACACCCATTGGGCTGTCACAACATGAGCAGCAAACATTACATCACGTCACACAGTACAGGCAGCTCTCTGGTGTTTGCAAGAAACACTTAAAATAACAGACACTGTTCCCAAAAATGATGCTCATCCACTGGCACCCCGCTATGCGCACATGTCCACCCAGCATACTCTTTTTGGTGACACTCAACCAGCAGAAGCAGTTGTTTCTACTCATGGAGAGTTGATATATGTGCAGTGAGCCATAGCCTGCTTGATCACCACCATCAACTATGGCTTAACCCTAGCCTGTGTGTTTCCAGCCCTCCTGCAGTATCTGTGTGGAGTGGCTTCAGCATGGCCAGGCTTACAGAGCACGGCTGAGTATTGGACTGTGGAGTACAAGAGCAAGTGCCTGGACTGTTTTTCCTCCTCGGTGGGGAAGTCTCATCAGCAGCAAATACAGACATGTTTATGAGACTTTTTTTATGACCAGCCTGCTGCCAGGTGAAGAAGCTGCCAATCTATCTGAGATAATGGGCCTGATTCACAAAGGTAAACTTAGACCTGAAGTCTATGTATGGGGTATTCACAAAGGGATTTACGAGTAGTATCTTTATGCCTGTGGAGGATCCGCATTCGTGGCAGAGAATCCACACTTGGGGGGGGGGGATCTCCACACCCGGAGCAGAATCTCTGCACCCGGGGCAGAGCACACCACAATCAAATAAGAAGAGGAGAGGGGAGAGGATGTGGCCTAATGGCTAGGGCAGTAGACCTCAAATCTGGGGAACCAGGTTTGAGTCTCAGCAATGACGTTCAACATCCTGTGATTCTGGGCATATCACTTAATCTCCCCGTGCCTAACAAAAAACAAAATATGTCCTTGTGTAACGCATCTTGTGCTCATGTAAAGCGCTCTGATACCTGATACTTTCGGGTTAAGTTTGTGCTATATAAAACTCAGAAAAAAAAAGAAGGCAGACAGAGGTGCAGGCCTCTACAAATATGGGCAGAATCAGACACCATAAAATATACTATATGTAGTAGTACAACAAACATCAGTACCAAGTGCCAAATGTAATGGAAAATATTGCAGTATCAAGCCTCTGCCTGTTCCATACGTGTGTGTGTGTAACTTAGCAACCAATGTGGCTGATCTTGTCAGTGGACTGCTCCCTTCCCTGCACAGCTCCGCCTGGTAGCTGCTGCCTCCGTAGCTGCTGCTGACCCTCTGGTCAGTGGTTCGAGGACCCTCTTCTTCTCCCGAAGGCACCCGCCTGCGCCTCATCCCAGGTGGTCGAGTGGGGAACTTCTCTGATCTGCCGCTGCTCTGCCCTCTGTCTCTCTGCCTTTCTTTTTCCTTCCTTTCTCTTGTTTGCTTTTTTCTCACTGTTGTGAGAACGTGCCCTCTTTCTGCATGGTTTCCCCCACTTTTTGCTGAACTGCACATGTACTTTGATTGAGTGTGCCCTGGGCTCCTGCCAATCAGGTACCCAGGGCCTATGTTCTTTCTCTAAAACTGCATTGAAGACCAAACCCAACTGGCACTCTCTGGGCACAGGTCAGTCCCTGGTAAATGGTACCACAGGTACCCAGGGCACTGTGACCAGGGAAGGCCTCTAAGGGCTGCAGCAATTATTGTGCCACCCTTAGAGGCCCTGTACCTTTACACTCACACACTGCCTTTGCAGGCTGCGTGTTTTGGTGCAGAACAAAGTGAAGAGTCAACATGGCACACATCCCTGTGTGCCATGCCTACAACCCACTGCCCTGGCATAGATCAGCCACCCCTCTAGCTGGGTTCACTATACCAGTGGTGAGGGTACAGGTGCATGAGCCCTGTACCCCTACAGTGTCTAAGCCAATTCTTAGACATTGTAAGTGCAGTAATGCCATTAAGAGTATATGGTGCTGGGAGTTTGTCGTTAAGAACTCCACAATACCATAATGGCTTTACTGAAAACGGAGAAGTTCAAACTTCTCAGCACATTAAACCCACACTTGTTAAAGATTGCAGGAATCGCTGTTAGCATGAGCTGAAAGCCATTTTGTACTTGGCAGCCATTTTAGTTAGCCATGTGCTCGCCATGTGCTTTCTCCCTCTTCCAGAGTCTTGCACATGCTCAGAGAGGCCTAGCTGGTAGAATGCA